>CM019934.1:7636101-8135619 GCA_009764595.1 Geothlypis trichas
ATGTCAAATCTCTTTGACTGGGCCAAAGCTTCGAGCTCATCTTGTTTGTTCCTCATGCTGCGTGCATTGGTATAGAAACATTTCAGGTGTGTTACATTGTAGCCTACACCTCCTGAATATAGTAAAATCAGGCAACCCCAAATCTGGGAATGATTGGCATCTGACTCCAAGGCTTTGGAATGCTGAACACTCATTTTATTAAAACTATATTATTTTACATTATACTATGCTATCTCTGTACTACGAAGAATCCTAAAGAATACTCAAGAAAACTTGTGACTGTCTCCTGACAGTCAGGACACAGCTTGGACCTGATTGGCCAAGGAAACAAAACAATCCTCAGCAGAATCCAATTATAAAATTCCTTCAGGTAAATAATCTTTCAATACATTCCACATGTGCACAAACACAGGCACAGCAAATGAGATAAGATTTTTTTTGATCATTCTTTTCTCTGCTTCTCTCACAGCTTCTCTCTGTTCAGAGGGCATGTGAATATCACACCTGAAACAGATTGAGGGATCCCATTTGTGCTTGCTTTCTCAAGTTTTGGCACACTATTCCATTGCTCATCACTGGCAAGCCTGGTTTTGTCCCTTTCCTCCTTCCAAGATAGTTTAAAGCTCTGTCACCAAGCCCCGCTAGCTCCTGTGCTAGAACTGTTTTTCCCTTCTGAGACAGGTGCATCCTATCAGGTGTCAGTAGACCTGGTGTTGAATAGATCATCCCATGGTCAAAAAACCCCAAATTTTTCCAACAACACCAGCCTTGGAGCCATGCATTGACCTAATGGATCTGTCTATTCCTATCAATGCTATTCCTTGTTACTAGAAGGATCAAGGAAATTACTACCTGTGCTCCTGATCCTTTAACCAATCTTCCCAAGGCCCTGAAGTCTTTTTGATTGCCCTTGGACTTCTCTTTGTTATTTCATTGCTGCTGGCTTGAACAACCAATAATCAATAATAATCAGTGTCTTACTAGACTGGAGAGTTTTCCAGTAATGTCCCTTATCCAAGCCCCTGGGAGACAGCAGACTTCCTTGTGAGTTGGGTCCAGTCTGCATATCAGGCCCTCCATTCCCCTTAGAAGTCTCCTATTACAACCACCCTTCTTTTCCTCTTAACAGAGGTCATGATGCAGGGTACAGGTGGTGCTTTTTTAGGAGGTCCCTCTATCCCAGAAGGACCTTTGTCCACCTTATCAGTTGACTGGCCTTCTACTTCTAGAGCCTCATGCCTGTTGTAGAAGATGCCAGTCCTACTTGTTAAATTTTCAGAAGGAAGAGGAACCTTCCTCCTGGTATGTGCAGTGACCTGCTTCCAAACCTTCAACTGACCCTTGACTAATTATCCTGCAGGGTTCTGAGTCCATCTGCTTCTCCACTTCAGTGGAGGTTCAAGAGTCCCAAGAGTCATGAGACTGTAGTGTCTTTGAAAATAACTGGTCCGTCTCCTGCTTGTTTGCTCGAATACTACATAGCCTACTCAGTTCCTCCTGTAGCTCCTTGACCTGGTGACTCAGCTCGTCAACTGCAGCATACTTTCTGCAAAAGGAATGATTGTTGGCCCCAGCCTCGCACAAAAAGATCAGGCACTCCTAGCAACCTGTGACCTGGAGACCTATGTCTATCATCAGCAGGTCTGTCTGTCTGGAGGCCTCTGACATGGCTGGTTCAGTGAGTCCAGCAGCTACAGGGGAATGAGTACTGCAGTGTGTCAATGCCATAACTGAGGAAGCTTACGCTAGTAAGCTAATAAGGCTGGGGCTGAAAGGATCTCTTGCGCTCTTCTTCACCATCTACTGAGTCTGTTGCCTCTGTTGGCTGCTCCCAAATGGTTGGAGAGGAGCCCTTCCTGCACGTCCCACCTGCTTGCCCTGCCTGCACAAACTGCTGTGCCACACCCCTGTTTGCCTGCTCCAGGTCATTCCTGCTCCCATTTAAAACTCCAGTGGTGATCCTGTCTCTGCCCCCTCCTCCTCTGATTGGCTGTCATGCACTTCTGGGTCCTGATGGGGCTCTGGGCTGCTGCTCAAGTGTCCCTGAGTTCTGGAACCCCCCTGTTCAGCCTGATCTTAAAATCACCCCTGGACTTATCTCAGTCACTGTAAGCACATGGTGCTTGCTATACGGGTTTGGGGGAATGTGATAGAGTCAGTCTGCCAGGCCTCCCCATATTTATATTTCTGCCATCATCCTCCATACCAGAGGGACTTTACCTGCTTGATTTGCTTAATTGCAATGCGTTTCACAGTCATGGAGCTTAGGAAAGTTTTTTTCATCACTTTTCATTTGGGAGATTATTAGTTGAGGCAAAATGGACTCATAGTCAGTCCTAGTTTATAAGCAGCCTTCCCCATTCCTGTCACCTAATTAGTTTTCCTGGCATTTCTGTATGTGTTAAAAATGGAAGTGACTCTTTCAGCCATCCTCTCTGCTGGATCTGAATCAGCCAACCTCTACAGCTGATCACTGGATGACCTGCCATAGTGTGTAAGCTGTTAGTAGGTATCTGTCTTAGAATTTTTGTCCTGAACATGGGCCTTCTGCCCTGTGCACACCACTCATTCACACACCGAGGATGAGGTACTTCTATTTCTTTGTTGTAGTAGGCACAAAGTAGGGAGCTGGGTGGTAACCCACAAAAGGTTGGCTCCCCAATCATCAAAGCTTTATGTTATTTATACATTTTTAGCAAACAGTGGCATTAATGTTCATTGTCTACAAGCTACCCAGTTCTTTTATTAATTAGTATTCTACCATCTATTGGTTAATGATTCTCTTGCTTCTCATGCTATTTAGTCCATATGCTCAGTCTTCCTCTTCTTTTGGGTCTGTGGGTTTCTTGGGTCAGTGGTCTGTGAGTCAGTGGTCACAATCTCTCCCTGCCAGAATTACCTTTTACCCAGTCAGAGCTGATTTCAACACAGTTGCTGAGCTGGCTTTATTAGTTTCTTCCTTTTCTTGGGAGTTCTGCCAAATATCCTTATGGCCTGTAAATTCTGCATTCTTTGTGTCCACTATCAGGGGTACATCCTTCTCCCCAAGTTTTGGTAACCTCCCTCTAGGTCTGAGATCAGTGAAGCATGTCAAGCCCTAAACCTCAACAAGGCAATTCTACCAACAAGTAATTTATATTTCTAACACCTGGACATCAGCATGTGCCCTTAATGTTTTGTGTAAACATAGTAAAGTTATGAACACATAATTTAGTAATGAGTTATCATTTTATTGAATGACAGCTTCCAGTGTTCATACATTTGTATCATAATAAAGAGGGAGTGACTTGAGATGGATACTCTACTGGAGGTCAAGATTTGTACAGTTTTTAGTAAACTTAGAGCAGAATCTGCCCTGCAGTGTTTGGACATGATTATTACCTTAACTGGAATTACTTTGTGCTTGATGTCTCACATCTGAGCCATTCATGATAGCAGGAAGGGGCAACCTGCCTTTGCATTTCAAAGCCCTTCAAATAACCTTTGTAATTAAATGTACTTCCTCTTTTTATGCTTGACAGCTCTTAATAAAACAAGAAATTTCTTAACTCCTTAGATCTTTGAGAAGAGTAAAATGAGAAAAAAGGGTGTGAAACCTGTGAACCTGTGAAGATATATGAGATCTCATTTCCTTTATTCCTCTGATTCACTTAGGCATTCTGATAACAACCATTGCTTCAAAAGGGGAATTGCAGAATTGGCCTGACCTCTTACCAAAGCTTTGCAGACTGTTGGATTCTGAAGATTACAATACCTGTGAGGTAAGGAGGCTTATTTTGAAATGTATTATCATGTAAATCTGATTTTTTTGCCTTTCTTCATAGATACTATATATATGTATAGTACTTTGTGTGGGTATGTATGCACATATATAATTTTTTTTTCAGTATTCATGAAGGAAAATAAATAAATACCAGCTCAACTGTTTTAAGCTATGAGGAGAAAAATCTTGTCTGATTTTTAAAAAAAATCTTGCTTTTAAGCATTTTTAAAAATATGATTAAATAAATGAATGTTAAAATTTAGTTAGCTACATTTACTTAGTTAATTAGCTACATTTACTGCGGTCTTTTGCTAAAATTACCTGTTCTGTAAAAACCCTGAAATGTTGCTTTCTTCAAAATGTAAAGTAACAAATTTTCTTTTGCTTTGTTTTTTTTTTTTTGTTGTTGTTGCTTGTTTGATTTTGTTTTTAAACAGGGTGCATTTGGTGCTCTTCAGAAGATATGTGAAGATTCTGCTGAAATTTTAGATAGTGATGTATTGGACCGACCACTCAATATCATGATACCTAAATTCTTGCAGTTCTTCAAACACAGCAGTGCAAAAATAAGGTAGGTTTAGATGTTATACTAAAGTTATCTGGTAAAAATTTATTTATATGAGTAGCAAGGTTGATATTTTGTAGATCAGTTTAAAACATACTTAGTTTTTAAAAATGATCCTGCATATGCAAATGTGAGAAGGCACAGCAATTTCATGCATTGGTCATTTCCATGCTTATCTGTTTAGTTATTAGATCAGCCTCACCTCTTTATACATCTTCCAAATCAAAAATCTGTCTGACTTTGAAAATCAAATTATTTTTTAAGAATTTGCATATTATTATGAAAGTTTCAATTCTGTGGTTAAAATTTCAAATTCTGATTAGAAAGAACTATCTTGCATTTGTTTTGACTCCAGCAATGAAAGAGTAAAAAATCATTTGCTGATAATGGTTTCTGAGTTCTTGCAGAAAAGTATTTTCCTTCTTTAACTCCACAAAAACTTATAAAGCTCTTTATCTTTCAGATATATCAAATTAAATCAGTTCAACATCCTTTTACTTTAATACAGTATTAATCTCTCCAAAGTAACAGAGGTATAGAAAAAAAAATCCAAAATTATTTTTTTATTGCTAATATTTATCAACAAGAACAGTAGCTTTTACCCTGTATAGGGGTTTTGGTTCACCAATTTAAGATTTCCCCAATTTTAAGATTTCTTGGCCCGATGCACCAGAGAGTGTGGCAGGTTTCGGTGCTGGCCAATCACCAATGCACTCACTTCCTGCTGTGAGATAGGATTTGGAGAAAGCCAAAGCAGGCTCAAAACTTTAAGAGGGTATAAAGAAAATTTTATTAACAGTAACTAAAAGGAAAAAAAGTAGTAGGAATCAAAACAAACTCTTCAGAACACTTCTTCTCCTCTCCCCACAACCTTTTCTTCCCACTGACAATGTAAAGAAACAAAACCTAAAATTTCCAGTCAGTTTGCCACCTCTAAAATAGCCTTTCTTCAGTTTACTTAAGGAGAGAAGTCCCTCTTGTTAATGTTATGGAGACTTCTCCACAAGAGGAAAAAACAGTCCTCTCGTGGCTCTCAATTTCCATGACTAGCAGCCTCCCGGGCGAAATCTGCAGTCATGAAGTCCCTCCCATTTTCCACAAGCCTTCCCACAGCTTGTCTATGGGCCATGTCAACTTATGGAGTATTGTTTTAAAGATGAGCTGTTCAAAGGCAAAAGTTCTCATTATGTATTTCTAAAATCATCTTAATCCCTGGGAACAGATCATCTTCTCCTGGGGACACAGGACTACTTTCTTTCTCTGTTCAAACTTCTTATGGGATCACAGCTATTTCAACATCTGCTTACTTTAACATGGAGGCCTTTGCTCAATATCAATTTGAACCTTTCATCTCCCCATAGTTTCCTGCATTATAAGGAAAAAGAGTCCTTTCTCCATAGCTTACAAGAGGATTTCAGCCCCAAAATCAAGGCATCTCCTCATCCCTCCCATCTGGAACTTGACTTCTTTTTCACTGACCTCGATGTCTTCATGTTGCTCCTTTACATGCTTGCATCTTTTTCCTTTCTCTCACTTGAGGGAGAATTGAAGCACTAAAAGTGTTAACAGCCTGGGCCCTGCAAATGATCATCTGACCTGCCAGTAACTTGTGGCAGGAGCTGCAGCTGTGTCAGGATCAGCTTCATGGTTGGTCTTAGGTTTTCTCTTGAGTTCAATTCCAGCTGCAGGGCTGCCTCTGGTCTCAGCCGCACTGGGGGCAAGGGGACCTGACAGCAAGATCTTAACAGCCGAGGCCGGCCCTGCTCCAGCCAGGGCTCCGCAGCCTCGTCCCGCTTCCTGCCTGGCAGCTGCTGGGGCCCGGCCTGGCCAGAACGGGGCTCGGAGTCCCCTGGACCGCCCCCCCCCGGAGAGGGGGCCACCTCCCTGTGGGTGGGGGGGGGGGGGGGGGGAGGGGCAGCAGGCCCTGTTACCTGTCCCCAGGCCGGAAGCAAAAGAAGTTGTTCCTGGGTTTCTTTCATCTTTAACATGTGTTTTTCACAGAGGCATGTCCAGCTTTCTAATGGTTGGAAGCTTTACATCACTTCCATAAATGTCTCTCATGTCAAACCATGACACCCTGAAATGAGTCAGCAATGTGCCCTTGCCACAAAGAAGCTGAATCTCATCCTGGGCTGGAGTGTTGCCAGCATGGGAGGTGATCCTTCCCGTCACCCTCCAGATGAGGCCACACCTGAAGTACTGTGCCCAGTTCTGGGTTCCCCAGTACAAGAGAGACATGGATCTAGTAAAGGGCCGTAATGATGATAAGGGACTGGAGCATCTCTCCTATGAGGAAAGACTGAGCTGGGACTGTTTAGCCTGGAGAAGAGGAGGTTCAGGGGTGACATCATCCATGTATATAAATACCCGAAGGGAGGCTGCAAAGAAGACAGAGCCAGGTTCTTTTCAGTTGTGTCCAGTGACAGGACATGTGGCAGTGGGCACAGACTGAGACACAGGAAGTTCCCTCTGAACATTGGGAAGCACTTTTTTTACTGTGAGGGAGACCAAGAACTGGTACAGGTTACCCAGAGAGGTGGTAGAGTCCCCATCATTGGAGATATTCAAAAGCCATCTGTAAGGCCCCAGAAAACTTGCTCGATGAGACTCTTAAAAGTGCTTATGGTTGTTCATGTACTCTGAGTTTAAAACACTGGAGAAATACTGACAAGATATTCTCAAGGCATCAAAACAACAAAAAAAAATTACTGTCAACTTTGTAAAATCAGAGAATTTTGGCAAAAGTTTAGAGCAGCATTCAATCAATGTAAAACACTTCTCAAAGCATTAACTTAGCCCATCCAACTTTAAATTACTCAAAACTCCAAGAAGAGGGAATTATAAGAAGGAGAGAGACAAAAAAGGATATAGAAAAGAACAAATATAGCTACCACTCTCGGTTCCACAATGTTCAGCTGATAGAAATTCCAAGAAGTAGGGTCAAAACATGTGCTCACCTCATGTCCTTGGTTAAACACCCTTTGGCTTTCCTGGGTCCTTCCCCCAGGTGGGACTTCCAGTCATCTGACCACTCTGGTATCAAAACAGGCTGACCCCCATGGCAGGGAGGAATGATGAAGAGGACTCCATCTTATCAGGAGGCTAATTAATTGCTTTATTATACTATATTATTCTATACTATATTACATCTATATTACATTACATCTAAACTGAATCTGCCAAGCACTCAACTCTGCACACACCTGCACAGAATCTCATGACTGTCAGCCGACAGTCCTGACACACACACACACTTGGCCCTGATAGGCCAAGGAAACAAAACACCATCACTTTGGGTAAACAATCTCCATATTGCATTCTACTTTGGCACAATACAGGCACAGCAAATAAGATAGGAATTGTTTTGATCATTCTCTGACGTTCAGAGAATGTGAAATGCAGAAATATTCCTGGGAAGAATTGTGCCTTGCTTTTCTCTGTGAAGAGAAATGTGGCTACACTCTGGGGCTAGATTTGGGCTCCAGGGGCAGGGTGTGGAGCATTGCCTCCAGTGTGCCAGTGATTGGTGGCTCCTGCAGGGGCTGGGATACAGGCCCCAGGGGGTGTGGGGTGTGCGGAACAGGGCATTGCCTCACCAGAGCAAGGCCCAACCTGCCCCTTCCCCCACACATGCACCCAAAATGTTTCAAGACAGCAATCCTTCCAGTCTCTCACACTGTTGTGATGTGGTCCTGTGCAACCAGGTGTTAGTGGCCCTACTTGAGCAAATGATCTACAGAGGTCCCTTCCAACCTCAATCATTCTGAGTGATTCTCTGAAATGTGTTTTTGGACTCCTCTTTGAAAATTATATCAAAAGATTCTACAACTTGGAGGGCTTGGTTATTGCCAGCACTAGTATAGATGGTGAAGAGTAAAAGGAAGCTTATAACTAGGAATAAATCTTAAAGGGATTTAATAAGATTTAGAAACTCCCCTAAAATAGATGCACACTAAGAAAAATATATAACAAAGCATAAACTGGCACTTACAGGAAGATAAGCTTTTGCTTTGAAATAGGTAAACCAGTTTCAACTTCAAAGCAGATCGTCTGCCGACCTGTTGCCTGGTTTCAGTACATAGTACTGAAGTATGAAGAATATTAGTTGTATCAGTAAAATACTATTAGTACTTAATAGTATTTAAATATTATCAGTATTAAAATCTGTGAAGAGAGAACTTTTGAACCCTGTTTTATGAGACTCTCTTCCAAGAAATGTCTGAAGAGACTAGATGTTTGGAGTTAGATTAGTAAAAATACATTAATGGATCTTCAGAGGCTTTTAAAGGTAGCTTTATATTGTGCCTCTACTTATATAATTTTGCTTTTGAGTCTCTGAGAATGAAAAATACTTGTAAGCAATGGCTTTGCATGGAATGGAATAAAGAACCAGCTCTTCACTTTAAGTTTGTTTCTACCACAATTGTTTTATTATGTATTCTAATGCAAGTGTGTATTTGTCCTAAGTTACAACTATATTACTGATGCATATTGGTCTCCTTAAATGGTAAAAATCTTGCAAAGCTGGATACTTAGTAATGAAGAAGGCTGTCTCTGTCTCTCTGGGAGCCTCTCAGGAACCCTCGGCCAGTCCCGAGTCAGCAGACACTGTGGGGGGGGGGGGGGGGGCGCAACCCCGACACGGCCAACAGCGGGGAGACACTCTCCCGTGCCCCGAGGGTACTGAGGGCAGCTAGGCTAGTCGCCTTTGCAGCAGAAGAGACACCAGAGACATCGGTAGAAGATAAAGGGCTGACTCTTAGCAGGGGTTAATCCAAGGTTTTATTAGGAGTCCCAAAGGACCTCCTGCACCTCAGGGGGCCTCCTGCCAAGAGCCCCGGGAGATGTGCCAAGGTTATATTTAAAGGGAGGTGGAAACCAAAAGTAGATAACATTTTACTAACCAATAAGTGACCCTAAGAGAAATATACTGGGGGATAGACATTTAGGACAGCGTATGGGGCAAGGCTTGGGGGGCTGACCCCTGGCCTCTGGCTAATCACTCGACGACCTGGACGGAAGCTTCTAGATGGAGGGATGGGATGCTGAGTGATTGACAGAGAGCCAGGGTGGGGATTTGGGGATGATCTCAGCAAAGGAGGGATTACACAGGTAAAGGGAGGGGGGTACAATCTGGGGTAAACCATTTGGGAAAAATACAGGGATACAAAAACAAAACTATTACAAAGTATTACAAAGTATAAAAACACACTACAACAGAAGGGCATGCTGAAATTTCACCATGTTAACTTGCATGGAATTGTTAACATTGTTACCAAAGATCAGTGAAAATAAAACTCCTTCACACTAATGTCGCATTAAGAAGCAGGCATTCTTTATTTAGATGAATGCACAGGGGGATAGCTCCTCCGAAATATTCTGCATCCTGAGTACAGAAACAGCTCCTTTTTATATGCTATATTTTACATACATTTACATAGCCTTTCCCAGAAGAAACATACGTATTATAATAATTTCCCCAAAGTAATTAACATATTTTCCCTCCCTTTTACACATGTGTTTTTCTGTCCTGAGGTTTTTTTTGGTGGTCCCTGGTGGTTGGCAACCCCAAAGTCATACCTGACCTCCTGTTTAACTGGTAAAAGTTGGCATAACTGGGCTGGCTGATTTCCAGTTCTTCTTCCTACAGAAAACATTGTGTGGCTCTGTAGGCTAGTGGTCCTTGAAGAATAAGTATTGTGTTAGCTCACAAGGTGCAAATGAGTCTTCATCTAGCAACAATATCAGAGAAAATTGATAATCATAATATACTGAAAAAGACCATCCTTACATACTATTTGGAACAAATGTGCCAGGCAGTCATCATGCTATGGTTCTTATTTACTGAATACTTAATTTAAAATTATCTATTAGATATATTGGAGTATATGGTTGTATTTAAAAATGTGGTTTACTAATTTTTGTTGGTAACAATATAGATGTTCAGATTTAATCCCCCCTGCCTCTAGAATATGCTTGGACAGGGTTTCTTGGTTTGAAAAGACAGGTGTCTGCCAAGGAAGGCAGGAACCTCTCTTGAAATGGAAAATGCAAACCCCTTCCCTCCAAATTATTATAATGTTGAAATTAAGGGGCTCTCAGACAAAGATATGGGAGTAGAAATAACAGTTCTTTATTAGGAAAAAATAAAAATAAAAATGCAGAAAAAATTACAGAGTCAGAATACAACCTGACACCCTGTTGGTCAGGGTGTTGGTAGCAGTCCAATTAAATGGTGGCTGCAGTGCTCCTGGAGTGATAGATGCAGTTCTGTTGAAACAGTGAGCCTGTAGAAAGGATGTAGTCCAGTGGTAGTATAGATGGGCCTAACCTTCCTCTGGGAATCCAGTGGGAAAAGGCTGCCTATGGTGTTGTTCCAAATCTTCGATTAAATCCAGGTAGGAATGCTTGGCTCCTCCCTCTGGGCGGAGCATCTCACAATGGGATGATGTAGTTTTTATCAGTCATGCAGTGACACTCAATGGCCCATTAACAGAAGATATCTCCCCAGGGGGAGGATTGGTTGTGGAAAAGATAAAAACTGCTCCACCTGGTTTTAACCGGAGGCCTAATTAACAGACGATAACTGCCCCACCTCTAACAGATGGCAATAGAACACACACCCCCTCAGCCACATCTTGCATTTGCAACCTAAGACATGGTGTTATTTACTTCCTAATGTCTGTGATGCCTTTGTACAGTTTAGAAAATGTTTAAGACATGAAAAATATATATATTTTAACTGTTCAATTTGTAGATCTCATGCTGTTGCGTGTGTCAATCAATTTATCATCAGCAGAACTCAAGCTCTTATGTTGCATATAGATTCTTTTATTGAGGTGAGTGCATTTTTGCTTGGAGGGGTAAGTCAAATAACATATCTAATTTATCAAGAGCTTTAAATGATGTTTTACAACCTCCACTACCCCTAAACTCCACATTGATGGCTTCCCATTCCTAGCTTCAATCCCCATGGGTTGAAAGTCATTCTGCATGCTTATGCTGAAATTAGTCTAAGCACTCTCCCAGCCCAAGGAAATAGTGTTTTGAAAATGCTTTATTTTAATAAATACAGGAAACTCTTGTTGCATAGAGGTACTGGCAGCAGTCTGTCACATGTGTGATGGAGAGTTCGGTACAGGGATCATCATGTCACTGAGTAGATTATGGGTCTCTCTGAATACTACTACTGAATGTGGATTAGAAGGATGAGATTTTGGTTTATCCAGGGTGTATTTTATTTGCTGCTGTTATGTTCTGAAGGCATTTTCTAGCTTCAGAACTTAATTAATGTTTAAGGAAAAAAAAATCAGGGAATACTGTTCTTGTGTCTAATGTACACATGACCAAAACACTGGGTAACAATACACATTCAAAGTCTGAAGAGTTCATTTGCTAGACCATGTCTTTAGGAAATAATACAGTTTTCTGAGGTGTGGGGTGGGATGGTACAGAAGTACATGTTTGCATACTTTAGTTTACCAATAACGTAAATTTTAATACAAGTTGAACTAGATGAATTGAGGCTTTTCTACTGGTATTACTTTCCAACAGAATCTTTTTGCACTGGCTGGTGATGAGGAGCCTGAAGTACGCAAAAATGTTTGTCGTGCACTGGTAATGTTGCTAGAAGTTCGAATGGATCGTCTGCTTCCTCATATGATTAGTATAGTTGAGGTGAGTCTTATTTCTCCGATTGTATGCTGAAACATGTTTCGAATTGCAGAAATAATAGCAAATTAAAAGCATACATCCGAATATGTGTGTTACTTTTGTGCTTGCTTACTCTTTGTTTTCCATTTGTGCTTGCCTACTCTTTGTTTTCCTTCAAGACTGAAGTTGCAAAAGTTTCTTTTTAGCTAATTGCTAACATGACATTGTATTTGACAGTGCATATGGCAGTTCTTCATTCTTCTTTAAGTTAATTGATCCTGAAATGGCCAGGATCAGCTATACCATGGAGCAGCCAGGCATTGCCTGACCACAAGTGAGATCATGTTAAAAATCTTTCTTCTGGTGCTGATATTGTTACAGTTTACACAGTGAAGCTGTCACCTTTTTGGCTCTTTTGCCACAGCAAGGATAAGGAATGTCATTTTAAATATCTGAGATGCTCTTTGAGCTACTAACAAAACTGCCTGCCATTGCATTCACTTTTATAGGTGGGTGTCCTTGGATAATTCCTTGATTATTCTAGATTAGTGCAGACTTGCCTACCAGAAGACCAATCAACTGGTACTTGTTTGCTCAACTGAGTTGTAATTTCCATGTTTCTGGGAAACACTGGCAGTTTCTAGATAGCCTTTATATACACTATTTGCTAGACTGGAAATAGAACAAAGATCAGAATATTTCTCATGCACATATAAGAACAAATGGGTCATAATCCAGTGTCAAATTCCATAAGTGCCAAGTCCAGACAATATGAAGCAGGTTTGGTTTTTTTCTTGTGCTTCTGGACAAAGGCATTAGAGAGGCATAAAATTGAGGTGACTTGTAGTATTTGTCTAATGTTGTCTGGAATTCCATGACACCAAGCCTAGCATATATGTTCTCATCTAACATGGGACAAGTAGGCATTGTTGTTACTTGAGATAGTTTTTTTTTCTTTTGTTTGGTCTGGTTTGGGGTTGGTTTTTTTTTGGACAGAGAGAGAGAATAAAGCTTTGAAGATTATATTGTCAACAAGTGATAACTTCTCTGACTCTTCACCCTCCTGCAATCATAGAATCCTAGAATGGTTTGGGTTGGAAGGAACCTTAAAGATCATCTAGTTCCAACCCCTCTTCCATTACTGGAAGGTGCTCTACAATCTGCCTTCTTCTCTGAACAGGTTCCTGAACTGGAAACAGACTGAACACTCCCAACTCTCTCAGTCTGTCTTCATGGCAGAGGTGCTTCAGGCCCTCTGAGCATCTTCGTGGCCTCTGCTGGACTTACTCCAGCAGCTCCACATCCTCCTTATGTTCACAAGAGTGGAGTAGAGGAGGAGAATCCCCACCCACCCCTTTTGACCTGCTGGCCACACTGCTTTGGATGCAGCCGAGGACACAGCTGGTTTCTGGGATGCAAGTGTAGATTGCTAGCTCATGTTGAGTTTCTTGTCAACTACTGTTCCCAAGTCCTTCTCGGCAGGGCTGCTCCCAATGCATTCTCTGCCCAGCCTGTACTTGTGCTTGGGATTGCCTTGACCAGGTGCAGGACCTTGCACTTGGCCTTGTTGAACTTTATGAGGTTTGCACAGACCCACCTCTTGAGCCTGTACAGGTCCCTCTGGATGCCATTCCTTTCCTCCAGCGTGTCAACCGCACCACACAACTTGGGGTTGTCAGCAAACAAATCAGTAAGGAACTTCTGGACTTTGCAGGTAGAAATTATGTCAGCAACCAGAATATCCAAGATTGTATTCTCATTGTATCCCTTTTTTTTTGGGAAAACTGTTACTAGGCATCTTCTCTACAAAAGACAGCAGTAGTGAATTTTTTCTGAAGATCAGACTTCCTCTGCAGTTTTGGGACTATTGTGTACTGTTACTGATTTGCCCAGTTCTGTATACATACATATTCATATGTGACAGTGTAATATCTGAGAACTGACTATTTTTCATTCAAATGACTCTGGTTTTGCCCTTTTGAAACTTGAATACCTCCAAGTTGAATGCTTCTAATAGGGGCTGCTCTAAGTGAAGGAATTCTTAAAAAGAAAGAAACTGTTATCCACATGATAGGGTTTTTTATGCTTATGGAGAATTAAATTTAAAGTAGTTAAGAATATTAATAATTTGGTAGTGATTCTGAGACAGAAGGTCTTGGCCAGTGTCATGCTTTTAAACTAGACAGGTTTAATATTAACTGTTTTGCCAAGTTCCTGGAGGAACAGGGATGGTTGAATTTCAATTTCAGTGGGTTTTGAGCATGTACTTCCAGGTGATCAGAAGCAGATATGTATTTCTCTGTGGGTTTTTTTTTCTCCTTCTTTTGTCTGAGAACATGACAACAGGATATATCAGAAGTAGACTGACCTAATAGATTTCAGTTATTAGATTGCACTTGTATATTCATATAGCATATTTAGCCTGGCATGTGGTACCTAAGATCTTTTTTAATAGAAGTCCTGACTTTTTATTTTACAATGCATAATGAGATTACTTGAAGGGTGTTAATAATATGAAGTTATAACACAGAAGCTCAGCTTGTTGCTAAAGAAATAAGATTGTTTGCATCCTGTTGCTTTCAGATAGACATCTTTTACTGCTGAAAGAATTTTTCTTACTGCATTGTGCATTGTTCTTTTCTTGATGGTTTGACATAGCAAGACTAACACAACACTGTTACAGAGTATGCAAACCAGTTCTGAATAATGTTCCTATGCTATTTTGTAATTTTTTGTCAGGAAGCAACTATTTCCATTGCCTAAAATCACTTTTTTAGCTTATCATTAAAAGTACTCATTAAAGTATGGCACAAGAATGCTAAAAAAAACCTAAAAGCCTTCAAATACTCTTCCCATACTTTGCTTTGATACTAGTATCACTGTTTTTACTATGGGGGCCTACAAGAAATATGGGGAAGGATTCTATCAGTGAGTGTAGTGACAGAACAAGGATCAGTGGTTTTAAACTGTTAGAGAACAGGGTTAGATTGGATATTAGGAAGAAATTCTTCCCTGTGAGGGAGATGAGGCCCTGGCACAGGTTTCCCAGCAATGTTGTGGTTGCCCCATCCCTGGAAGTGTTCAAGGCCAGGTTAGATGGGGCTTTGAGCGACCTGGTCTACTGAAAGGTGTTACTGTCCATGACGGTGGATTGGAACTGGATAATCTTTATGGTCCTTTTCAACTGTCATGGTTTAACGCTGGCACAATGCCTGTGCCTCCATGAAAATATATGCTCCCTGGTGTCTGCTGTGAGATGTGTTTAGGACTAGAGCAAAGCAGGCTCCAACTTAGGAATAAAGAAGAAAAACTTTATTAACCTACAACTATATATAAAAAGATACACACACAGAACTCAGAATGAAAACCTTCCAAAAGACATTCCTCCTCCCCCCACCAAATTTCCAATACATCCACCCCTCAGATCATCAACTCAGTCCATCACCACCCTTTAGATAATCAGTTCTCAGTTCATCACGGAGAGAGGAGTCCCTCTTGTACCATAGGCTTCCCCAGGAAACACAGTTGAGACCTCTTGTGTTTCCATGTCACGCGTGGCACCGCCTGGAGAAAATCTGCCATCGTGACATCTTCCTTCCATGTACAGTGCTCTCACCACTGCACATGGACCAGAGCTGCTTCTAGGGTTCCCCTTTTAAGGATGCTTTGCCCAGTTCCAAAAAGAAGCACAGTCTCTCACTTTTGGGACACCTGTCCCCCAAAAATTCACCCCCTGGGGCCGAGGGGTCTTGAGAAGAGAGATCTTCTTCTTCCCTGAAGATGGAGGGCACCACCACCCTCCTCACCCGTCATCTCTGCTCACATACTCCTTCACATAACATCACTGCACTCTCTTGGCTCCAAGCCATTGCCTCCCCCTAAATGCAGTCTCTGTGTCACAGGAAAAATGGTTCTGTCCATGGCTATACAAGAAAAGTCCAGCCAAAGGCCACTCCATCATCCCTCCCACCTAAGATTCTTCTCAACTTCTCTTGTGGCCCATTTCCTCTTATCTCATCTCTATCTCTCTTCTCATTCAACTCCAGGAGGATCAGCATTTGTAAGGTTTCCATTACTCAAGAAAAGGGTTAAAAATCTCAGGCTCTGCTTATCTAGAACTCCCATGGCTGCCCTGCTGGCCGTGCTATCAAATGTCAAGGTGGCACAGCACAGGCACCGGCGCTCTCTCTCTCCTGGGCGGGGGGGGGGGGGGGGGGGGGGGGGGGGGGGAGGGGCGGGCGGTGGCGTGGCTTCCCGATGCCTCTCAGTGTTCCTCCACCCTTCCATCCTGCAGGGGCCTTCACCTCCCTTCTCTGTCCAAGGCCCTGGCCTACCTCACCCGGCCGAATGGCTTCCCCTCCCCTGTCAGCCCGCAGCCAGGCAGGGGAGGTCTGACCTCTTTCATAGACTGAACCCAAGAGAAAGTTTTCCTGGGAGTTCTCTGCTTTTAACCCCCCGTGTTCTCAGAGGCATATCCATGTCCTCAGTTGCCACACCAGGTGCCAATATTGAAATCTGAGCACCTATTGGTTTGACCACAGCATCCCAAAAAACTCACTTCCTTTTCAAACCAGGACACCAACCCAAACCATTCTATGATTTCCAGACTGTGTATATGGCTCTTATACCACTGCATGTAAGTAGCCTTTTCAATCTACTGCTATCTAACTTCATGGAGCATATATTATAATATGTGCTTAAAGACGAAATGACAGTGTGAGGAGAACCTTCAAACAGACATTACTTTTTGTCATTCTGGTTTTGTCTTTGTGGCAAATAACTGAATACAACAAAAGTGTTGATTTTCAAGCCCTCTGGGGAAAAATGCCAAATCACTTCAGTTGTATTAATTAACCTTGCTTGCAATGGTGTCCTGGGGTGACTTTATGATGCTGGTATCCCCATCATCTGTTCTCTTGCCCAGAAATGGGTCTTGTAGCTTTAAGCTAGGCCCAGAGAGAGAGAGGGTGAAGTGGGGGGAGAAGCAACGTGCAGTTTACAGACAAATGGATAGGACATTTTTCAAATTTTCCAAGCTGTGATCTGTTCATAACTCAGAATAAAGCAGTATTTTTGTTGCCATCAGTTCTTAATCACAATAATGACCTTTTAGAAAACACTTGCAATTTAGTGCATTTCATAGAATCACAGAATGGTTTGGATTGGAAAGAACCTTAAAAATCACCTAGTTCCAACCTCCCCCACATGGGCAAGAACACCTTCTGCTAGACCAGGTTGGTTGGAGCCCCATCCAGACTGGTCTTGAACACTGCCAGAAATGGGGAGAGGAGTCCATAACCTCTCTGGGCAACCTGTGCCAGGCCCTCACCACCCTCAAGGTAAAGAATTTCTTCCAAATATCTAATCTAAACCTGTGATGGTCGTCACAGGGGTTTTCAGGATGAGAAAGAGACGAGGATCTTTATTCCATGATCAGAAGGCTTGATTTATTATTTTATGATATATATATATAACATTATAACTATACTAAAAAGAAATAGAAAGGAAAGGGCTTCTTCAGAAGCTAGCTAAGCTAAGAATAGAATAGAAAGAATGAATAACAATGGAGCTGGCTCTGACAGGGAGCGAGAGCCAGCTCTGCAGTGACTGGTCAGTAAATCCAAACATCTACAGAAAACCAATCACAGGTGGACCTGTTGCATTCCACAGCAGCAGATAATAATTGTTTACATTTGTTGCTGAAACTTCTCAGCTCCAGCAGGAAAAATCCTAAGAAAGGATTTTTCACAAAAGGTGTCTGCAACATAAACCTACCCTCCTTCAGCATAATACCATTCCTCCTGTTCTTATCACTCTATGCCCTTGTAAAAAGTCCTTCTTGAGATCTCTTGGAGCCCTTTAAGTACTGGAAGGTGCTAGAAGGTCTCGAATCCTTCACTTCTCCAGTTTGAATAGCCCCAACTCTCTCTGCCTGTCTTTATAGAAGAGGAGCTCCAGCCCTCTGAGCATCTTTGTGGCCTCCGCTGGGCTTGCTCCAACAGGTCCATGTCTTTCTTGTGTTGGGACCCCAGTGCTGGACACGGTTTTTCAGGTGGGGTCTCAAGAGAGCGGAATAGAAGGGGAGAATCCCCTCTCTCCACCTTCTGCCCATGCTGCTTCGGATGCAGCCCTGTAGGAATGCAGTTCTGTAGAAAGGGATATGTTTGTTGCAAATCTTGCATCCCTGAAATGCATAAGGATAATATAGGTTGCCCCACTCTATTTAATTTTGAGAACAAAATGCTATTCTGAAGGAGAATTTATTTTCTTCATTTTAAATCAATGTGTGATGAAAGGTAGCTTCATGGACTTCCATGAGGCTTCTAAAATGAGTGGAAGGACCAACTGTTTCAGAAATGAGGTGCATGGAAGAATGCAAAAATTACTGTTTTGGAAGTTGCAAGCACTTTCTCTAAATTGCTTTGGAAGTCATCTACAAGAAACTGATGTAGCCATGGTATATTTAGCCTTTCTGCTTATGCAGGTATTTGATTATTTTTTGTTTAAGGGGGTTTAAATTTTAACAGCAAGCTTAAAGATTTGACACTGAATCTCTGAATTACCATTCATACTTGGAAAAAGTGAGACTTTTTTTCCCCTGTTATGAGTTCTACTTAATTGCATCCTGTCAGATAATCAATATTTAAAAGAGAGGCTTTTTTATGGTACTGGATATAAAAAGTATTTCCATCTTACTAAGTGTGTAATTGTACTCTTTTATTCAAAAGGAGAAGGAGGGGAGTGGTAAAATAATTTTTAAATCCCCCCGCTATTCTCAGGAAACTGTTTATTATCTTGGGTCTCTGTCTATAGTTTCTTGGTAATAATGTTCTCACTTAAACTGGGAAAAAACTTAGAATCTGAATCATCTAGCATTGAGAAATAAGTCTCGGCTTATTCTCACTGTAGCCTTAAGTAGTCTTTTATATCTGTTTCTTCCCATTGCCCCAAAGAAACAAAATTACTCTGGGAGCATAGTTTATTTTTGCAAACACACTTTGCAATGTTGATAGCTTCTTCACTTAAAACTTATACAAGATTGTGGTTTTTTTTTGTGTAGTATATGCTTCAAAGGACCCAGGACCAAGATGAAAATGTTGCTTTGGAGGCTTGTGAGTTTTGGCTGACTTTGGCTGAACAACCAATTTGTAAAGATGTATTATGTCGGCATCTTGCTAAGTAAGTATTAAAAATTAGAACTAGTCATTTTGAAATAGTCATCCTTAAACTTCAGTTAACTTTTTCCTGGTTATTGTTTTGGAGACTGTATCTAGCTTGCTGTATGCTTGGGTGGAGTTTCTTCTAGCTAGTCCTTGTACATATTAAAAATGACTGTATCACAGAGGTCACTGAAAAGACTTTTGAGGATTTCAGACTTGGCTCCTGAGGCAATGTAAACTGTGTCACTGGTGCTTTATCTCAAGCCTAACATCCTGTTAAGTATCAGATGGAGGCAAAGGTATACTAACATGTGCTTAAGCTTAAACAAACATTTCCATGTGACATTACCTATAATATCTGGTGTACCGTGAACATGTTTTCTTGACAAGTGCTATTGTGAGCATTTCTGTGCAATGCTTCTATATGAATGGTCATGCCAAGGGTTTCCCATCTTTATGAAGACATAACAAAATGACAAGATCATTTAGATTTAGGAATCAATTTCATATCAATTGCCAGAGCAATTTAAGCTTGAAAGCATGTATAATGTGTTTTTCATGCTTCTTCAGACTGACAGTAGTTTTTTAAGCTCCAAAAACTTTTCTGTAAGTTTCAAAAATTATCATAAGCTTTAAAATGTAGATCCTTGATTGAACAGGAATTGAACACCCATGCTTGAGATTTGAACATCTGCATGTCTTCAACTGTGCTAAAAACCTTTTTCCAGACTTAAGACTTTCAATAGGAAACAGATTCTTCAGTGTTCCCAGTAAATGAAGACCCAATTTTTGATATATGCTTGGAAGGTTTTTGAAAACACTAATGCAGTTCTGTCTGTGATTCTGCTCTTCCAGTGAAAGTGTGGAGAGAAGAGATGCATTATTTTCAGCAAAAATGACCATTTTAGATGTAAAGCAATTTTTAAAAAAAGGGAGGGACTTTCGAAACTTCAGTTTTCATAAGCATTTAGAAAACAGAATGGAGATTAAAGCAGCTGCTGTAGCAGTACAGGAATAGAATTTGAAAAGAGAAGAACCAACGTTACAAGAAATCACTTTTCGGTTTTAAAATGTTTTTACTTAAATCCTACTCCTATAGCTAAAAATACAAAAGAATGATAGCACAGTTTTTGATTCTACCTACCTCCTTCCCAACACACATATTAATACTAGTCACCTTCTCAGCATAAATTGTAAACCTTTTCTGTCCTACATGAACATTGACATTACAACAGCTTCATCCTTGGTTTTTGGGCTTTTTTTAAGAAGCTTTTAAATTTCTAGTAAAACAGATAAGAGTAACGTTACATATCTTTTATCTTTCAATGTCATTTTTGTTGAAAGCAACTTGTTTGTTGGCAAGTCTTTTTTATTAGGGAGCTATATAAATTTGACAATACTTGATTATAACCTTAGGGGGTTTTTTATATTAGATTAAGTGGGACAAGATCTTCTAGAAACATGTTCAATATCTTGTTCCATTTTGCTCCTGTAGGTTTTTTATAAAATTTATACCTCCTGCATGCTTCATAAAGTATGCTGCAGAAATGCCAAGTAATGGGTGTTAATCTGAATACTTAGTGTTCTTTCATTGAAAGTTCAGAAGGTAATTGTTGTGAACAAGTGGCTTCAGCTTCTCAGACTCACCATCAAAGGTACTGGCAAAAAGCAAGTTTTAATATGTATTTGTGAAAGTGTGACTTTACAGAGTTTGATGGCAAGGCTCACTCTATTACTACATAGAAGAAGCATACATAGGAAAATTGGATTAGAATCAATTTAGAATGATTTGCATGGAGACCAGGAATGCAAAAGGGGGTAAGGGTCCAAAGGATATGGATACAAAAGATAAGGGTGCAGAAGACTTTAGCAGCACTTAATCATTGACTAATTTAAAATTTGAAAAGTTATTCAGTAGGATTTATTACAGTTATAACAGTGACTAAATTATCGATTCACTCTAAAAAACATTCATACCATAATCAATTTACACATGCACAGGTAAACTCATGTCTACACCTATTTCTATGTGTGTAAATGTACCTATCAAAAACTCCCCTCAGGTTCAGTGAAATACGTCCATTTCCTTTGCGTTTCCCAACAGGCAAGGGTTGCACCTGGAAGAGCATGGAAATGGGGGGGAAATATCAGCCTAGACCTCATCATCAGTGATGGTCCTTTGAATATCACAAACTTGAGGGTTTGTGAGCTCTGAGAGGCCCCACTTAGAGGGAGGTGCTGACTCAGCCCACTGCAGTCCAGGAGAGCTCAAAGGGCCTCACTCCTCACTGACCCAAGTTGGTAACTACTGGGCTTTTTTCCTAGAAAGTCCAGTAACAATGGTACCATTCCACTTGGGCTGTGATTAATTTTAAAAAGGTTTTGTAATAATGGTACCACTTCACTTGGGCTATGAATCAGGTAAATTATTTACCAAGGCTAATAAGGATAACTGCATATCCTTGTTCTTCACTTTGGTCAGGCAGATGATGTTCCTGTCATGGTCAGTGTTGTTCCCACCTATATCATGCAAGAGCTCCTGGCACAGTCAGAGACGCTTCAGTGCCCAAGTGGTACGGTCAAGGGATGCTTCACCGCTCAGCTGGTTCAGTCAAGATTTGTCCGGAGTTTCTGAGGTCATAGGGCAGGCCCAAGGATGGGGGGGATGCACCAGCACAAAGCCCCCATGACTAAAATCAATCTCTTGCTCCACAGAGCAGTGGTGTGGTTGCCTCTTGCCACTGTGCCTATACACAGGTTAATGCCATGTTCCAGTTGTAATTTGAGGAAAATTTTTGTTTAGTTCATGTTGCCATTGAGATGCATGACTATTATTGCTGGTCTGAATACCTTCAGAAACAATATTCCTTGGCTGCAGAATTTAGAGAGACTGAATCTGTTGCTGTTGCTTAGTCAGTCCATGGTGATTTTAGTATTCACTTGATTTGGCATGTAATACATATATTTATTTGTACGGATTAATTTTTGTAGTGAATGTGTTTATATGTGAAATAATTGACTTTTTTTCCCTAGTCCTTTTTTTTGCCATACAACATTACCATTGGGGACCCATGGCTATAACCAGTTTAATAACTAAGTAAAGTTCTAATAAAGACTAATGATGACTAATGTCAAGATCTCTGCAAAGTCAGGGACCTGTCTTAAGGAGTGATACTTGAAGTAATCACAAAAGGATAGGAGGGCTCGATGTAGTTACACTCCCATCCTTAAGAGTAGCGAGGTAGAATTTTCAGCCACAGGTAAGTAAAGTGACAAATGGTATACAGGAGAGCCAACGTACTAACTTGTTTATCAAACATATTTTGGAAGTGTGAATTCTTACTTAAAAGCTTTTGACTTAATTTCTGAAAGGTACTTCAAAATAGATTTCATCATGTGGAAGAATATCCTATTTTTAAAGTGTAAAACTCAATTGTGCCATCTGGCTACATCTAGTTAGAAATTAACACTTTTTCATATTACAAAGTATTAATGAACTGCATGAAATGGAGTATGGTTAAGGTGCTGACTTGTTATTAGGCTAAGTTTTTGTCTGGGGTTTTTTGTGTTGGTTTTCTTTTGTTGTTGTTTGGGGGGGGAAGTGTGGTTACAGCCAAAATTATGGACCAGCTAACTGAAAACCAGCTTACTTTATTTATGTGTTATTTTGACATAGAATCATAGACTCTCTTAAGTTGGAAGGGACCCATAAGGATCATCAAATCAAACTCCCTGCTGCTTGTAGGACTATCTAACACTAAATCATATGACTAAGAGTGTTGTCCAGATGCTCCTTGAACTCTTGTCAGGCTTGGTGCCATGACCACTTCTCTAGGGAGCTTGTTCCAGTGACTTGACCACCCTCTCAGTGAAGAACTATTTCCTAATGTCCTATCTGAACTTGCCCTGATGTGGCTTCATTCCATACCCTTGGGTCCCTTCACTGGTCACTAGACAGAGGAGATCAGCACCTCCCCCTCTGCTGGCCCTGTTGAGGAAGTTGTAGATTGCAAATGAGGTCACCCCTCAGCCTTCTCTTCTCCAGGCTGAACAGACCAAGTGACCTCACCCACTCCTCATAAGTCTTACCCTTGTGACCCTTCACCATCTTCTTTGGATGCTCTCTAATAGCTTTATATCTTTCTTATATTGTAGTGCCCAAAACTGCACACAGCACTCAAGGTGAGGCTGCACCAGTGCAGAGCAGAGTGGAACAATCACCTCCCTTGCCCAGCTGTTGATGCTGTGCCTGATGCACCTTAGGATATGGTTGGCCCTCCTGGCTGCCAGAGCACTGCTGACTCACATTCAACTTGCCATCGACCAGAACCCCCAGGTCCCTTTCTGTAGTGCTGCTCTCCAGCCTCTTGTTCTCCTGTTTGTCTGTACATCCAGGGTTGCCCCATCCCAGGTTCAGAATCCAGCACTTTTCTTTGTTAAACTCCATATGGTTGGTGATTGCCCAGCCCTCTCATTTGTCTGTCTCTCTGCAGGGTGCTTCTGCCTCCAGGGAGTCCACAGCTCCTCCTACTTCAGTATCATCAACAAACTTACTTAATGTACATTTGATTCTTGCTTCCAGATAATTTATAAAAACTTTAAAGAGCACTGGCTCTAAAATTGAACCCTGGGGAATATACGGATAACCAGTTGCCAGTCTGATGTGACCCCATTTGCTATAACCCTTTGAGCCTGACTTGTCAGCCAGTTGTTCACTCAATCTATTATAAACGTTTCTAGCTGTGTGCTGGACATTTTGTGCAGAAGGATGCTGTGAGAAACAGTATTGAAAGCTTTGCTAAAAATCCAAAAATCCTCACATCTACTGGTGTCCCTTTGTCAGCTAGATGGGTGACCTTGTAAAAGGAAACTAAGTGGGTTAAGCAGGACTTCCCTCTCGTGAACCCATGCTGGCTGTGACCAATGACTGCGTTGTCTCTCAAGTGTTTTTCAATAAGTCTCAGAATAAATTTCCCCATAATTTTATCAGGTGCTGAAGTGAGACTGACAGGCCTGTAGTTACCAGGGTCTTCCTTCTTGACATGTATCAATATTTCTTTGTAGACTGATACCTGTGCTGGTAAATGGTATGAAATATTCAGAGATTGATATTATTCTGTTAAAGGTAAGCATTCCTTTCTTTTATACTCAGTAAGAATATCTGGTTGGCTTCTGACTTGTAAATCAGAATGGTTGAGCTGGTAGACCAGATCTAGTCTGCCATCTATTCAATGGAGATTTAGCTTTCTGGGGCAAGGTGTGATGTTCCAAAAACTGAATGCGACTGCTGCCTTGTTTGCTGGAAAATAATCTGTGGGTTTTCCTGCTTTGCTCCTCTCCCCTTGCACCAAATTTTGGCAGAACTGGGATACTTTTACCCATGAATGACTGCAGCAAAGCAACCTATAAAGAAATTATTAGAATTAATTTTAATGCCCTTCTAGCTTGCACTACACAGCTTTTTCCATCACAACATTTTAGAATGTATCTGTGTACTAGAATTTCTCTATCTCTTCTTCTTTCTAATTCCTTCCCATCAAGAGTAATTTCTTAACAAGAAGAGTACTTTGTGCTTTTCTGTGAGATAACCTCTGTTACTTCTGTTTTCCTGAAATTTTTCTGGTAAATACTGTATCACAATGCAGGAACAATGGCATTTTTAGTTAGCTAGGCAGCACAAGTGGGATGTGAATTTCACACGTTTATAAAATATTGAACTAAAATTTGCACTACATTCTTAACTTCCTTGAGCAATATGGCTGCACTGGTTTATCTGATAAAACATTTTTTGACAGGGGGATGTTGAAGAAGATGAAGCTATTCCAGATAGTGAACAGGACATAAGACCTCGTTTTCATCGTTCGCGGACAGTAGCTCAGCCACATGAAGAAGATCGTATTGAAGATGATGATGATGATGATGATGATGACAATGATCTTGATGATGATGATACTATTTCTGACTGGAATTTAAGTATGTCAAAGTAATGTGTAAAATCTTTTAAAATATAGCTACTTGCATAATACAAGAACCACAGTAAACAAAGGAGTTTTTGTATAAGAATACTGAGGCTTTGCTTTTGAATAGAAAATGAGCTATCTGCTGATATAACTGGTGTTTTGGGCAGAGGGGAGTCTTTCAGGTGATGTTTTGACTATATAACTATTGAAAAATCTAGCCATTTCTAAACTTACTTTGAATATGGACAATAGAGCTGCAAACATCTACTAGATGCAATTCAACAGAAGCTTTGAATTTTGAATTTTAATTCTACAAGGTAATAAAAAACATGTATTACTGTTTACTTTAGTAAAAGTCTGTGGTGAGTTGATCTTGGCTGGATGCCAGGTGCCCACCAAGCCACTCTATCACTCCCTTTACCAGCTGGACAGGGGAGAGAAAATGGAAAACAACTAGTAGATTGAGATAAGGCAGTTTACTAAAGCAAAAGTGAAAGTTTATGCGCACACAAAGAAAGAGGAAAGCAAAATAGGTTTATTTTCTCCTTCCCATCAGTGACCGATGTTCAGCACCTTCCCAGAAGCAGGGCTTCAGCACTCGTAGGAGTTGCTCCAGAAGGCAAACATTATAAATAATGAATGCCATCCCCTTCCTCCTCCCTCCCTTAGCTTTTATATCTGAACTGACATCATATGGTATGGAATATCCCTTGGGTCAGTTTGGGTCATCTGGCCTGGCTGTGTCCCCTCCCAGGATCTTGCCCATCCCTACCCTACTAATGGGAGGTGGAATGTTGAGACAGTGCTGATGCTGTGCCAGCACTGCTCAGCAGTAACCAAAACACTGGTGTGTAAACAACACTTTACCAGCTCCAAATGCAAAGCACAGTGCTGTGAGGGCTGATATGGGGAAATGAACTCCAGCTCAGCCAGATCCAATACAATCTTACACATTGTTCTTAGCTTAATAATGCTTTCTTTTAGTTTAGTCTTCCCTCTATATCTGGTTTGTGTTTGATTTTTTTCTTCTGCCTACATGCTACTACTGACCATTATTACCAGTAGTTCAGATGTAGTACAGATAAATGTGCCTTGAAGCTTATGGATCAAACAATTTTGAGACATATCTAAATTTTAAAATAATACTAATACTGATAATACTGTTATTATTATTATTATTTAGAAGACAAAAAGCACAAATATATTTTCCTTTGTAAAGTATCTTTTTTATAGTTTTAAATTCATAATGCTATTCTTTTAGTCATTGTGTATAGATATTGCAGAATAAAATCAATATTTTGTATAAAACATAACTGAAATGACAAGGTGCTGTGTGGTCCACAGTTTTGGTTAAGAAGATGAGGAAGCTAAAGCTCTCTAGGAAAGAGAGAGAACAGAGCAGTTAAGAAATCTGTTTTGATATATGTTATCTGTAATTGACAGAATTTGGATTATCTGAATTTCAGAATTGTATGCCCTATTTCTTATCCAGTGTTCTATATTTGACTTCCAATTTGAACAGAGAGGTAATGTCAGCACAGCCTGACACAGCAGCATTGCTTAGTAATGAGACCTGGTAACTAAATATGGGAGTCCACCTTTTTTCCTCTAGTAGAAAACTAAAACAGTCTAAGCTGAAGCAGCCGGTGCTGGTCTTGGGGAGTCTGTGGTGTTTATTATTGTTTTTTAGTGGAGATCTGCTCTGAGTTGAGGGCTCATGTTTGGTTTTATTCAAACCCGTTGAACATCATCTAGGAGCAGAGTAGAAAAAATTTTGTATTTATTATCTATTCAAGTAGTTACTACCTCCCAAGTGAAAAACTGTCTGTCTTGCTTGGACCCACTAGCAGTTTAGATCCACTTTAGGAATTTTACATGTTACATTTGCTATGTATATTTTACCTGATTACCTGTTTTGTATATACTTTTGTTTCAGTTGAATCAAGGAACTGAGATCATAATATGCTGGAAAAAATACTGTATAAATACTGTAATACGAGCATTCTTTATAAATCCATCTTAGCATTATTTTTCTAGACATGTCAGCCCCACAGCAGAAAACCAGAGTAAGGATTTTTGAATCATGTTTTGAAGCTGTTCTTTTATGAGCTTTTGTGTGCTAAAATATGAGTTTAAAAACTTTCAAACAAATTTCAAAGTAGTGTTCTTTGTATAGGTGCATCACAGAATTAGGAGCTAGCTCAGAGCAAAAGTCAGTAAATTTCTTTCAGTCTCTAGAGATTGATGATTTTGACTTTTTTTTGCTTTGAGACATAGGTCATGTTTGAACATTTTCTTTTTAATCACTTGCTAATATTTTTTGGCTATTTCTCCTTAATTTCTTCAGTATGTTGCATTCATGTCACAGACCTTCCCTCTTTTGTAGTGTTACACCATCCTGAAATTATGTAGTGTATATAATGTTGCAATATAATGGTGTGGTTCCTGTCTATTGGCGATGGAGAGAGGCAGGGAGACTGAGTGGTGGTGGTCAGAATCCAAATTTATTGTGGACTACATATACTTATATACTATTCTAGGAAGGCTAGTAATTTTTTACTACAATGATTGGGTTAATCATCATATAAACAAACTTATACATTTTGCAACATCTCTTGTTTGTAGAACTTGATTCAATCTTCTTGCTCTGTTTGTTCTTGCCAAGGCATCCTGGTTATCAAAATCTCTTATGCTAATCAGGTCCAAAGTACATCACCTGTCAGTGAGTGTTTTAATATCCCTAGTGTATAAGTCCTTTTAGTGGCTATAAAAATGCTTCAAAAATGGCTCCCTAAAAGCTATGGCTTTGTACCAGAGCACAATGAATCCCTGTGTATTGTAATGAAATTAAAGTATCTTTCCTCCTGATACCCTGGTGATGCCTAGAGAGGCTGACCTAGAACAGAGACTAGGCAGAGTTAAAGAATAAAGTAGATATTTATTAAAAGGCCTTAATGGATACACCTTGGGCAGTACAAGAGCCTGGCCAGGGCTACGCCCAAGATGGTCACAAGAGGGACGACCAGTCATGAGTTTTCACACTTCTATAAGTTTTGGTTCATTTATATTTGGGTTAATTGTCCAATTACAGCTTCAGGTTATGAAGTCCCATCCTCCTGCTTTGCTCTCTTCAATTCACCATTGTTTATGCTTTTTGTGCCCGAAGCTGCAATGGTGTCCTTGGTTCTCAGGCTGGAAAAGGATTGTTTTGTCCAACTAAAGTGTGAAGAGAACTTACTAACACTTAATATGAAGTTCAGAGTTACACACTAAGACAGTACAGAATCTGAAAAATATGAAAGATAAAACTTAAGAACTTAAGGCATCACTGGCAGCTCAAAGTTAAAATGAGGATCATACTTTTTAACTACAACTGCTTGTATAATAAGAAGATTAACATTGTTAATTCTCCTCAGGGAAATGTTCTGCTGCTGCTCTAGATGTCCTGGCTAATGTATTTCGTGATGAACTTCTGCCACACATCTTGCCCCTTTTGAAGGAATTGCTTTTCCATCATGAATGGGTAGTTAAAGAATCTGGTATCCTTGTTCTTGGAGCAATTGCTGAAGGTAAGGCAACAGTGCATATCAGGTTACTGAATTTTTATTGGTTCTAAAGCAGTTCTGGGTTTCCTTCTAGATTAATTTACTCGTGCAAGCAAGTATACATCCTTAGCTGCTTGGTTTTGTTTTTAAGGGAATAATCTCTACATCTACTGGTTGATGACTGCAGTTACTTGTTTAATTTTTCATTTTCAAATCTGTGCATTTTTTTGAGGCTTCAATAACTTAGATATTTTTTTTTATTCCTCCCCTTTTTAACTCTGTAGCATATATTTCTTGGTCTCTCATGAAATACTACCTTGATTTGATACAACAGGAATATCTACATTTCATTCAGTGTTTTCAGAAATGGAGAAGACAAGTCCCATGACTTCAGTGCCCTTAGCTGCTTTTCGTGGATGGCTCTCTGATTTAAATGTGTTAACTTCCATTTCTTTGTATTTACTTACAGTCTTGGCTTTTTGCCTATATTTCCATAATCTCTGTCTGCTTTGGAAATTGAAGGAATATGTTTGGGTCCATGCCTGGATTATCTATCTTTTCCTGCAGTGCCTAGTGAACATATATTTTCTTTGTTGCTAGAAAGCATTTTTGTTGGTTTTGATTTCAAGTCAAGCAAGGTAAAAGTTAGTACTTCTTACAAATCTTAGTATATTACTGCCCTTGCTGACTTGAAGTGTGCAGCTTTTATTGTTGGTCAGTATTTGTGTTATATTAAGAGAAAACAAGAAGAAAATTCAATTTTTAAAGAAATCTTTTTTAATGATATGGTGATTAGTTATCAAGGCCTAATCTTTCTCTGCTTGTTGTCTTGGTCACTCTGAGTAGACTGGCATAAGACTTCCAAGCTTTGTAAACCAATTTTATTTGGATGTTCTTGCTATACTCCCTTTAATAAAGCAGAATTTATGGAGATTGGAGAAGCACTGAAGTAGAAATGTAGTTGGAATGAATGTAAATTCGATTGAGGATTTTAATTATTGTTTATGGTGTGGTTTCATTTTAGGACTTAAAATAAATTAGGTAGACTTGCTTTGTATATTGGCAAAATGTATTACTACATGATAGAGGAAGAAAATATATCCCTTCTAGGAAATAACAAAAAGCTCTATTATGTTTTCTAATTCTCATACTGTAATAGCTATATTTTTCCTTCTAGGCTGCATGCAGGGTATGATTCCATATCTTCCTGAGCTGATCCCTCACCTTATTCAGTGCCTCTCTAATAAAAAGGCTCTTGTGCGCTCCATCACTTGCTGGACTCTTAGTCGCTATGCACACTGGGTAGTTAGTCAACCCCCAGACACATACTTGAAGCCATTAATGACTGAGTTGCTAAAGCGCATTCTGGATAGCAACAAGAGAGTACAAGAAGCTGCCTGCAGGTGAGCCAAAGCTTAAACAAAAAGTACTATCTATGACACTACTTTTTCATGGGAAAATATTTTAATGCCTTAATTGATTATTCTATAACACCGTTTCTAGCTCCTAATGTATTTTTTTTCCTTTTAAATTGGGGTGGGTTCAGCTTCTTCTGAAATCATCACAACTGAGTTGTGGTAAAACAAAACCAGATAATTTGTCTTTCTCTTGTCCAGTTTGTTTTTAGAATATGTGAAAAGCAAACTAAACAATCTATTGCTGTAAAAAGAAATGATCTGTATTCACACCTGTTTATCTTCAATATTTGAAATTTCATTGTCTAGGAATCTGGCTTTTATAGGCCTATGGGCAAGGTCAATACGGAAAAACTATCCCATCATTGCATTAGCAATGTTTATATTTAGCTCAGGATTACCAAAAAATTTGGGTTACAACTATTTCAAGGGATATTCCCTTTCTCTTGAGAGGAGATGCTTGGAGGTAAGATTCCCTTCTGTCCCTTGTCTGCCGATATTTAAAAAAAAAAAGAATGGACGCACCATTAATAGAATGGGTATACCACTTGTGCAGGAAGCTCAGCAAGTAAAGCTTTTACATGTCAGTTTGTGTAGGGGAGGAGTGCACAGCAGACTGCCAAGAAAGTTTCTTCATAAAGCAGGATTAGATCTGTAACATGTATACATAAAAGGTTTTTACCATAATTTTTTAAAATTTTGCTCATCACAGTTTGAGCTGAATCTTTGTGTTCAATCAAAATAGATTGAGTTTGTCTCAATAATACCATTGTAAAAACATACCTTGGATGAATTTAAAGACTAAATACAGTTCTGTGTTTAACCAGGAATGGGTAGTTTAGGGCATTTTGGGGTGGTCGTGTTTTGTTTTTTACAAGCTACTGACTGACCTATTTGGGGTGGGTTTTTTTTGTCCATCAGTGCCTTTGCTACTCTAGAAGAGGAGGCTTGTACAGAGCTTGTTCCTTATCTTGCATATATACTTGACACTTTGGTCTTCGCATTTAGTAAATATCAGCATAAAAACCTGCTCATTCTTTATGATGCTATAGGAACTCTAGCAGATTCTGTAGGACATCATCTAAATAAACCTGTGAGTATACTTTATGTTCTGTAGAAACGCTCATCATATATTGAAATACTGGTTGAGTGGCTTTTGTAGTGTGCTTTATATGTTTTTAAACAAAAATTCTGGATTCAATAATAATAAATATTTGAATGTAATATACATAGACTGTATGTAATTTTCACACTACACAAATACTCCCCATTTTGAATAAATAATTGTGTGTTTGGTGGCTTGCAAAATGTACTTCTCATTATTGTGACTTTTTTTCTTACTCTCAGAATTTTTCAGCTCATAGGAAATATATATAGATATATATATAAATGTGAAATGGGATTTTAAAGAAATTGGTTGAATGTGTGTGCTAATTTCTAATGACTTTTTTGTTGCTTGTAACCACTTTCAGTATAGCTAAACTGCTCTGAGTGTCTTTCCAATGCATCAAAGCACATCATCATTAGAGATTGCTTTATCCAAGAGTGGGATAGATGTGCATGTTATATCTAAAAACACAGAATCCTTTGAGTAAATCATAGAGAGCACAGGCAAGTGTAGTGGGGTTTTTGTAGTATACATGTTCATTAATAGGATATGCATATATGTCACATGCATGCTGTTGAAATTTGGTTTATTTCTCTATAGTGATTCCTATGACATAGATAAACTAGAATAAAATAATTTGGGTTGTTGCCATGGCATTTTATTTGCCATTCAAGACTCCACACTGTCAAAGGACATATTTTCCAATCTCTCTCTGGCCCTGGCCAGCTTGACTTCTGACAGCACCAGGAGGAAGCTAAATGGGAGCTCCTGGTAATGGTGGGACTTTCTTCAGTTGCTTAAAATATTGTATCTTTGGACATAGCATTAGCTGGCAGCATCTGTTGTCTCTTTGGATACTTTCTGGGAGCAACAGTACTACAGGGATGCCATGCTTAATGTCCTTGTGACTGTGACAGCAGTGGCTGAGAAGATGCAACATTTTATACAGAATTGGCATTTCTGGAGGGATAGAAAATTACTTTCTTCATGGATGAGTAATTGAATGAGGAACAGGTTTCAGGAACTTCTGGGGATAGAGTTGAAGCATCAAGGCAATGGAAGATGATTGAGAAAAGCAGGTGGCAGATGCACAGCTAGATTGTATTGCTGGTAAAAACATTTTCTGTAGCCCCTGAGTCAATCCTATAGATATGTAACAACCCAGGCAGCTATTAAAAGTTGCTAGACTGAAGCCAAACCTGGAGGAAAAGATTTGTTTTGCAAAGGTACTTATGTGCCTCAGCAAAAAATCTTAAGACATAAAGTTCTAATATTCAACTACTATATATTTCAACAAAGGTTGAATTGCAGTATATTTTTTTTCTCCTGAAAAAGTAGAATATATAAATTTTCTAGCTTTGAAATAAACTAGTATGCAATTAAATGCTTCAGTAGCTGATGCATTTTCATCTTAAACAGGAATATATTCAGATGCTAATGCCTCCATTAATCCAGAAGTGGAACATGTTGAAAGATGAAGATAAAGATCTCTTCCCTTTATTGGAGGTAAATGTTAAAATTTGAGTATGTGTCTTTTGGGAATTGCCTCTTCTACTAAGGATGTTCCTACTAGGAAGTGTGACTATAAATGCTGTCAGTGTTAGGTATTTCCCATTATGGAGAAAATATTATGACAATAGTGAGAATTTTTTTTAACTGAGGAAATATTATTAAGTTTAGCAGAAATCTTTTAGAATTATTTTTTCCCTGCCATTCTTGGGTGTTTTCTTTGGAATTCTTTGTTTTTAAAAAATTGTTCCATCCTTGTTGTTCTTGTCTTCTCTCCCTGTTTTCCTTTCGTCCCTTCATTAAAAAAATTACCAACAGGCTGAAGGTATGAACCAGACAATGCAGTCTGTTCTCTGTACTTTCCAAGTGTGAAGCAGGAAAACACTTCTAGAAAAATTAGTTTCATAACTCTTGGGTAATGTTAGGGCTTGTACATTGTCAGCATAGTGAAGTTTAGTGTAAATGCTAGCTGAATTATGGTAATTGTCTTCATATGGAGTGTCTTGGCACCTTGAAGAAGATGCTGCTCCTGAGAAATTTTCTCAATTGACATACATAGGAGAGAATAACAATTAGCTGATGGTTGCCTTGGCTCAGCTAATGAGTACTACCTTTCCAGGTTGTTTTTACTTAAACAGTTACTTGTGAGTATACTTAAAATGCTTTTAATTTACTACACACATGTAAAGGGTACTTGGGGGAGGTGAAGAAAGTGTCTCTCACTTTTTTTCCTTCTTCTTTATTTTATTTCAGTGCCTGTCGTCAGTTGCTACTGCCTTGCAATCTGGATTTCTTCCATACTGTGAGCCTGTGTACCAGCGTTGTGTCAATCTGGTACAGAAGACTCTTGCACAAGCCATGGTATTCTTCTATTGTTATTCCAATGTTTTCAGAATATCTTCTTAAACCAATGTATTAACTATGTAAAGTTAGGGGTTTGCAGGGAGATTTGTAGTATTAATTATTGAATATTTAAATGAAGCTGCAGTTCTGAAACTTAATTGTTTGTTTGTTTTTACTTTTATGCATGCCCCTGAGAAAATCTAATACTCATTTTGAAAATGCATAATTATTTGTTGCAGTTGCACAATGCTCAGCCAGACCAATATGAGGCTCCAGATAAAGATTTCATGATTGTAGCTCTTGATTTACTCAGTGGTTTAGCTGAAGGACTTGGAGGCAACATTGAACAATTAGTGGCTTGCAGCAATATCCTGACACTAATGTACCAATGTATGCAGGTGAGATGAGTAATCTGTTTAATCCAAGAATTTTCTTTCTAAAGAGAATCAGAAACACTTCTAGAATTGTCAGGTTTTTTTTCTTCCTCTCTTTAGGATAAAATGCCTGAGGTGCGGCAGAGTTCTTTTGCATTGTTAGGTGATCTGACAAAGGCGTGTTTTCAGCATGTTAAGCCTTGCATTGGTATGTTTCTTTTGCATATTAAATAATTAATTTGTTTTATAAACTGATAGGAGGATGGTTTAGCCATTGTTAAGTTCCCTTTTCTGTGGGTTACCTTGTCATGGTGTAGATTTTAGTTTTCCTTTATCAGCAAGGGTCTGCAGTCTTTTCTCCTTTAAATTGTGTGTTTTAAGACGTGTTGTTCTTTTTGTAGACAGTGCAAAAATTCATCGTGTTGCTTGATTTCTATAATGTAACATGCTTCCTGTTTTGCCGGAATACAGAAAAACAGATGTACTTGCACTTCAATTAGAACAGTTGCTTTGTAGAATTTTTACTCTACTAGAATCTATGAATACTTGGATAGGCTTGGAATTTTAATTTTAGTGAAATATTAGTCACAAAGATAGATTATAACATCTGTCATTTTAATCAAAGCTGGGATTTGCTTTCTAGGCTTCATTGTTGTTGACTGTTGGGGTTTTTTGGGGGGCTTGGTGTTGTGTTTGGTGGTTTTTTGTTTTTGTTGCTGAAGGGGGTGTTTGTTTTGGGGAGAGGTGTTTGGTAATTTTTTTTTTAGCACAGCTGAATACATAGCTATCCAGGTGTGCGTTTCTTTCCCTACTCACGGGAAGGGGATAAAAAAGGTTTCTAGACTTACATCAATGTAAAATCTATTAGAAATATTTTTAAATCATAGTTTGAAAGGATTTGCATTGATCTGCTTAGGTTGTAGCTTCCAGACTAATCTGATATATAGCAAAAATACAGCTCTTGTTAATTCAAGTGTAATGCTTTACAAGAATTTAAACACACTTATATGATTTTTTTAAACTCCCTCTCCTTGTGATCTTACAGTAATAGAACAAGATGGTTGCTTGTATTGTGTGATGAGATTTTAAAATGTTCCTTCTAGCTGATTTCATGCCCATTTTGGGAACAAACCTAAACCCTGAATTCATTTCTGTGTGTAACAATGCCACCTGGGCAATTGGAGAAATCTCCATCCAAATGGGTAAGATTTTTTTCTTTGAATATTCGCATATTTAGAATGGTTTGTTTTGGTTGTGGATTGTTTTTCACTTCTATTGATGCTTTCATATTAAAAATTTAAATTCAGTTTTAAATTCTTGTCTTTGACAGTAAGTTCAATGTACCAGATCTAAATAGATTATATATATTAATGGTCATTTTCTTCTGAATGTTTTTTTTTTGGCTGTTTCAGGTATAGAGATGCAGCATTATATTCCAATGGTGTTGCACCAGCTTGTAGAAATAATTAACAGACCCAACACACCAAAGACATTGTTAGAGAACACAGGTATCCAAAAACTGAATAATTTATGTTTAAGGGAATTAATTTTTTTTCTACAATGATTTAAAAAAATGGAATAGAACTTATTTTATTGCTATATGTTTATGTTTGGCTTTTATAAGCAAAAACAACTGTTTTGGAGAAACTCTTACAAGTCTCAGTCTTGCAGAAAAACATCTATCATATATCTAGATTATTAAAGTTATTGCTTTCTCACCTTTATAGCATTTTATATTTATTTATCATCTATTAAAGTATTCTTCCAATTTTATTTATGTATACAATATGACAGGTGTATGCAGTAACACTTAAAGACTTAGTGGCTTTACACTCATTTTAATATATGCATGTCCTTTCATGTGTACTGTATGTACATGTCTAGTGTGAAACAAGTGTAATTGGCATATATATAAAAAATAATGAACTCTTTGAATTTACAATAATGCACTTTTTTAAAAACATTACTTTGTAGCAATATGCACAAAAATCTAGATCTGTGATGGCAGTTTTACCACAACATAACTGAAATTATGTATAATTTCTATTACCTGGTCACTTAATGACAAATTTCTGAAAAGAAGTCTTTATAGTGGCATGTATGTTTCTATGTTCTGGACAGCTGCTTTGCCTTCCAAATTGGAAGCAGTCCCCAAATGCCTTATTGAACTGAAATTTCTGAGGCTTGGTTTTTTGCATTTATAGAAGGCATGTTCTGGTATGAGGAACACCTTCAATACTTCAGCAAAACTTTATTAATAATTTAACAAGTTTCAGGTTTACTGTTTTACTAATTTAGAATATTTTGATTTTTTTTCTGTTTGAAAAGTGTCTTGTAAGAAAAATGATAGCTTAGTCATTATACTGAACATAATTGAAAATGATGCAAATTCACTTCTAGTTACATTTGGGCTTGAGCTAAGTATGAGATAAATTGGAATTTCTTTCTACTCATATTTTTCCTTCAGTATTCTCCACACCCCATCCCCTCATTTAGTATGGAAGGTGAACATGAAAGAAAAATTGCCTAGTTGTCTGGCATATTATAGGCACTGCTTTTTGAAAAGATAATTTTCATGCTAATTGCTTGTTATGAAATGCACCATGGAATAGTATAGCAAAATAAATTTTCTTACCCCTTGCCCCCAAGCCCCTTTGTCTGTATTGTAATATCTGTATCTGAGAAACATCTAGTACCTAAAAGTTTGCTTCCATCACTGGCAGAGAATTCTTTTAGGCATCCAAACACTGACTTTTTTTAGTATCTTAATAGTTACTTTAAATGCAGATGCAAAGCTTTAAATAAATGTTGAGTGTGGTGTAATGATAAGTTTCTTGTGGGATATTGTGCTACATGCCATTGGTATGTGCAAGAGTATTAATGTTTTCTATTGTAGGTTGTTATGTAATGAACTATGAAAACACTTCTGTTATGGAAACATATGAGATCAGCTTAAGTTAAATAGTTGCATCGAAAATAATGAGTACATGCCAAAAGTTACCCTTTGACAAAAATTACTATTCCTCATACAGACTCTAGCTGTGAGAATTTACAGATAAACCTTAAAAGTGCACTTTCATTTAAAAGTATCACTTCAAATGCAGTTTTGTGTTAGATCTGCTGAAAATTTGAAATCAATTAATGTCTGGGCAAAATAGTACATTGCCAGTGACATGTAGCTTTCATGGAATGGGTACATTTAAAACTGCTAGTGTATCCTACACTAAACTTTTATTGGAGAAAGCATCATCTGCTTTACTGCATGTTTCATGAAACTGTTCACAAACGCCTGTTAATTAGTGTTGCATAGTATGTCCCTTGAACATAGGTTTCTTTGCTTCATATAAATCTGCTGGATTTTAGTATTATTCATATATTTTACTTCAAGTAATTCTGATACATTATTTCCCACCTTCTCTTTTTTCTGAAGATTAATCTTTTGTGAGTTGAGCAAACACCATTAAAACACACTTTCATGATGATATTATCTTCAGTCTGGCCCTCAGAACAAAGGACCACAATACCTAATCATTCAGAGAAGCAGTTTTACTTTTTTTGTCTTTATGCTTTTGTATCAAAAGTCAGATTATTATACAACTTTTATGAGGAAGTTTTTCTAAACAGGAAAAATATTTGGATTAAAAAATTAATTTTATCCAGCCACTTGCTATGAGCGATCAACCACTTTAATTTTTCTACAAGATTATAAAGAAAGCAAATATTTGGGTCTCTTTGAGAGTGTTTAATCTATTTAGTGTTTATTAGATAGACCACAATGTATTCCATCTAAAAGTGTTTATAAATGTATTTTTACTGATAATAGGCCTATCAAAATCTTGAATTCTAAATATTGAAAAAATGAAATATTTAGGACTACTTGATACTAAAACCAAAAATGATTAATTCCTTTCTATCAATAGTATCCATAATAGTACTTTTTATTAAAAACTTTGAAGTGTATAGTAGGTAAATTTACTGTAAGAGATGATTCTGAAGAGAGCAGAATGACTACTTACATCAGAAAGCCTTTATATTTCAAATTGTGTTTTTTGGTGTTCTCTCATTTACTTCTTTAATTTTTCTTTTACCCTGGAGACTATACCATATATGTTGCTGCCTCTTATTCAAGGGGTTGTAATAAACAGCACTGGTGAAATCTTATGTTTACTATCATATACAGATTCTGTTGGCTTCTGTTTCTGAGTTATTTGTTGTTTTTTCTTTATTTTTTCTCCTCCCCCCTCATTTGCTCATGTCTTGGTTGGCGTTTGGTGGTGTATAACCGTGATTGCATTACCTTAGCAATAACAATTGGTCGTCTTGGTTACGTTTGTCCTCAAGAGGTGGCCCCCATGCTACAGCAGTTTATAAGACCCTGGTGTGTATTATTCAAAATTTTTTTTAATTCATTTTTCTTCACTTTCTTTCTTTCTTTCTTCTATCTCACTTTTAGATATATTTTCAGTTGGTTACAAAATCTCAATCCTTAATCATTGCCAACCATGTGACTAATCTTGTCCTATCAGGTTTGTGAGTTTTTAGTAGCACTGTCATGTATTCTTTATGTTGTGGCTAACGACTAATTTATGCATGGGATAAGATTGTCACATGCTTGCGTGTTAAAGCTTGACTATGAAAGAGCATTTTAAAATCCACGAGAATGATAATACAATGCATGCAAATACTCTAAAATTTAAACTGTGCATTACTTTACTTAAAATTCAGTCTGAGGCTTGAATTGCTGTAAGTAATCTATTTCTATACTTGTTATGTATAAAATAGCTGGCTTGCTGCTGTAAAGGTTAAATAATTGTTCTTTAAGTGATATCTGACAATTCATATTGCAATAGTATTATATGTTCTGCTTCTAATAATGATAGTTTCTATAATTATAATTATTTTTTATATGTGTTTCTTTTGTATTTAATGGAATACAGGTCACACTTTCTAACTATATAGTACAACAGGAAAGCAAGATTCTGTAGATGATACCTAATGGGAATATACTAGTAAATACTGTGTGCAACAAGTAACTTTCTAAGTGTTCAAAATAGTGTTTCAGATAATCTTATCAGTGTGACTTATTCCATCAAATGCTGTCATCTAGTCCTGACTTGATTAAATCAAAAAGTAATAGAATTAGTTAAGTTTTGCTCTCCAACTTACTAGGTGCACTTCTCTGCGAAACATAAGAGACAATGAGGAAAAGGATTCAGCGTTCCGTGGGATATGTACCATGATCTCAGTCAACCCCAGTGGAGTAGTCCAAGTAAGATACATAAATAGATCTTAACTTCTTTTTTCTTTGCTCATGTGAAATTTAGTGAAAACTGTATACAGAGTATGAAAAATATTTAGCTTGAAGTTGATTCCCAGTAGTATCTGCTGTAACTTCTTTTTAGACATCAAGGAGACCAAAATGTTTATATTTCAAATTATACATATCATGATACTTCAGGATTTCTACTTCAGTAATTATCACTTATGGAAAGGAAGACAGCATTGTTAAATTCATTTTTGTCTTTTACTTACAAGGAATATGTCAATAATGAACTTTGATTAACTGTATTCTGATACTTCTATCAGTCTTTTTTATGTTGATGATATGTATGAAAATACAAGACAAAAGCTGACATATTGAAACCTGTTTTTCAGATACAATCTAGGCTTTTAAAAAAAGAAACAAAACAAAAACAATAACCACCCCTTCATTCTTAAAACTGGGTCAGGGAAGATTCTCATTCAGCTTTGGATATATTGCTTAAATAGTCAACATGACAAGGAAGATGCATCCCTTTAAAATAAATTGTACATCTCTAGAATATGATTTGCTCTTTAGTCTGTGCAACTCCAAGGTAAAGCTGTATGAAGGTAATATTTTCTAAGAGGAAAATAAAGGTGAATTTCCCTCTCCTCTGCCTGGAATCCTTCTCCTTGAAATGCAAGAACTGAACCTTTCTCTTGTTTTGAATTTTTCAGTTCATTTCACGTATCCCTTATCTTGTACTTAGCATTTTCCTCTTCTGCTGTCTATTTGTTCTTTCACACAGCTTAAATGGAGGGAGCAATTAAAGACTCTCTTCATTATCCAAGCTCTCCTCCTATGTAGTTGTTATCCTCAGTTCCTATCCAAAAACATGCATTATCAATTTAATCATTAAGACTGATGTTTTAATGGTATAGTCAGAGGTAAAGCAAAATAGTGATTTTGGGGTGGCTTTAGTTTTGAACATGTACACATTCTGTGTATCCCAGAAACAACTTCTGTCTCTGCTTAAAAAAATACAACAGCTTTTTTTCCAACTGAAAATACATGAGAGTAAGTTGCAAGTGTGATCCCAAGTTTGTTGATTGTTATTGAGATGATTGGTTCTCAAACTTATAATGTGTACTGAAAGGATTATTTAGACAAGTGTGGTGTGGGGGAGGGAAGAGGTGTTTGTTTGTTGGTTTGGGGTGTTTTTAACTGTGGTTCAATTTAATAAAAAATCCTATGAAACAAAGGTATTCCTGCACTCAGCTATTTCTATTTCCATATACTTAAACATACAATAGCTTACCATTATTGTCTGAATTAACTAGAAAATAAAGGCATAAAACTAAAAGCAGTTGTGAGTTAGGATCAGATACCCTGCATAGTTCATAGAACAAACATTGGGCATTGTTTTCAGACCTATAAATGTGAGGTTCCTAACCTATGTGATTGTTTAATCTTATAGGACTTTATTTTTTTTTGTGATGCTGTTGCATCGTGGATTAACCCAAAAGATGATCTCCGAGACATGTTCTGTAAGGTAATGTTTCTAGTATGACAATATATCTGAACTGTGGTTATTTTTGGATCTTTTTTTTTTCTTGTTTTTTATTTCCATTATTAACACTTACTGTATTTGTGGTCATGAAGGCTTTCTTGCAGTCATAAACTTTCAAACAAAACATTAAAAAAATCTGATTTTTTTTAACCTATATTTTTATAATGTCCAGCCTACTATGTTTTGGCTGCATTTGGAAGAACAGGGGGTTTTATACCACATAGAAAACTTTTTTACTCTTTTTTTTTTCTTGTCTAGAAAATGAGATCTGTGTGGTTTAAGACCCATCCCCCCCAAGAATATATTTTTTTGGAAATATCTAGAAAATTGAAAATGGAAAATCTTCCAGTAGTATCCTGATCTGTTTATCTTGCTCCAGATGAAAATAAGTTTTTGGGACTGCTTAACCCTCCTCAGAGTTCCTCTTGGATAAGCAAGTCTTCAAGAAACTTATGTACAGATATAGCCAAGAATGCATCCCTAGACAAAGTGTCAATAGAATTTAATCAAAAGGACTGTTTGCCTTGTGTGAAACAAACAAAACACACACAGAGACAGAAAATAATATACTGTATTTATGCACTAGTGTCTTCAGTTAAAAACCAGAACAAAATAAACTTATTTCAGTTTCATGCATAGATGCTGTTATTGTCCAGTAGTGTGGCTTTTCTTGTATGTTGTAAAGTGAAATCTCTAGTTTTAGGAAGGATGTATGTCAAAAGTTAATGCTCCTCTTAAAGATAAAGTGGAACATATTTCTAAGTACATACTTGAATTGTGGGCCAATATTGGCACTTCTTCTTCAAGTAATGCCAAGTGTGTGCATCAGAATGAACTAGAACATTGGAATCCTGTCTGGAGTATCAAAGACAAAAAAAATCTCACTGTCCTAGTTAGGAGACCAAATATCTGAGAAGTTTCAAAGGAATATCAGGGTCAGGAAATGCATGGCTCTGAGTATTCTAGCATCAGCATAAGGAAACAAGAAATATAAGCTTAAAAGAAAGTCCAGGATGCTGTCTGTGATGGTTGTCCAAAGCAGTTTCAGTACATGTTTCTGTCCTGCTCCTTCAGCATTGAATACTTACTTCAATAAGCTATGCTCCTCTTTTTCAGATTCTTTCCAGGATATCCACGTGGGATCTAATGCATTCAAAGTAGACACAGTGTTTCTTGGTCACTTGGCATAAAGACATCCTTGCTTTTTAAAGTGTATTTTTTGTGGTTTTTGCCAAGCAAGGACAGAGACAAAGCTTTCTTCAAGTGATGGCATACAATTTTTTTAGATTGCTTCCTCATTCGAATGAGTTTTTGTTAGTTGAATACATGATTATTGTAGTCCAGTTACATATTTTCCAATGATAATTATGCCTTTTAGAAATAATGAGAAAAAAAATTTGTAGTACCCCAAGGTCTTTCTCTTGATAGTGGATAGTATTTGGGTTTTGGGGGGATGGATTGGTTGGTTTGTTGGTTTTGGAGCACTAGAGCTAAGAGAGAAAATACTCCTTCCAAGAGCAAAGGTGCATGAGCTGCCAGTGTTGAGATCTGATATATACCCTAATTGTATCATGTTTTATAAAAGCAAGATATCTGAATACTGTAACTGAAGCTCAATTGCTAAAATTGTCCTGTAAGATATTTTTTTAAAAGTGCTCCTTTTGTTGTACCTGAACATTCTTCGGTTTTTTTTGGTAGCTTCTTGGCAGCTGCCAAATCAGACTGTTTGGATTAGGAAAGAGCGGTGAATCTGTCTGTGGAAGGTCTCTTTCAGGAAGAAAAGCAGTAAATTAACTTGTGACACTGTAATATTATTGCTACATGCTGTTTAAAAACAGCTCTGCTTGAGAAAGTTGTGTTGAGGGTGAACTCAGTATCATGAGCTTTAACTTTGACATTGCCTTTTTTGTGAGGATATTTTCATGATAGACTGTTCCACAATTATGTACCTTTGAGTTTAGAAAAGAAAAACAGACCAAAACTTTAGAGACTGCATTATTTTCTATTAAGAGGAGCTAAAATACTAAGACCTTTTTGACAGTGTCATTCAATTTTTGTAGCTTTCAGTTAATTTATTACATTGGAGGGTCCAGACTGAAACCTGTAGATTTGATTTTTTTTCCCCCCTCTTATGTTGTGGATCTCTGTTCTTTCAAAACACAAAAGATTTTAATAGCTTCCTTTTTAGTAACAGTTTTTCTACAGGTTCCATGGAAAAGACACAGCTCTCATAGGATACTTTTGTTTTTTGCAAGAAATTGACAGGCATTCATTCTGTCAAATGATGGCGGTGGTTCTGGCTCAGCTTTCCTCCCAGAACATATTATAGGTTTAAAAAAAGGAATGTGAACGCAGTAATCTTAACATATAAACTGTATCAATTGACAAAATGTTCAACCTAACTCTAGGCTGTCACCATAGTCATTAAAACTACATACACACACATATGTATATTTAAATTTATATAAAATATATATTTATATACTTTATGCTAATCTGTGCGCGTAGTGATATTATATATGTCACTCTTAACTGAAATGTTGGGGTTTTTTCCTTTAAGAAAGACATTAGAATCATAGAATCACAAAAAGGTTTGTGTTGGAAGGGACCTTTAAGATCATCTAGTTCCAATCCACCGCCACTGCTAGAAACACCTTTCACTAGACCAGGTTGCTCAGTGCTCCATCCAACCTGGCCTTGAACACCTCCAGGGATAAGGAGTTCTCAGCCTCTCTGGGCAACCTGTTCCAGTGTCTCACCACCTTCACAGCATCTAATCTAAACCTGCCCTCTTTCAATTTGAAGTCATTCCCCCTTGTCCTATCACTCCATGCCCTTGTGAAAAGTCCCTCCCCAGCTCTTATAAGCCTCCTTTAGGTACTGGAAGGTGCTCTAAGGTCTCCTTGAAGCCTTTACTTCTCCAGGCTGAACAACCCCAACTCTCTCAGCCTATCTTCATAGAAGAGGGCCTCCAGCCCTCTGATCAGCTTAGTGGCTTCCTCTGGACTCACTCAAACAGGTAGACATCTTTCTTGTGTTGAGGACCCCAGAGCTACATGCAATACTCAGGTGGGGTCTCAGGAGAACGGAGTAGAAGGGGAGAATCCCCTCTCTCCATCTGCTGGCCATGCTGCTTTGGATGTAGCCCAGGATACAGTTGGTATCTGGGCTGTAAGTGCATATTGCTGAGTCATGTCATGCTTTTTCTCCACAAACACAACTTGTATGAAGTCCCTCTCCATCTTTCTTCAGGTACCAGAAGGCTGCAATTAGGTCACCCAAAAGCCTTCTCTTTTTCAGGCTGAACAACTCCAACTCTCTCAGCATGTATTTGTAGGAGAGGTACTCCATCCCTCTCATCATCCTGATCACCTCCTCTGAACTCCCTCCAACATGTCCATGTCCTTCCTGTGCTGGGCACCCCAGAGTTGGATGCAATACTCCAGGTGGGGTCTCACCAGAGCAGAGGGGCAGAATCCCTATCCTTGACTTGCTTTTCACACCTCTTAATGTAGCCCAGAACACAATTTGCTTTCTGTGCTGCAAGCACACATTGCCAGCTCATGTCCAGCCTCTCATCCAAAAGCACCCCCAAGTCCTTCTTAGCAGGGCTGCTCTCAATCTGTTCATCCCCCAGCCTGTGTTGATACCAGGGGTTGACCTGACCCAGGTGCAGAACCAGCACTTGTTCTTATTAAACCTCATGTGATTCCCATGGGCAATGGGACTTGGCCTTGTTGAATTTCATGAGGTTCACACAGACCCACCTCTCAAGCCTCTCCAGGTCCCTCTGAATGCCACCCCTTCCCTCCAGTGTGTCTACCCCACCACACAGCTCGGTGTCATTGGCAAACTCGCTGAGAGTGCACTCAATCCCACTGTCCATGTCACTGACACAGATGTTAAACAGTGCTGGTCCCAACACTGACTCCTGAGGACAGCACTTGTCACTGGTCTCCTCTTGGACATTGAGCTGTTGACCATAATTTGAGTGTGACCATCCAGCCAATTCCTTATCCACTGAGTGGTCCACCCATCAAATCCACATCTCTTCAGTTTAGAGCCCAAGATGTCACGCGGAACAGTGTCAAATGCTTTGCACAAGTCATCTCAGGTAGATGATGTCAGTTGCTCTTCCCTCATCTGTCGCAGACATTCTTCTTGAAAAATCCTTTCTTAGGATTTTTCCCTGCTGGAGCTGAGAGACTCAGCGGCAAATGTAAACAATTGTTATCTGCTGCTGTGGAATGCAGCAGGTTCACTTGTGGTTGGATGGTCAGCAGATGTTTAGATCTGCTGACCATTCACAGGCAGGACTGCTATCGCTCTGTGCTGAGACACAAACGTTGTTATTCATTTTTGCTCTCTCTCTCTCTAGCTTAGCAGCTTCTGAAGAAACTTCTTTCCTTTCTATAATTATGTAGTATAGTTATAATGCCATATATATATCATAACATAATAAATGAAGCCTTCTGATAATGGAATCAAGAGCCTGTCTCTTCCATCCTCTAATAAACCCCTCTGAACGCTAGCAACACTCATCCACCACTACCGTAACCTCATCATATAAGGCCGTCAAGATTTTTAGGCTTGTTTTTCCTTTGGTGAAGCCATGGTGGCTTTCAGCAATCACCACCTTGTTTTTCATGTACCTTAACATAGTTTCCAGGAGGATCTGCTCCATGACCCTGCCTGGCACTGAGGTGAGGATGACTGGCCTGTAGTTCCCTGGGACTTCCTTATTTCCCTTTTTAAAAATGGGGTTTATGTGTCCCCTTTTCCAGTCAGGGGAAACTTTGCTGGACTGCCATGGCTTCTTAAATATGATGGATATCCTAGGCCAGTTCCCTCAGGACCAGTGGATGTATCTTGTCAGACCCCATGGACTTGTGCACCTTCAGGTACCCTAAATGGTTTCAAACCCGGTCTCAGTCCCTGCTTTCATCTTTTGCAACTTGAACAGTGTATCTGGAACACTTGTTGGTGAAGGCTGAGGCAAAAAAGTCATTGAGTACCTCAGCCTTCTCCATGTCCTGGGTAACCAGGTCTCCCATATCCTTCCTGAGAGGACCCACATTTTCCCTGGTTTTTCCTTTATCTCTGATGTACCTAAAGAAGCTTTTTTTCTTACCCTTGATGTCCTTGGCCAGGTTTAATTCTATCAAGGCTTTAGCTATCCTAACCTGATCCCTGACTGTTTGGACAATCTCTCTGTATTCCTCCCAGGCTACCTTTCCCTGCTTCCATCCTCTGTAAGCTACCTGTTTGTGTTTAAGTTTGTCCAGGAGCTCCTTGTTCATCCACACAGGTGTTCTTCCCTCATTTCCTCTGTTAGAATATGTTGCTCTTGGGTCTGGAGGAGACAATCCTTGAATATCATCCAGCTCTCTTGGGACCTTCTTCCCTCCAGGGCTCTATCCCACAGCACTCTATCAAGCAGATCCCTGAAGAGGCCAAAGTCAGCTCTCCTGAAATCCAGGGCAGTGAGCTTGTTGTCCACCCTCCTTGCTGCCTCAAGGGTCTTGAACTCCACCATTCCATGGTCACTGCAGCCAAGGCTGCCCTTGAGCTTCACATTCCCCAACACCTCCTTGTTGGTGAGAACAAGGTCCAGCATAGCACCTCTACTCATGGACTCCTCTTTCACTTGGAGAAGGAAGTTGTCATCAGCACATTCCAGGAACCTTATGGATTGCCTGTGCCCTGCTGTGTCATCCCTCCAACAGATGTCAAGGTGGTTGAAGTCCCCCATGAGGACCAGGGCTTGTGAACATGAGACCACTCCTATCTGTCTGCAGAAATCTCATCAACTCAGTCTTCCTGGTTGAGTGGCCTGTAGCAGACCTCCCACTATAATGTCACTTGTCCTTGCCCTCCCTTTAATCCTGACTCACAAGCTCTCAGTCAACTCCTCATCCATCCCCAGGCAGAGCTCCATGCACTCTAGATGGTCATTGACATAGAGGGCAACACACCCTCCTCATCTCCCCTGGCCTATCCTTTCTAAAGAGACTGTATACTTCCATTCCAGCACTCCAGTCACAGGAATCATCCCACCATGTCTCTGTGATGCCAATAAGATTATAGTCTTTCTCCTCCTGTTTGTTCCCCATGCTGCATGCATTGGCATAGAGGCATTTATGTTGGGCCCCGGATGAAGCTGACTTTCTGTCTGGAGTGGCTGGAATTCCTTTGTGCTGCCCTTCAGGTTCTCTCCTGCTGACCTTTGATCCTTCTTCAGGCTCTGGGCATCTCTTGCTGTCTCCGGCATCTATCTACTATGAGTGAGATGGCATGCCATCCCATACCTTATCACTGTTAAATCTGATGATGTCCCTCTCCCCCATCATATCTAGGTTAAAACCCTGTCAATAAGTTCTGCTAGCTCTTGACCCAAGACCCTCTTCCTCCTTTGGGAAAGATGAATCTCATCTGAATCCAGCAAGCCCGGTGCCATGTAGGCTATCCCATTATCAAAGAAACCAAAATTTTTGCAGTAACACCAGTCACAGAGCCATGCATTAGTAGCCAGGGTCCATCTGCTTTTTTCAGTGTTACTGCCTGCACCTAGAAGAACAGAGGAAAAAATAACCTGTTCTCCTGCTTCCCTCACTAACCATCCCAAGGGTTTAAAGTCTCTTTTGATCACCCTTGAACTACGCTTTGTGACTGCATTGCCACTCACATGGAGGACAAGCAATGAATAGTAGTCCAAAAGCTGAACTAGGCTAGGAAGTTTCCTGGACTTCCTTTTTCTCTTAGTAACATTTAAATCTTAAGCTGAGAAATTCAAATGGACATATGCAGAATCCAGCAGTTTATGGCTTACTGCATATGCTGCTAGTAAATAATGATCATGTATCTACTGTTTAATGATTATCTTGATTTCCCTCCCCCCTCTCATTTGTAGATTCTTCATGGATTTAAAAATCAAGTTGGGGATGAGAATTGGAGGCGTTTCTCTGACCAGTTTCCTCTTCCCTTAAAAGAGCGCCTTGCAGCTTACTATGGAGTTTAACCTTATGCACTGTGGCTGCAGTCCCACAATTAGAGGTAAGCACGCAAATCTTCCTTGCTAAACAGAGATGTATAACAAGTCTTCCTCCCTGTTTATATTATATGAAACATAATTAATTCACTAGAATAAACTTTTACAGATATGTTGGAACAGCTACCTTTCCATACACAAAGTAGTGTATCAAGATAAGATTGGAAATGTAGGTGTAAAAAAGTGCCTGTTTAATAAGCAAAATGATTATTATAATCCTCAAGCCATCATGCTAAAGTAACAGGCTCCCTTATGACTTATGAATTAGTAGATGACTGATGTAGTCTAAGGCAGGGATATTTCCCTAGGATAGGAAAGCAAGTTTGTTAAGATACTTTAGCAATGAGAAGTTAAATGCATTCATAACCACATACTATATTACCTTGGCATTGAATAAAGAATGTTATGTTAATCATAGAACAATAGAATATCTTGAGTTGGAAGGGACCTATCAGGATCAAGTCCGTGTCCTGGCCCTGCACAGGACACCCCAAGAATCATACCATGTGCCTGAGAGCATTGTCCAAACACTTCTTGAACTCTGGCAGGCTTGATGCTGTGACCACTTCCCTGGAGAGCCCAACCACCCTCTGGGTGAAGAACTTTTCCCAAATACTCAACCTAAACCTCCCCTGACACAGCTTCATGCCATTCCCTCAGGTTCTGTCACTGGTCACTAGAGAGAAGAGATCAGTGCCTGCCTCTCCTCTTCCGCTCATGAGGAAGCTGTAGACTGCAATGAGGTCTACCCTCAGTCTCCTCCAGACTGAACAAGCCAAGTTACCTCAACCACTCCTCGTATGGCTTCCCCTCTAGACCCTTTACCATCTTTGTTGCCATCCTTTGATCTCTCTCTAATAGCTTTATATCTTTCTTATATTGTGGTGCCCAAAACTGCACACAGGACTAGAGGTGAGGCCACACCAGTGCAGAGCAGAGCAGAACAATCCCCTCCCTTGCCTGGCTGGCAATGCTGTGCCTGATGCACCCGAGTAATGTGTGCCTCGGCCGGGTTTCGGGGTATTCCCCAGCTGGCTGCCGCAGGTCTGGATAGCGCAGTCCTGTTCAGCACAGCCTGCCTGGGCTCCCAAGCAGCTCCCAGCTGCAGGCAACCTTAGCAAGCTCAGCTCTTAAGTGAGATCAGCTCTTTAGTGATTATCAGCTCATTTGTGATTTCAGCTCTTTGCTTGCTAAGTGCCTTTGGCAGACGCAGAGAGAGAGAGGAGAAGGCTGTATGAGGTTCCACAGAGATGTCTTTATTGATGTCTTCTGCAAAGGTTCTCAGAGACAGCTCTTCTGCCAAACTGGGCAAAAGTAGGGGTTTTTGTAGGATACAGGAGTTTTAGAAATTGTCCAATAGTAAGGGTCGAGGCGAATGTGACCTATAGTCATACAGAGAGATAAGCAAGGGTCTGAAGGCGGAAGATGGGCTTCTTAGGTCCAGTCATCATGACTAGGCATTTCCTGTCTTAAGCTGCTGAATGCCATGGAGGCATTGCAGGCCCTGTGCCTGTTACATACACCCCAGGATATGGTTGGCCCTCCTGGCTGCCAGGGAACTGCTGACTCAAATCCAACTGCCCACTGACCAGGACCCCCAGGTCCCTTCCTGCAGTACTGCTCTTCAGCCTCTTGTTCTCCTGTTTGTCTGTACATTTAGGGTTGCCCCATCCCAGGTGCAGAATGTGGCACTTTTCTTTGTGAAACTCCATATGGTTGGTGATTACTTAGCCTTCTCATTTGTCAAGGTCTCTCTGCAGAGCCTCTCTGCCCTCAAGGGAGTCAATAGGTCCTCCCAGTTTAGTGTCATCATCAATCTTTCTTAGTACCCCTTCAAGTCCTGCGTCCAAGTCATTTATCAAGATGTTGAAGAGAAATGAGCCTAAGATGAAGCCTTGAGGAACCTCACTAGTTTCTGGTCGGCAGCCTGATGTAATCCCATTTACTATAATTCTTTGTGCCTGACCCATGAGCCAGTTGCTCACCCATTGCATGATATGTTTATCCAGCTGTGTGCTGGACATTTTGTCAAGAAAGATACTGTGAGAGAATATTGAAAACTTTGCAGAAATCCCAAACAGACTTGGTCAACTAGGTGGATTATCTTGTTGAAAGAGGAAATTAAGTTTGACAAGCAAGACTTTCCCTTCATGAAGTTGTGCTGGCTGTGACCCATGACTGTTGTCCTTGAGGTGTTTTTCATTAACTCCCAGAATAATGCTGGAGCATTGGTGAATGGGGCAGAGCAAATGACATCATCTACCTGGACTTATGCAAAGCATTTGATACTGTCCTGTATGACATCCTTGTCTCCAAATTGGAGAGACATGGATTTGATGGACGGACCACTCAGTGGATAAAGAACTGGCTGGATGGCTACATGCAAAGAGTTGTGGTCAACAGCTGATTGTCCATGTGGAGACCGGTGATGAGTGGTATCCCTCAGGAGTCGGTTCTGGGGCTGATACTGTTCAACATCTTTGTTGGTGACATAGACAGTGGAATTGAGGCCATCCTCAGCAAATTTGCTGATGACATCAAGCTGTGTGGTGTGGTCGACACACTGGAGGGAAGGGATGGCATCCAGAGGGACCTGGACAGGCTTGAGATGTGGGTCTGTGCAAACCTCATGAAGTTCAACACGGCCAAGTTCAAGGTCTTACACCTGGATTGTGGCAATTCCAGACACATCTACATGTTGGGCAAAGTGAATGAGAGCAGCCCAGCAGCCCTGCAGAGGATTTGAGGGCGATGGTTGATAAAAAAACATGAGCTGCCAATGTGTGCTCGCAGCACAGAAAACCAACGGAATCCTGAGCTGCATTCAAAGGAGCATTGAAGCGCCTTTGCTGGGTTTCAGGGTGTCCCCAGCAGGCTGCAGGGGTCCTGGATAGTGCAGTCCTGTTCGGGACAGACTGTCCGAGCTCCCAAGCAGTTCTCAGCCGCAGGCAACCTTAGCAAGCTAAAGTGATATCAGCTCTTTAGTGATTATGAGCTCTTTGTGATTTCGGCCCTTCAACTTGCTAGGTGTCTAGGCAGACAGATGCAGGGAGAGAGAGAAGGCCGTGTGGGGTTCCACAGCAATGTCTTTATTGGTTCTTCTGTGAAGGGTCCCAGTGACAGCTCTTCTAGCCAGAACTGGGCTAAACCAGCCCTTTATATAGGGTACAGGGGAATCAGAAATTGTCCAATGGCAAGGGTTAAAGGAAAGTGACCTATAGTGTTACAGAGAGATAAACAGGGGTTTCAAAAGGCGGAAGAGGGGCTTCTAACCCATTCACCATGACTTGGCATTTCCTATCTTAGTCTTGTGCACACCACGGGGCCCTTGCAGACCCTGTGCCTGCTACAGAGCATGACCAGCAGGTTGAAGGAAATGATCCTCCCCTTCTACTCTGCTCTTGTGAGACCCTCCCTTGCATACAGTTCTGTTGTCCCCAACATAAGGACAGAACTGTTGTAGCAAGTCCAGAAGAGGCCACTAATTTGATAAAAGGACTCAAGCACCTTGCCTATGGAGACAGACTGAAAAAGTTGGGGCTGTTAAACCTGGAGAAGGTTGTGGGGAGATGTCATAGCAAACTTCCAGTATCCGAAAGGGGCTACAGGGAAGCCAAAGAGGGACTCTTTGTCAGGAACTGTAATGATTGGAAAAGGAGCAATGGGTACAAATTGAAAGGGGAAGTTTAGACTGGATTTCAAAATGAAATTTTTTACTGTGAGGGTGGTGAGACTGGAACAGGTTGCCCAGAGAGGTTGTGGATGCCCCAACCCTGGCAGTGTTGAAAGCCAGGCTGGAAAAGGCCTTGAGCAACCTGGTCTAGTAGGAGGTGTCCCTGCCCATGGAAGGAGAGGTTGAGAATAAAGGATTTTTAATGTCCATTCCAACCCCTTAACATTCTGTGATTGTATGATTGGTGTCATTGTCCTGGCTGTGTAGTGTGCAGTAGATTCCCTTGATGACATCCACATTATTTAAATGTCCCTTAATCCTTACGCAGAGGTTCTCAACCATGCTATTGCCAACTGCAAGCTCCCTTCATTCACCTGTCCATTGCATACAGTGCCATTCCCCACCTTGCCTGCCCTGCCTATTCCCCCTGAAGAGGCTGCAACCATCCAACATGGCACTCCAGTCACAGGACTCATCCCACCACATTTCACTTATGCCACTGTGTTGTGGTTTAGGAATAGTACTCCCCAGTTCAGCACTATTGGCGATGGAGAGAGATGGGGAGACTGTTGATCGGAATCCGAATTTATTGTGGACTACATATGCTTATATACTATTCTAGGAAGGCTAGTAATTTTTTACTACAATGACTGGGTTAATCATCATATAAACAAAATTATACATTTTGCAACATCTCTTGCTTGCTGAAGTTGATTCTTCTTTTCCTGTCAGCCAGTCTTGATTCAGTCTTCAAAGATCTGTTTGTTCTTGCCAAGGCATCCTAATTATCAGATCTCTTATGCTAATCAGGTCCAAAGTACATCATCTCCCCCTTCTCTTTTCAACCAAAACCACTCCTTTAATGGCTTTATTAATTATTCTCTGCATACATTGAAGCAAGCAAGGTATCATGATTAATACAATTATTATCAAAATCATCACATGCATACTTTTCTTAAAAAAATATTTTAGCTAGGATGCTAAACCCCAGTCACTAAAGGCTCAGGCCTGATCTCCACTAACCAAAAATATTCACAATGGCAGCCGCAGGGGGGACATTACTGGATTTAGAAGGGCTGCCAGAAGTGTAATTGTACCAAAAGGTTTGATTCTTATATACAGGGTGATAGGGAAAAACATCTTAAGTTTTAGACCGATTCTTTCACATGTATTTAAAATTAACACAAAAATCCCTTTTCACAGAACCCCAGAGCTCTAATTCCTGGGGCTCCAAGGGTACTTCAGGAGGGTAAGGAATTAAATTTGATTTGATTTGATTTGATTTCAACATTTTTAGTGTAAATATTAGTGTAAAGTTCTTGAGCAGCTATACTCTGGTTTTTTGCCCTTTTTTAATAGCGTGTTTCTCGTTATGAACATGAAAGCAACATAAAAGCAAAATATGTGACAGAGCAATAAACTTATACTAAGTAAAAATAAATCAGATAATATGTATAATTAGTAGTACATGAAAAATAGAATAGTAATTTAAAATAATGCATTGTAAAATGCCTAAATATTGTACTATTACTTAGAGTCTGTAGTAATTGGCAAGCTTCATTTTAAAGTGAGGGCTTGGAGAACTATTCCTGGGTATATTTTCCACATTCACTTTAGTAGAGGGCTTAGCTATTATAGGTCCAAATTTGGCAAGTCAGAATGACTTGAGTATAGTTTTGGTGTAGAAAACACTTGACTTTATTGGTATGTTTCTCCACTAGTTAAGACTAGGACTTGGCCAGGGCCCAGGCCTTAACTGGAAGAGGCTCTTTAATATATTTTGAAAACGTCTTTGTAATAGTAGTTAGGAATGTTCTTTAAAATAATATATCTTATAAATAGCTGTGCAACAATATGTGAAGGTTTGTAAAGCAGATGGCTTTGTCATTTATCTTTAGCTAAATAGTAGTAAAACAAAAAAGGCATTAAACAGCTTACAACTAATAGCAGTCATAATATAAAATTGTTACTCATTCTTTAGTAGTACTTATAAAAAATAAGCAAAAATTTTTCTTATTTCTATAACGAAATAGCTGTAACTTTTAATTTAAATGAGCAAATTTGTATAAATTCATTTAGGCTTTATGTCATTCACTTGTATTACAAAGAATTTATATCTTATTGTTCGAACAGGTATATTTCAGCAAAAAAAATCGGCTTCACTAAAACTTAACTTCAGTAAAACATAACAAAAATATACTTATAAGAACTTATAGCTAACATCACAGACTAAATAAAATTAATCTTAAGAAGAATTAACTCATTTAAACTCTATTATTACAAAAAGGGTACTGAAAACTTGTCATATAACAATTAAACATCAAGGTGAACATCAACTGTTCTGAAAAATTTGCAATAAAATTACTTTGTTAAAACTGTGGAGTAGAAGTAAGCAACTAATAAAGCTGACAGTAGAGTCTATATACTAATTATAGTTAAGTCTCAAATAACTACTACAAATAAAGTTGAAAGTTTGTCTTGTATGTGTTATAGATGGATAATGAGATGATTGGCTGTCGCAATTAAGGGATGAATATTGTGTGAATATTAAGAGAGGCTTTATTGATGTATAGTTATGCTATTGTAGTTTAGATGTCCTCTGTTCTCCCCATAGTTCCCTTCAGACCCCACCCCCCCACCTCCCCATATTGGTGCCATCAGACAGCCTGGGTTGTCTAGGACAGGTAGAAAGAAGGCGTGCACATGTGCCCCTTCCATGGGGCAGTTGGAAATGGAAAAGCTTGTTGCTAGGGGGGCACGGCACGACAACACCTGACCTTCCAATCAAGTTGCAAGAAAGCAGTCTCCACCAATAAATGACAAAGAAGAGCTGACTGACAGACTTTGGGAGGGGCCAGGGTTGGCTGATGCAACCCCCAGGAGTATAAAAGACTGAGCACCCATCTCAAAGACAAACTGGCTCCGTGGCAGGCAGCCACCAGGGCTGCTCCTAGTGATGCGGTTTTTCCTTATTTAGTCCTTTGTTGATTTTTTGTTAAGGTTTAATAAACATTTTTAATATTTTACGTGAGCAATTGTCTCTCACATATGTGAGCTAAAGAATCTTGCATTTATGACTTATCTAATAACTCTCAGTGAACTATGCAGTTTTGCTATGTTACTAATATGTTGGAAGACACCACTTTTACACAAACACCTTCAAATTTTTCTAGTAACAATCCTGTTAAAAATCACAAATCAAAAGTTACTAAAATTAGAAGGTAAATTTTAATACTGGCTGGTGCTGTGCGGGGGGGGGGGGGGCACACCCCTTGCAGCAGCTTTTAATGATTGCTTGTAGGATAGCTTTAAGTTGGGCTTAATAAAAGTAATGTGATATCAATATTGAAGTCTAAAACAATAAAAATTTAGTTATATAGTACTAAATAGCTGTACCAAAAGATTCACAATAAAATTACTTTGTTAATAAGGCAAGTAACTGGTAGCAGAAACGTTTTGACTAAGGTGAGATGCCACTCAGGGCTTTAAATTTGTATCAAGTGTCACTTTGATAGCTGGGCTGCTCCTTCCAATGCTTGGAAGTGCCTGAGGCACTTCAGCAAGGGACCATTGTGGGGGTGTCCCAATGACTCCTATACAAAATTTGAATGCATAAAAATTCGCCACTGTGTTAACGCATCCCTCTCCCACAAAACCTGAGGGACAGACAGCACAAAAGGTTTAACTGTGGCTATCCGCCCATCAGGCCCTGTTATTTGCACCAAGTGTTGGCTTTGCAAGCTTTGACTATTCCCACACAGCCAGAGAGTGCCTGAGGCACAGTCATTAATGGCCAATCACTGGGCCCTTGGCTTTTTTGAGATAACAGTCATATCTTCACCAGTATTAATGAGTCCTGTTAAAATTATGTCCCTGCCTTTCAGAGTCACTTTGCATTGGCATGTGGGACGCTGAGATGTAATACAGTTGTGTCCAAAATCTCTGTGAGATCCCTATGGAACCAAACCCCTCTCCCCTCTGTTCAGCTATCACGGGTGCAGATAGGAGTGCTGCCAGGACAAGCCAGAGTTGGACTATATTGCTCCCGGCCGGGACTACACAGGGTGGCTGGAGGGTCCAAGCCATGATCATTATTTCCCCAACCGAGTCAGAGTCAATGACTCCTGGCAGCACAAAGAACCCTGTTATCAAGGTAGATGATCTACCTATAAGCAAAATGTGGTTACCAGATTTCAAGGGTCCATAGATTCCTGTAGGGGGACAAAAATCTGAGCAATCAGACAACTTTACTGTGTTATTGGTTGATATGTCCAGTCCTACAGTGCCTGGGGTGGCTGCATATAGGTCGGTGACAGACCAGTGGGGGTTGCTTGTGGTCCGGCAAAGACTGCTTGGGGCGGTGGCTGGGCTGAGACTTGTGGTGGTCTTCTCTGAGGTATCGACTGGGGCATCTGTGTCTTTGTGTGGTGCTGCTCCGTGCTTTGGCTCTGGTTTCCCGATATTGGGTACCATTCAAAATCATACTTGAACCGACATTGATGAGCACATTGCCTCCCCTTACAGCACTGAGAGTAAATACTGGCAGTTTTGGAGGGATTGTTTTGGGCCCGCTCCTGGTTCTCACACCAGCACTTCCAGTTCTGGGGGGACTCACCGATTGGAGCCAGATCGCCTGTTCCTTGCTCCTCACGTGAGGAACCAATTATCGGTGATGGAGAGAGACGGGGAGACTGACTGTTGATCAGAATCCAAATTTATTGTGGACTACGTATGCTTATATACTATTTTAGGAAGGCTAGTAATGTTTTACTACAATGATTGGAGTAATCATCACATAAACAAAATTATACATTTTGCAACATCTCTTGCTTGCAGAAGTTGATTCTTCTTTTCCTGTCAGCCTGTCTTGATTCAGTCTTCAAAGATCTGTTTGTTCTTGCCAAGGCATCCTAATTATCAGATCTCTTATGCTAATCAGGTCCAAAGTACATCACAGGGCCTCCACCAAGGCTCTTCCAAAGTAGATGCCACTCACTCACTCCCCTTTCACCTTCCTCTTCCCATTCCAGGGATGGAGTTGAGAATTGGAGGCACAAAAATGTGAAAATCACAGGTCGAGATAAGAACAATTTACTGGAAACAGCAATGAGATAAGGAAACAGTAACATCAAATATATTAATAACAAAAGGTATAAAGCAAAGAAATTATTTACATAGGAAGTCAAACAATACTGGACCATTTCACCTGCCACTGGAAAGGAGAGAGTCCCTACTCCCCTCACAAGTGAGGTGAGATGATATCAAATAACATTAGGGTCTGGTCATGCCCCCCTGCCAGCTACTGTAAAAAATTACCCCGTCCTGGCCAAAACTAGGACACATTAATGCCATACCTCAGGGACTGGGCCAAGGCTTTGAGCGCCTCTTGTTTGTTCCTCATGCTGTGCTCATTGGTACAGAAACATTTCAAGTGTGGTTCACTGTAGCTGATACCTTGTGTGGCAGATTGAAGAATCTCACTGGCACTCAGTCCTTCAGATTTGGGTGTGCCATCCCACTGATCATCTCTGGCAAGCCTGGTTTTGTCCCTTTCCCCATTTCCGTCTAGTTAAAGCTCTATCAATGAGCCCCATTAACTCCAGTGCAAAAATTCTTTTTCCCCTCTGAGAAAAATGCATCCTGTCAGGTGTAAGAAGGCCTGGTGTTGAATGTAATCTGTAACTTTCCTGACTGTAGACACTGATGTTTTGTGCATGCTGATGTGTTTAATATTTCCATGTTCCACTTCATGTACTAATTCACAATTGTTATAGTTCTGTCTGGAAAATGATTCAACTTCAGAAAAAAACAGTGATTGTGCACTCTAGAATACTTTTATTTTTATACCACCTTGCTTTGTATGCTCTTTGTTCACAATGTATAAATCAAGCTTTCCACATGTACTGTGGTACTGTGAAGAGATTATTATACTACCCAGAAAAAGAGGGCAAATTAAGTTTATTCATTCATTCTTTATATAAATTTGATACTTGCTCTAGAATTTTTATGCTGAAATTATGTGAGTGAATCATGCAATTCTGCTTTATTGTTGAATGGAAAACTATTTAAAAGTCAGCCTAAGATTTGTCAGTTAGCAACATAAGTAATCAAATTACATTTTTATCTGAACAATGAATAAATAATGGAGAGGATTCCAAAGTGGTAAAATTGGCAGTTAGTTTCATCCATAGCATCTCCTTAGTACAAAACATCTTGTTTAATCCACCTAAAAGTGAAATTGTTAGGTTAGTATAAGGTATGTTTAATATTCTTTCTCTACCTGTGGTGAGTTCAGTGATGGTTAATTACTAGTGTATTTATTAGAATGTGCTTACTTATTTTCTGTTGTGATATAGGATTAGGAGTGTGAAAAATGCATATTTTATGATTGGCTTTTTGCAAATATTAAAATGAATATTATATGTGTTATGTTAGAAAGTTACACTGTATTAATTTTCTTAAGTAGTGTGTTAAATATAGTTTTAGGTTATAACATAATGTTAAAATAGAAACTATGCTACGTAAGATACTTTTTTTAAAGAAAGGACTTGCACCGAGATAGCAACCACAAGACACCTAAATCTTTCAGAGAAAAAAGAATTTATTGCTCTCATATCAGAAGAAACGAACTTCTTCCCACCTTGCTCAGCCCTGAGATGCCATTAGGATTCAGAGGAAGAAGCTGACACTGACCAGACAGAATCCTTTGTTTGAATGGAATTTATGCATCATGTATGAGATGTATGAATATGCAACAGGCTATTGTTTTTAAGGGTTAATCCTCTGTTATACGGGCGTCCTTTTTCAGGCTTATGTTGCCCAGAAAAAGGTACCCAGACTGTCCACAACTTTTTATTTTTATTGTCTCATATTGTCCTAAGTCCTAATTGTCCAAATTTTTATTACTCTAATTGTATTACTATTTTTATAACCATTTTATTACTATTAAACTTTTAAAATTTTAAAAACAAGTGATTGGTGAAATAAAAACAGGGCAGGAGACTTTTTCTCCTCTTAATGCTTTTATTAAAGGTGATCAGCTCAAGGTTGGGAGGCTCGACGGGTCCGCGGTGTCTCTGTCGTCGCTCCCAGGAATGGCACGGAGGAGGAGGGATGTGCAGCTTTGTCCACTAGGGGGCAGAGCTGAGAGTTCCATTCTCGCGAGAGCAGTGGGGATTTATCCCGTGTTACGACTTTCAGGTTTTACAGTCTCGGCCTCTTGGCTCCAGCTGAGGTCTGTGCTCAGGGCGAGGGGCAACAAAGGCTCTCAGCATCTCTGCAGGCTCTGTACTTTGTTCCTCACGTCCAGACATCACTTTGATCTCTTAATTCTGTGTTGGCTCGTTGTTTTTGGGGTCTTTTGGTAAGTTTGGTGGGGTGGCTTTCCCGTGGCATGCCTGTCTCGAGGTTATTTTGCATGCCCTCCGATGTCCCCTCCGCATGTCCCCTCCTTTCACTGTCCAAGAAAGGCCATCAACCTGGCTTTAGACAGGGCGGTACTGATACAAAAGGAGTAGTAAACGAAAACGACCGGTGATTACAATAACAAACAGGTAGAACTCCACCTTGGCAGCAACTGGTCCAACCTGTTCACTCTGCAACCTTTTTACAAAAAAAAATGGGTAACCTGTTTTTACTCAATTGGGTTTTTTCACAGGAGAAAGGTAAAGTAGGCTCAAAACTTTAAAAGAGTATAACAAGAAATTTATTAACTAAAAGAAAAAGTAATAAGAATCAAAACAAAGCTTTCAGGATACTTTTCCCTATAATTTTTTTCTTTTTCTATGACTATGTAAAGGAACAAAACTTAAAATTTCAGTTAGTTTATCACTTTTAGAATAGTCTTTCATTAGTTTACTTAGGGTGAGAAGTCTCTTTTGTTAATGTTATGGAGACTTCTCCACAAGAAAACAGTTTTCTTGTGGCTTTCAATTCTCATGAATAGCAGCCCTCCGGGGAAATTTGCAATCGTGAAATCCCTCTCATTTTCTGCAAGTTTTTCTCATAGTTGTGTTTATGGTTTGTGAAAAACGCCAATCACTTGTTTTTAAAATTTCAAAAGTTTAATAATAAAAAAATGGTTATGAAAATAGTAATACAATTAGAGTAATAATAATTTGGACAATTTGAATTAAGACAATATGAGACAATAGAAACAAAGAGTTACAGACAGTCTGGGTACCTTTTTCTGGGCAACACAAGCCCGAAAAAGGACACCCGTTAACAGAGGATTAACCCTTAAAAACAATAGCTTGTTGCATATTCATACACCTCATACATGATGCATAAATTCCATTCAAATACAGGATTCTGTCTGGTCAGTGTCAACTTCTTCCTCTAAGCCTAACGGCGTCATCGTGGCTGTGCGAGGCAGGAAAAAGTTCGTTTCTCTTGATAATGGAGCAATAAATTCCCTTTCTCTGAAAGATTTAGGTGTCCTGTGACTGCTATCTCAGTGCGAGTCCTTTCTTTAGAAAAAAAGTATCCTACATTGCATAGTTTCTATTTTAACATTTTGTTATAACCTAAAACTATATTTGACACAGTACTTAAGAGAATTAATACAGCATTGCTTTCTAACACAACACATATAATATTCATTTTAATATTTGCGAAAAGCCAATCATAAAATACACATTTTTCACATGGTTCATGTCAACTTATGGAGTACTGTTTTAAAGATGTGTTGCTTAAAGGCAAAGGTTCTTATTATGTATCTCTGAAATCACTTTCTTTTTGGGGGCACAGGATTTTCATCACTCTTTTCTCCTTCTCTGTTCAAAGTTCTCATAGGATCACAGCTACCTTAACATTTGCTTACTTAGCATGGAGGTTTTTGTTAAATATTTACAATTTGAACACTTTTATCGCCTCATACCTTCATGCGTTATAGGGAAAAAGTCTTTCTCTATAGCTTTATAAGAGGATTTCAGCCTCAAGATGAAGGCATCTCCTCATCCCTCTCGTCTGGGACTTGACTTTTTCTTCATCGACTTCAGTGTTTTCATGTTGTTCTTCTATATTGTCTGCATTTTGTTATTTTCTCTCACTCGAGGGAGGATTGAAGTACAGAAAGCGTTAATATCTTGCCCAGGACTTGCAGATGGTCACCTGACCCCAGTCGGGTTGGCAGGAACTGCGGGGGGGGGGGGGGGGGGGGGGGGGGGGGGGGAGGGAGGAGACTGATGGCTTTCGCCTCTCCTCTGCCCGGTGGTGGTTGTTGTGAAAAACGCCAATCACTTGTTTTTAAAATTTCAAAAGTTTAATAATAATAAAATGGTTATAAAAATAGAAATACAATTAGAGTAATAATAATTTGGACAATTTAAATTAAGACAATATGAGACAATAGAGACAAAGAGTTACAGACAGTCCGGGTACCATTTTCTGGGCAGCACGAAAAAGGACACCCATTAACAAAGGATTAACCCTTAAAAACAATAGCCTGTTGCATATTCATACACTTCATACATGATGCATAAATTCCATTCAAACACAGGATTCTGTCTGGTCAGTGTCAACTTCTTCCTCTGAATCCTAACAGCGCCTTCCAGGCGGGAAGAAGTTCGTTTCTTCTGATAAGAGATAAATTCTTCTTCTCTGAAAGATTTAGGTGTCCTGTGGCTGCTATCTCGCTGCAAGTCCTTTCTTTAAAAAAAGTATCCTACATAGCATAGTTTCTATTTTAACATTTTGTTATAACCTAAAACTATATTTAACACAGTACTTAAGAGAATTAATACAGCATTGCTTTCTAACACAACACATATAATATTCATTTTAATATTTGCGAAAAGTCAATCATAAAATATGCATTTTTCACATTGTGGATGAGTCTCAACGGTGGTAGAATTTTGGCTGAGCTGGCCCGGCCCGGGGCTGTTCCTGGGGGCCGGCAGACTCAGCTTGGCTCCAGGCTGGTGGCGGGGCAGGGCCCAGCAGCAAGAAGTTAGAAATCAGAGCCATGGCCTGGCCCAGTCCCGGCAGCTGTTGGGGAGGCGGGGCCCAGCGGGCACCCCAGGGCAGGGGCCGTCCGGCCTCAGCCTGGCCGAGACGGGCTGGGCTGGCCGTATTACCTGGTTGCCGGATGGAAGGGAAAGAGAAAGTTCTCGGGTTTCTTTCGTCTTTAACATGTGTTTTTCACAGAGGCATGTACAGCTTCCTTGTCGCAGCAAGCTTTGCATCACTTCTCTAAATGCCTCTCATACAAAACCACCACATTACCTCATAATCTTGTACTAAAAAGCCACAAGCTTGTTAGAGTATATAGGACTGCTTTTATCTTAAATCTATGCCACAATAGTGGAATTGTCAGTCTAGCTTTAAAGTAAATGGTGTTGTTTAATGAATTTATTTGGTACAAATGCGCTCTTAAAAGGGAAAATCTAGGCTTATATTTGTTTTTGCATTAAAGGTTAGCACCTACCCCTTAAAAGAGGCAAAAAGCTTTTTGTTTATGCACTGATCTGTCAATTAAGGTTCAAGATAAGATGTAACTATACCTCTATCTTTTCCTTTTACAGGTCCTTCAGTCTGGGAGACTATGAGGGAGACTCTGCACCCAGGGAAAATGTTACCCTTTACTGGGGGGAAGGGTGAACCAGTAGGGAATACAGTACAGTCCCAACCCTACTGGGAGGGGTGGGAGGGAGGTGTTGCTGTCACTGTATTAAGTCGATGTTGGGAAATGTTTTAACATCTGGAGCCTTTGTCGGTGGAAATAGTCTCCTATTACAACTCTGCACTGGATGTGAAGAAGAAAAAAAGTCTATTAACAAAACAGCACATTCTGGATTATTGTGGGGAATTGTACCAAAATAAGAACCATATAATTGAACCATAGTGATACCTAAAGAGAAAAACTGTTTTACGCACAATAAAGGAAACCTACAAATTGAGGTCACAGACAGTAAAAGGCTTTCCTTTTTTTTAATGTTTTTTTAAAGTAAAGATTTTCTACATTATTTCATCCTGCTTAATGGGACTCATAGATAATTTGCATGTTAATGAATAACTCAAATTAAATTAGTACAGTTAAAATACAGCTTTTGTCAGTATTAGGAGCAGGCACTTGCAGTGTACAATATAGAAACCCTGTCGAAAATTAATAGAGGTTAAGCTGGACAAAATGAAGTAACCTGCAAGCTGCAAATGAGTCACTCCATTCATTTTTGGGGTAAGGGGAGGGATAAATCAAAGGAAAGAGTCACACCTTAATTTTTGCATTTAAAAAAATTAAAGTAACATAATTTGGTTAATGTAATTAATTAACTTTAATTTCTAGAGTAAGGCATTATTCTTAACATGCAGTTTAAAGTTCAGGCATGCATTCTGGGTCATAGTGAGCAGAGGTAATTTAAATTAGTGGGAAAGTACCATGCTTGTATCACATAGAATGAAATTGGTATACATTTAAATGTGACATCAGTCTTATGTTGCAGTTTACCAATTCAATATAGCCCTGCAGTTAAAATTCTTTTTCTGAGATTCTGTGGATCATATTTTTATTAAGAATATAGATTTAAAGTACTGTAGTTAACGATTAGGCCTCAAAATACCTTTTTAGGATCTGTTAAGATTAAGATTCATATTGTATTGTGTGTAACCTGCACAATGTGGAAAGCTGATATAACTGTGCAAAATATTTGCCTCTGTGCTGTCAGTGTGATGTGCTTTCTGCATGGTTATATGCTAGTGATTTTTAGCAGAATCTCTAAAAATTATTTACATGGTAAGACCCGTTAAAGGCTGCATAAATGTTAATTCGCACATAAAGACAATTGTAGAAGTTGATGACAATTGCTATATTTGTGTTTATTCCCACTCAATGTATTACCTTTTATGCTTAATTTTTGTTCACAGCATGATCTTAGAGATGTTTAAGTTAGTGGATGTAATGCAGGGTATCTATAATGTATTAGCACATGTTGGTGGCCCTTTGTGATATAATTAAATGCACAAGGGTGCAAGTTTAAAGCTAAAGAGTGAAAGTTGGTTTGGATCCTCTTCATTTCATTTGTTTAGCTTTTCTGTTTGGTTTTTTTTTTTCTTTTTTTCTCTACTTACATGTATTCCTGTGAATAAATCTTTGTTAAGGTAATCCTTTAATTTTTTTTCAATGTGTTTTTTCTTATGTACTGTGAAGGTGAAATCCTAACTGGTAAACTTGATCTTGTGTTTATCTGAAAATGGCAAGTCTCTATTTAGATTGCCTAAAGAGTATCCCATGATGTTAAAGGAAAATGGAGAGACTTAACTCTACTGGTCAGAGGTGAAACCGCAGCTTTCCATTTTTCAAGTGCTGCATAATGAACCTGCAAAACAAAACCAAGCCATAACAGCCTTTTTATAGATTTCTTTTCTCACCTTTGCATTGCAAACTTGGTTATTGGATAACAGTTTGTGGTTTGGGTATTTTTGGTGTTTTGTGGTTTGTTTGTGGGTGATTTTTTGTTTTGTTTGCAGTTGTTGTGTGGTATTTTTTAAGAACTTGCTACTCTTTTCATGGTTCTGTTCTTTGAGTGTTAAATGATTTAGCCATTGCACTGAAGTTTGAGCTGTATGACTGTGGACTTATAAATGCTGTCATGCTGTTTTAAGAGTTTGGGGGGGGAGGTGGGGGTGTTTACATGCACATTTTAAATGTGTCCCACTCTCCACCTCATCCTTTTTTGGGTTTTGTGGCTTTGCAAATATGAATGGATTATGCCTGAAGAATAGTTTGAACATGTATGGTATGAAGTACATTCACTAATGCTAGTACATAGTATTTATTCAAATTGGTCAAATTTACATGTGATAACTTCCTTTCAAATTACATTGCTTTGGTAGCAAATACAAAATTCTTAACTAATAGCACTGAAGAAAATTTGTAAGAGTTTTAGTCACTAAAAATACTTTTAAATCAATTTTGTAAGAAGAAAAAAAAACAGTAGGATATATTATTTTAGACACAAATTTGCTATAGTTTTGAGTGCATTTGAACATTAGGGAAGAGTTTTAGAGAAATGACATTAAAACAAACTGTAGAATAGAAAAGCTACCTAAATAATACTGTAGCATTACAGCTAGAATCTGGGTTTAACTAAACTGCTTAAATTTCAGAAAGCTCCTTTAACCAAATAAACTCACTTCATATTACCTTAGGATACCGCTTTTGTACATAGTATTTTAATAGGTATTTGTACAGATATGAAATGATCTGGTATAACAACAAAGAAAATAATAAAGGCAGAAATAAACAGTACTGACAAAATAGTCTGTTGTATCAGTAAGTTCCCTTGTGGTATATTTTAAAGCAAATAAACTATATTCCTAATGCATAATATAGTGCAGAGATTTGCAGAAACCATTTAGGATCTAATCTGAGGCAAGAAAAGTTCTGAATCAGTATTAACAGTTATAATTCAATAATTACATCATGAGATAAAGAAATAGCATTTCAATTCTTGTAGTGTAGGTTTGACAGTTCTTGAATGTTGACTGAATGTTTATATTGGTAGAATTGTGAGTTTGTTACATTCCAGTGTTTCTGCCTCTTGGCATGCTAAAAGCATGGCTTCATTTGCTCCTTACACACTGCATAAAGTGCTGTTAGTCTTCTAAGCTACAAAAATAGCAGCTGCTAAGTAATGGTGTAGATTTCCTACTTGAATAGTTTTGTTGTAGGAGCCTCAGGAGGTCAGTGTTTACTGTTTTTCATATATGTCTTTTTCCTGTTTTAAGTTTACTTTTTTGAAGGATTCAGAGTGAAGAAAAGCTGCTGATCAACCTAAGTTGATAACAGAAAGGGTATTTAAAATACTTATAAAATGCATCTTTTTGGCAGTTCTAAATTGCTGTATAATTATACGTTCAATACTAATTTTTTTTTTCTTTATACATTCAGGAAACAACTATTTTCATTTAGGAAAAACTTGTTAGAATGGTTCATTATTCTAAGCAGGACAAGAAAATATAATCAACTTTATAATTTTTTTCCAAAGCTTGATTATTTTCTAAATTGGTGAATATGTATAGATTTAAATTGTAATGAGCTAACTCTTATGCTTTTGTTTATTGCTCCTTAAAGCTTATACTCAAAGGATCAGTTTTGGAAGAATGAGTTTAAAATTTATAATAATTATAATTTTTAAAAGTTATGAAACAGCATAAGTTTTGTAACTAAAATTAGTGATACACTGTGGATTTGGTGGGTTTTTTTTAGGACTTTTATGTAAACATCAATTTTATTTACTTATACTGCATATATTGTATAATAATAAAATGTATATTTTAAAACTTCAGTAGTTTTACTCAAGTGAAACTCATTGCTACTTAGAAATATTCAAATACTAGCTTTATCTCAGGTGAATACTCTTGTACCCTTTTTGTTCAGAACACATGCTTATAAAAATGTGTTAATTACATCAGTTTATGTATTTCATATTATGGATCTCTTCTGTCTTAAACTTACTCTAAATTAACCTTCTACTGCTGGACAATAATGACTTTTGCTTCACCTATTTTATTCATATTGAATGTATTAACAGATAAAAGTGCAAAAATCTTCTTCCCTTGAGGAGAATGCATCCATATTCAAACAATTGAAATATTTCTTGAAAAATACTTTTAATAACATTGTGTTAGAAATCTTTTCTTTCAGATTTTGTCAAGGAAAGAAGTTGCAAATTAAGACCAATTGCTTTGATGCTCTCTCTTTTATGAGCATAAATGCATAAAGCTTCTACATAGGGTCTAAAGAGTAACTTTTTATCTTAGATAAAGGTTAAGCTCTACAGTGAAATGACTGTTGAAAATTGCAAAATATCCTGCAGTTACTTCAGGTAGATGCTGATGTGGTTTGCATACATATTTGTGATATATTACATATTTCCAGTAACCTCATCTTGAGTAAGTAAAGCTTGATCAGTAGCTGTGTATTTCACTCACCTATGCATTCACCAAAATGACTCACACCATCAGTCTACTTTTTTTGGTCTGACACTGATGCTTGCTCTTTGCACGTAATGGTTGGAGCAAGCCAGTTTTGGAAAATTAGTTTAAATGGAAAACTCTGAGGTGAATACTCTTGTTGCTTGCCTTGTAGAGTATATTTTCCTGAAATTATAAGGATACTTACTTGAATGTATTTGTGAGGGCAGTTAAAATGTCTCTGTAAAAGGTGGATCCCTGTCTGGTGTTAGACTATGCTTTTTAAGTAAGTCAAGTCTGCATCTCAAAGAATTCAGTGCTTATAGTATATCACTTTTCTATAAGCTGATTACATTATGCTACTTTGACCTAAGGTATCTAATTCCTTACTTTGGGTGAACAAGAAAACTGAGAAAGCCTAGGTGATCTTTGTGGGAAAGTGATTAGAAAAAAAAGATGGGGTATAAGCAGGTTTCTCTGGTTGTTGAAATCTTCATTGTAATACTTTTTTTTTCACGGGAAGAAATAGGTAGCTATGTATTGCTGACTTACTAATACTGAGCATTTCTAAAATTTTCAATTTGATGCAGTATAGAAAATAATTTAAAATTAAAGATGACTGATCTTCTGCTGACAACTTAGGTTGTATGAGTTTTGCTTGAAAACTTTAAAACTGATGTTTCTGTGTCTGCAACAATGTTGGAATATATGCTTCAAACATATCCTCTTGCAACCTTTCAAACTGTACTAATTGAGTGATATTTCTTGAAGTCTGCCTATTTGCTAACAAAACTTCATTTAAATAGAATATTGTTTTAATTTTTGATAAGCTGCCGGATTTTAGAATTTTTGGGGCCACCAAATATTTTGAATCATGCAGAGAATATATATTATACAGTAGCAATTTTGTATCTACATTTGTATGATGTGACATAATAGATGTGGATGCCAATCTGCTTGACTATGTTAATAAAGTTGTTATATTATATGTGTTGCATTCCAATTTTTAATGAAAGATGAAAATATCATGTTCAGCTTGTGTTTTGTCTGACTCAGTAGGTACTCTTCTGGTTCACACATGTAAGTTCAGGAGTCTCTTGAATAAGGAGGATTTTAAATTTTTGTGAATGAAAATAATCTTTGGATAAGTTAAGCTCAGTTAAGTTTAGATGTTTTATGCTGCTTGAGGGCCAATAAATGTAGACATAGGAGGTTTACCTGAACTGAAATTAATGTTCATGGGGTGATACTGGTAATTGCTCTACAACTGAGAAATGTTACATTGCCTATATTTTTGTTTGAAACAGCTGAGACTAGCTAGCTAAATCTGGCCAAATGAGGATGTTGTCCCAAATACAGATTCTACCCAGTGTGCAAGAAGCCAATCCACACACAGTCAAGGTATTTGTTTAATTCATGTCTGCACAGAGATGGGTGCAGAGTGATGAATCCACAAAGCTGGCTCATCTTCAGTATGCTTGTTACCCACTTCCATAAACCTCAAACATTGAAAGATCATAACCTCCAATATATACAACAATCTAAAACTACATTAATTGGTATCATGGTTTTGCATAAGAAATGTTAAAAACGCCGATCACTTGTTTTTAAAATTTTAAAAGTTTAAGTTGAATTAGGACAATATGAGACAATAGAAACAAAGAGTTACAGACAGTCCGGGTACCTTTGTCAGGGCAGCAGGAGCCCGAAAAAGGACACCCGTTAACAGAGGATTAACCCTTAAAAACAATAGCTTGTTGCATATTCATACACCTCATACATGATGCATAAATTCCATTCAAACACAGGATTCTGTCTGGTCATTGTCAACTTCTTCCTCTGAATCCTAACAGCACCTTCAAGGCAGGAAGTAGTTCATTTCTTCTGATAAGAGGGCAATAAATTCTCTTTCTCTGAAAGATTTAGGTGTCCTGTGGCTGCTATCTCGCTGCGAGTCCTTTCTTTAAAAAAGGTATCCTACATAGTATCATTTCTATTGTAACAATTTTTATAACCTAAAACTATATTTAACACAGTACTTGAGAGAATTAATTCAGCATTACTTTCTAACACAACACATATAATATTCATTTTAATATTTGCAAAAAGCCAATCATAAAACATATGCATTTTTCACAAGAAACATTTAGAGAAGTGATGCAAAACTTCCAACCACTAGAAAGCTAGACACGCTTCTGTGAAAAACACATGTTAAAAGACAAAAGAAACCCAGGAACTTCCTCTTTCCCTTCCAGCTGGGAGTGAAATAATACTGCTAGGCGGTTCCTGCCACACGGCTGGGCCCCCTTCCCCCGGGCCACCTGCTGACCACTCATCAGCTACCAGGCAAGGAAAAAGGGGTGCCATGGGGCCAGATAGAAATAGCCTTACTAACATCTATCTGCTTACTAAAACCCCTCCCAGCCCAAGGACCAGCCGAGCCTGCAGGGCCCTGAGAGCAGCCCCGGCCCAACACCGAGATTTTATCCCCATAGAAGTTACCCACAACCATCAGGCAGGGGGAAGAAGAAGCCACGCCCACCCACCCCCCCTCCCTCTCCCCTCCCTCTCCCCTCCCACATACACCCAGAGTGCTGCTGCTACTAAGTTCTACCCGGGCTAATTAGATCCAAGCCACCCCCCCAGCCGCAGTTCCTCCAGTCTGTAACACCCAGCCTGACCGGGGTCAAGTTGATCATCTACCATCTCCAAACAAAATGCTAACCCTTTCAGTGCTTCAATCCTCCCTCAAGAGAAAAGAACAAGATACAAACATGTAAAAGAACAACATGAAGACATAGTCAGTGAGAAAAAAGTTAAGTCCCAGATAAGAGGGATGAAGAGATGCCTTGATTTTAGAGCTGAAATCCTCTTGTAAGCTATAGAGAAAAAACTATTTTCCCTATAACACATGAAACTATGAAAAGATGAAAGGTTCATATTGATATGGAGCAAAGGCCTCCATGCAAAGTAAACAGACGTTAAAGTAGCTGTGATACCATGAGAAGTTTGAACAGAGAAAGAGAAAAGTAGTCCTGTACCCCCAAGAGAAAATCTCTGTTCCCAGAGATAAAGATAATTTAAAAAATAGATAGTGAGAACTTTTACCTTTGACCAACACATCTTTAAAACAATACCCCATGAGTTGACATAGCTTATAAAAAAGCTATGGGAAGGCTTGTGGAAAATGGGAGAGACTTAACAATAGCAGATTTCCCCCAGGCAGCTGCTATTCATGACCAAATTGAGAACCACAAAAAACCCCTGGTTTTCCTCTTATAGAGAAGTCTCCATAACATTAACAAGAAAGACTTCTCTCCCAAAGTAAACTGAAAAAAGACTATTTTTGAAGTCATAAACTGACTGAAAATTTTAGGTTTTGTTTCTTTACATTGTCAGTGCAAAAGAAAAGGTTGTGAGAAGAAGTGTTCTGAAAGATTTATCTTGATTCTTACTACTTTTTTCTTTTAGTTATTGTTAATAAAATTTACTTTATACCCTTTTGTAAAATCCGTGGGTCTCTGGGGCTGTTGTAGGAGTCCAATCTGGCTAGCTCAGACCCTGGCCCACACGGTCTTACATGGACAGAAATAAAAGACAAGAAGGTCTCTTCTCCACGTGGGGACGAGTGTCCTGTTTATTGGCTTGGGACAGGACGCTTCCAGTTGCAGCGACCACCCAAGTAGAAAAGAGCACATAACATATCTGCAGTGCACTTTTATACCAGACAGGAGGGGGCGGGGAAAGAGGACCACACCCAATGGGATACCATTGGGGAGGGGCGAGGGGAGGGGTAACCAGGGAACAGACCACCAGGGGATATAGCAGGGGAGTGTATGAGGGAGAGGCCATTTGATGGGGGAGGGGAAATAACCATCTACGTGACATACCATACTCAGTAAAAATTTCCCATCTCCCAGTGCAAAACAACAACTAAATAAACTATTTAGTGCAATACAACACCTCCCCCTTTTCTATTAACTAAAATTAAAAGGAAATGCGTCAGACTATTTCTGCTGCAGATTATGAATTTGTCCACCACTCATGATTCGCAGGCCTGTCAATTTGCTTTAGTTCCACAAACTCTGTGCGGTTGACTTCTGAGGTAGTGGAGACCAAACCATTGATAGCCTTTAAAAGTATGCGACGTAGAATCCCGAATGCTAACATGACTAGGAAAAGAATAACAAAAAACAACAAAATTGTCCTAATTATAGAAGTCCACCACTCCGAGAGTCCCCAGTCCTTGAACAATCCGCTGAACCAGTCCTCAGATTCCTGCTTGACTTGTCCGATCAGGCTTTTCATGTCTCGGACAGCCACGTGGATGTTGGGTGCTTTTGATGCTAGGTTCATACAGCACAGTCCTTCAAATTCCTGGCACTCATGTCCATGCAGCAGTAGGAGGAAATCTATGGCCACATGATTTTGGAGTGTGGCCTGCCTGGTAATCTCCTCGTCCTCAAAGGCTTTCACGACTGCGGCTAGTTCAGCGATCTGGGGCGACCCCTCCACAAACTCAACATCAGCTTCCCAATGCTGGGTCTGGGGATTTCTCCAAGTCATCATTGACTTGTAGGATGCTCTGGACCCATCAGTGAACACTGTAAGCACCTTGAGTGGCCTACAACTCCTTTTCTCAGGAGCAATGAGGTGGAATTCCTCGTTGAACAGCTTGTGTGATGGGACCTGGACTGATACCTGTCCACTGTAGCTGCCCAGGGATAGCTGGAGACTGGCATTGCTCTGGAGCAGGTCCTCAAACCCTTTTTTGGTCAACCTCTCAGGAGTGTTCTTTCCCTCCTTAGAAAGGTGGACTGGAAGGTGAATACACTGAAAGTCACAAGCAGCCAGCTCAGGCAACCTTATCCAGGCCTTCCAGATCAGCTGAGCTATCAGCTCCTGTGGCTGTGTGATAGTTTTGGATCGCTGATGGGAGAGGAAAACCCACTCTATGATTAGAAGTGGATCCTTTTGTCCTTCAAACCACTGGAATATCAACCAGTGTATGTGTGGTAACTTGCCCAAAACAATGAATTCGAAAGGCAGCTCGGGCTTATAACAATGAGCCTGCCTCTCGGCCAAAGCCTTCTGCACTTTTTGGAGGGCGGTTTTTGCCTCTGGGGTCAGTTCCCTGGGAGAGGCTAGCCCTCTCACTCCCTTCAGTAAATTGAGAAGGGGAGTTAGGTCCTTGTTGGTGAGGCCTAGCCAAGGCCTGACCCAGTACAAAGACCCACGCAAGGAATGGAGATCTGCTAGGGTTTTGGGATCACTCTTAATTTCCAATTTCTGCGGAACAATGGTCCGTGCAGTGATTTGCAAGCCCAAGTAATTCCAAGGTGACATCCTCTGAACCTTGTTTTCCTGCAGTTGGAATCCAGAAGAGGTTAAAACTTTAACCACTAGGTCAAGTGTGTCTTGGAGTATTATGTTATCGGGGGCGCACACAAGCACATCATCCATGTAGTGTAGGATGATTGCCTCTTTTTTCTGGGCGCGCACTGGGGACAGCAATGAAGTCACGTACCACTGACAGATGGATGGACTGCATTTATTCCCTTGAGGCAATAGTTTCCAGTGGTAGCGCTTCATTGGGGCTTTTTGATTGATGGTGGGAACCGAGAAGGAAAACCGTGGTGCATCCTCTGGGTGTAGGGGAATATGGAAGAAACAGTCCTTGATATCTAGGACAGCCAATTGCCAATTCTGGGGAGCATCGTTGGGGAGGGCATCCCTGGTCGGAGAGACCCCATGTCCAGAATTCTCTTAAATCATGGAGGAGCCGCCACTTATCCTTCCCTGGCTTTTTTATTGCAAAGACTGGGGAATTCCAGCAGCTAGCTGTCTCTTCAATGTGTCCTTTAGCCAATTCTTCTTCCACAAGCTCCTTGAGCGCCTCTATCTTTTCCTTACTGAGTGGCCACTGTTTTACCCAGACTGGGTCATTTTTCAGCCATGTTAACTTGTGGGAGGGGCCCTCCATCAGTGACTGCTTCTAAAAATCCTGGGGTGTCTTAGGGATGACCAATTTGACCTCCCACTGTGACATGGTGTCTCTCCCCAAAAGGGAGCTTTGTAATTAGCAACAAATGGGCGGACACTGGCCAGTTTTCCATCTGGTCCCTCAATTTGCACGATGCTTTTTGATATCTTTGCCAATGTGACTCCTCCTACACCTTGGATTTCACCAGCCACGGGCTGAAAATCCTAATGTGACGGCCACAACCTTTCAGGTATGATTGTCACATCTGCCCCTGTGTCAAGCAACCCTTCTACGTGAAGATGTTCTGCTCCACGCATTAGGTTGCATCCCATAATGGGTTTGTCCTTGCTTACCACTTCTGCCCAGTATGCACCTGGTGCCTTGTCATCTACTGAAATTTCTGCAGGAACAGGAATGACCTGGGCAATGATTTGCCCCTTGGCCAATAGAAGGGTGGCTGTGGACAGCACGCCAGGAGAATGAGGTTAGGTATGTTCCCTTTGATGGTCATGGGAGCCACCTCAATCTCCATGGGTGTGTGTGCAGTGTCCCCAATAACAAAGTACTCACTGTCCAATCATGTGCGATCTTTTGTCACGTTCTGCCGAGTCCTCTGGTAGGACTCAGGGGCAGAGGGTTTGGGAGGAGGGGCAGGAGAAGCCGTGGGAGGGGAGATTTGTTCTGGCTGTCCTTTCAAATCCCTCTTTAGGATTTCTTTCCGAATCACCAGGAACAGAGGAAAAAAATGAGACACGGTCCCATCTCTCTGTTCCACTTTCGCTGTTAACAATGCTCCAATTTTGTCCCAGGCAGAGACAGAATTTACATTTTGCTAGGTAAACTGAGGGAAATGAAAAGATATCCAGCGAACAAACCATTTGAAAACTGCTTTGGAAACCGTAACGTTTCCACTACTTAGGGTATCTAAAACTAGGGTATAAATGCTTCTCTGTGTCGCAGAAAACTTTGTACCCATTCTGACGTTATTTGCTCTCTGCAGCACTCAATCTACCTTCTTTACAGCCAGCACAAACAAAAAACTGAAAGCACTGAGTCCACAGCCAATCCGAGAAAGAATCCGGGCAGCCTCCTCCCCCTTCTCTCTCCGGGGCAGACGGAACTGCTTGCATACAAATCGCGCAGCTTTTAAAATGGTGAGAGACAGCTGCCGGCTCCCCCGCGCCACGTGGCCACCCACATGGGTGCTCGGAGCTGCCCGCCCGGGTCTGCCGCCACTTACTGGGGTCTGCCGCTGCCTGGGCGCGACCACTCACAGCAAAAGCACGAGCTGCAGCTACTCTGCCGTGCTGAAAGCCGCCCGCAGCAATGGGATTACCGTGAAACCTGCCCACGCTGCTGAATCACGCCGCTCCTAAATGGTGCCGCTACTCCTGGGAGCTGCGTGCCGCTGGAACCCGATCAATGGAACCACGCAACCTCCAGAACCGCGCACAGGCGCTGTCGGAGCTGCTCCGCTCGCGTTCAACCGCGCGGATGCGCAAACCGGACTTTTCCCTGCACCGGGAGCTCACCCACACCCTCTGGAGGCTCCCCCGGGGTGCCACTACCACTCGCGGGGAATACTCACCCGTCTTGGGGACTTTGGCTGCCTGGGAGAGCTGTAAAGAAGTCCTCATCTGAAATCAGGCCGCCGTGGGCGCAGCGGGTTCCCGATCCCACCCTCTAGCTTTCTTGCCAACAAAAACGCGAAGAAGTCAGAGAAAGATGAAAGTCTCAAAAGCTAATGTAATCCCCTCGCATGAATTACCAGCTTCTTCGTGACTGCCGTGGGAGACGACCACGTGGGGCACCAGCTGTAAAATCTGTGTGTCTCTGGGGCTGTTGTAGGAGTCCAATCTGGCTAGCTCAGACCCTGGCCCACACGGTCTTACATGGACAGAAATAAAAGACGAGAAGCGCTCTTCTCCACGTGGGGACGAGTGTCCTGTTTATTGGCTTGGGACAGGACGCTTCCAGTTGCAGCGACCACCCAAGTAGAAAAGAGCACGTAACATATCTGCAGTGCACTTTTATACCAGACAGGAGGGGGCGGGGAAAGAGGACCACAGCCAATGGGATACCATTGAGGAGGCGCAAGGGGAGAGGTAACCAGGGAACAGACCACCAGGGGGTATAGCAGGGGGGTGTATGAGGGAGAGGCCATTTGATGGGGGAGGGGAAATAATCATCTACGTGACATAACATACTCAGTAAAAGTTTCCCATCTCCCAGTGCAAAACAACAACTAAATAAACTATTTAGTGCAATACAACACCCTTTGAAAATTTTAAGCTTACTTTACCTTTCTCCTAATCCTATCTCACAGCAGGAAGTAAGTACATTAATGATTAACCAACACCAAAACCCACCACACTCTTTAGTGCATTAGCTGAGAAATCTTAAAATTAAATAAAATCTTAAATTAACAAACCAAAACCACTACGCTAAATTAGTGTTTCTGCCCAGTTTTGACCTGAAACTATCACAATTGGTTACATATTTTTTCACGTTAACTTAAAGACACAGTACCCATTTATTATATCACACATGCTCTATAGGGAAGTGTCGCTATCGGGCACGAAGGAACACAAGCACACCCGCTCTCAAGGTGAAGTAAAAAAGGGACCTTTATTTTTCTGACTCCTATATTTATAGTTTTACAAAGGTGACAGCAGATTGGAGGGTGACAGTGACACCTCTCCAATGACACTGGTTACACCAACAGTCCATCAACTCTCTCCTCCTCCATCGAAGGAATGTAAACAATAAGTTATTTACAAGAAAGTTCGTGATAAAGTTCCTTACAAGAATGTCAACATCAGAAGGCTTAGAGAATCTTAAAAAACCAGGGCGACAGGAAAGGAGCTTATCTGATTAAGGGGCTTCTAAGGATGTGAATTTTGCTATGCTGGTTATCTGACTAAAGTTAGCACATAAGTTCAAGCCAAACACTTTCTCGGTCTCATCAATAGTTTGTTCCTGCTATCAATACTTGTTCCTGCATTATCTCATTGTTTGGTAAATTTATGGTGCCATCCTCCTCTGCTGCTCACTTACTGAGTAGATGCATGGTGTTATATTGCTCCCACTTCTCAATGGGGCCTTGTGGTGTCATTCTCATTACTTGTGTTTGTCAATAGTTAAGTAAAAATTGGAATAAGCTAAAACTCAATGAAAATTATTCAAGACCTTGAACCAAATCTTGCAATGGTCTTAGTCTAATCTTATATAGCTTTTATGGGGCGATAATGCAAACTGTTTAAAGGTCTGTTCTCAAATTTATTTAACTTCCTGATACAGGAGTCTCTAAAATGAAAGTATGAAACTAACATTAGTAGCTCCCTGTGCAAAATTTACCCATGTCGATTTGTTTGTTTATATTTGCCTTCAATATTTACAGTTGGCCAATAACATATAAACAATCTAGACAACTACATGTCTAGCCCAGGGACCTTCTGTTTTGTAACAAATTCAATAAAATACATTATTATATAACTACTAAGTAAATTAATAATAAAATGTATAGTAGAAATTAGTTGCTGCATATTTGGCTGAAAGTCTGCTTAAATAAGGACTTTGATTTCTGCCTCCAAAAAGAGAAGACCATGGAATAGATGTTGACAGCACGGTAAGTATGTAGAGACTGAGTTGATTAGAAAAGAGATCAGTTTCTGTTGGCTATAAGACATGAGTAAACCAGTGACTGGGAAGGCAAGGTGTAGCTTTTGTTTTGTCTTCATTCAAATAGCCCTCCCCACTCCCATTCTGTCATGGGGTACTTGTTTTAGAGTATGCTGCTGTCAAAGGGGAACTTGAACAAAACATCTGACAATTGACTCAGGCCTGAATTTGAGCTTAATTACTACTTCTTGACGAGGTAGACGGGAGACTTGTTCATCCTCTGATGATCGACAAATCTCGGATTTATTGATTAACAGAAACACTTTTATAATCACAGTAATAAGGCTCATACATATTGCAAAACTAGAGCTCACTATGGTTCAGCTATAAAAAGTCAGTTCCACCTTTCTCAAGATGTTTGTGGCTTCTTTTTTACCTCCTGTTATCACATATTTTATTAAATAACTTCTTGCTCAAAGAAACCATGTCCTTGAATTAGGCAGCTGTTGCTTTCTCAGATGTACTTTCTCACGTCAGTTTTTCCCATCGACTATGTCTCAGTAAAAAACTGGCCACATTTTCCCCGGTTTCTTTTTTGAGCAAGAAGCTTTGTTTGCCACATCTTTTCGTATCAAGCGACTGACTATGTTTTGAAATGCAGCTAAAATACAAGGCAAAACAAGTAAAAGCATCAAAACTATGCTTAAAATAGTGCATATACTACAAGGCTCTTTAACCGTGGTTCTAAGCTTAAGCTTTTTAAGTTATACAACACATGTCTTCAAATTCTTTATATCTATGCTCCTGCATTAAAAGCAAAAAATCTATAGCAGCTTTATTCTAAAACATTGCGTAATAAGCATTTTACACATCTATAGTAAGCATATCTAAAATCTGTGATTTCTTATTCAGTTCATCTTTAACCCAGCACCCTATCCATTTTGTGAAGTTTCTTGCCTTATCTGCCACACTTCCAGGTAAAATAGTTGCTATTACCACCTGATGCAGCTTAGTCTAAAAACCTAGATTCCCCTACGTTTAACTATTGCTTGTGTTTTTACACCCTTGCATTAGGAAAGATACATTAAGATGGAACAGTGATAGTTTTCTCAAATACATGGCCCCCTCTGTGGTTTTACTGGTATGCCATTTCAGAGCTGAGTCTAAGTGAGCCCTATTTTACTCCATTCTTATTTAAATCTTGGGCATTTAAGGGTCAATGCTTAACTAGCTCTCCTGCGGATTGTTTGTAAGAGTGGCATTTGCACTCCCAAAGAGATCTAATTCTTCTGGGGGAAGCGCAGGGATGTTCAAGGACAATATGAACTCACACCGCTGGCATCCATTTCGCTTGCAGCTGCTTTTGTTGTTAGCAACAGGCTGAAAAAGACAAGTTTTTACATAAACTGCCACTGTTCCCAAAACTACAATATTCCCCTGGGAACCAAATAGGTAAACTTATAAGACAAGTTCAAAAAAGATTAGTAACTCTTCTTAAACTAAAGCAAAGCAATGATTAGTTTGTTTTGCTAATGTTACCCAGATGTTAACTCTTGGCTAATTAAAGCGTGTAATTTCTGCTACCTGACTACTACAACACCAAGCAATACAACACAACTAAACTTCACCTTTCTTCACGCCTCTTTCTCCTCCTATTCCTTTTAGCCCTTACGGTCCCTAATCGTTGTAAATTTAACTCCTGTAATCTACTCAAGCACTGATCTAGTTCTTTATCAGGATCCCCGCTAATGGGCCCTACCACGGAATGCTGTGTTATGGGTACTGTGAAAAATGCATGTATTTTATGATTGGCTTTTTGCAAATATTAAAATGAATATTATACGTGTTGCGTTAGGAAGTAATGCTGCATCAATTCTTCTAAGTACTGTGTTAAATATAGTTTTAAGTTATAGAAATTGTTAAAATAAAAACTATGCTATGCAAGATGCTTTGTTAAACAGAAAGGCCTTGCAGCGAGATAGCAGCCACAGGACACTTAAATCACTCCGAGAAAGGAAATTTACGGCCTTTTTATCAGAAGAAACTAACTTCTTCCTGCCTTGAAGGCACTGTTAGGATTAGAAGGAAGAAGTTGACACTGACCAGACAGAATCCTGTGATTGAATGAAATTTATGCACTGTGTATGAAGTGTATGAGTATGCAACATGCCATTGTTTTGAAGGGTTAATCCTTTGTTAACAGGTGTCCTTTTTCGTGCTGCCCAGAAAAAGGTACCTGGATGTCTGCAACTCTTTGCTTTTATTGTCTCATATTGTCTTGCTTCAAATTGTCCAAATTATTATGACTCCAATTGTATTACCATTTTTATAACCATTTTATCACTATTAAACTTTTAACAATTTCATAAGCAAATGATTGGCATTTTTCACAATTATACTAATTGTCTATACTTCGCAGAGACAATATGAGACTTACTCTGAGCTGTAACTCTTTCAATGATATGCTTTAGTTCTTAATGATAATAAGTTAGGATCTTTTGCTCAGGTGCTTTAAAATGCTCTAAAGCCAGACTGACTCTTAATCTTGTTTGTTCTTGTAGCTCTCTCTGCTAGTCGTTAAAGTTATGGTTAAATGAGCACTTGTTACACTACAATTCACATACTACGGACTGTTCTATCGGGAAGGTTTTGCCACAGCCCCTGCAATACAAAGTTACTCAAGCAGCACAATACAGGTTATTACAGTCAAGATATTTTTGACCCGCCGGACCCCGTATGTAAAATTCTAACAGCAACCCAACAGTTGTAACCAGTCCCCCAAAGGTCCGGCAGCAGGCCACAGTCCCATTGACAGCCTTCGAGTGTCCTTTCAGCTGTAACAGCAGCGGTCGTAGGATCAGTCTGCTTGTCAGTCACTGCATCAAGAACAGGTTTAGTTCACTTGGCAGGTACCCACACAGCCCCCGTATCTCCCCCGTTTTCTTTTGCAACTGAGTCAGTTCACCAAGGAGGTATTTGGGACCGTGCCAAATTGTCAGGTGTATAGACAACTCTGGGTCCCGCTGATAAACTTGTCCTTGAGTAACACAGTGCATAATTTGCTGAAAAATATGTTGCTACTCCAGAGTAACACAGATCGGACTTGTCGGGTGTGTTTCTTTAAGAAGTGGACGTAAACCAGCCAGCAGCCCGTTCGATATTCCCAGAATCGCCCCTTGTTAATGTGAAGTGGTGGAAAGGGGGTGTGTAGCATAACCATAATTTTCCCGGTAAAATCCGCATCAATCACTCCAGGTAAAACAAACAATCCAAGCACTGAGGCAGACAATCTCCCTAAAAGCAGTCCACCCATCGCTTGACCTTGTATAACAATAGGTCCTTTAACTCCCATCGGAAATGTTTTTTGTGGGTGCGGAGTCATCAGCGTTATTTCTACAGCGGCTGCCAGGTCCAGCCCGAGGTTTCCTGTGGTGGCAGTTTGGAAGCAGGGACATCGGTAGCATCACGTACGGTTTCCTGGTGGAGCTGGCTTAACTGCGCCGGACTTTGAAAAGGTGCAAGGGCAGCTAACACCTGATCTTGGGAAACCTTTGCCTGTAACCTTAACCCCAGCTGTTTGATAGCATCTACCAAGAATGCTTTTGATCCTACCGCATCTGAGCTATCCTCCCTAATGCCTCTTTTATGGCCCAATTCGCACCTAATGTGTTAAGCACATTCCTCCTAGCCTGACTGCTGTCCTGAAGAGCACACTGTTTCAACATAGCCTCTGCCATATAATCAGGTACCCCTGCTTTCTCTATCGAGGCAGCAACTTGATCTATAAACAAACCAAAAGATTCTTCCTGGCCCTGCTTAATTCCAGGTTCTTTTACTCTGTCTATAGCCAGTCTAATCAATCTCACAGCCTCTCGGTACTTATCTGGTCCTGTCAGAGCCTGAGTTTTGGTGCAAAGAAACGCTCTCAGCACCATTAACTCATCTGCTGTCACTCCGAACTGACTAACTCCCGATCGCAACTTCGATAGCGACTTCCAGTCAAGAGCAGTTGTTATTGCTCGCAGACCTCCCCCCGCCTGAGTTGGAAAAGTAACTGGGCATGTTATTTGTGTAGCCGCATTAAATGCACCATCATCCCCTTTCTCCAAGCCCTCTTTCGCCAGTGCGGCCCAAGCCTCCCCCCGTCCCCCGGCAGTGGCCCCCGCTAGGTCGCTTTCCGCCCCAGGGATCGTCTCACTGCTCAGAGAGATGGCAGCCGGGGCCGGTTTTGGCCATGAATCATTCTCTCTGGGGGTGCAGACGGCTCGCTCGCTGCCTCGGTACCAGAATTAGAAGGCGGTGGTGCCGGGGGAGGCAAAGACACCCTATTAAACACAGGGGGTAATATAGTGTCTTGGGATAAATCTCCCTCATAGGTTCTGTTTTTTGTATAAGCAGCAGATGCCTGCACAGCTGCTTTCTGTTCTGCCTGATACTGCAGAAGCTCATTACGAATCACCCTCCAAAGTCTTCCTATCCTTTCATCTGTCTTATCATCATCTAAAGTAGCTTCCCAGAGCACCTCCCCAAACTTACGCCACTCTGTTAGCTCATGTACAGTACAAGGATTTACGAATATTCCCTTAGCATACCCATATGACAGGAGCCCCGGTAACTCCTTTGTCAAATCTATCCCCTTCATCTGCCGCTTTTGCAAAAAAGCGGTAAATAAATCATATGCTGCTTGCCTTTCCATATCTAATTCGTCAGCGCTGTTGCAGCCCCCTCAAGGTCTCAGCAGCACGTATCAGCCAGGCTCGTCTGTACGGTCACCCAGGGCCCGGTGCGGCTTACTAGCCCTCTTCGTTCGCACTTATTTGCCGTCCCGGCTTCTTAGGACCCAAACTGTCTTATGTCGCTCGTCCGTGGTCGGGGTCACCATTTGACGAGGTAGACGGGAGACTTGCTCATCCTCTGATGATCGACAAATCTCGGATTTATTGATTAACAGAAACACTTTTATAATCACAGTAATAAGGCTCATACATATTGCAAAACTAGAGCTCACTATTGTTCAGCTATAAAAAGTCAGTTCCACCTTTCTCAAGATGTTTGTGGCTTCTTTTTTACCTCCTGTTATCACATATTTTATTAAACAACTTCTTGCTCAAAGAAACCATGTCCTTGAATTAGGCAGCTGTTGCTTTCTCAGATGTACTTTCTCACGTCAGTTTTTCCCATACGAGGGGAAGCCATACGAGGAGTGGTTGAGGTAACTTGGCTTGTTCAGTCTGGAGGAGACTGAGGGTAGACCTCATTGCAGTCTACAGCTTCCTCATGAGCGGAAGAGGAGAGGCAGGCACTGATCTCTTCTCTCTAGTGACCAGTGACAGAACCTGAGGGAATGGCATGAAGCTGTGTCAGGGGAGGTTTAGGTTGAGTATTTGGGAAAGGTTCTTCACCCAGAGGGTGGTTGGGCTCTCCAGGGAAGTGGTCACAGCATCAAGCCTGCCAGAGTTTAAGAAGTGTTTGGACAATGCTCTCAGGCACATGGTAGGATTCTTGGGATGTCCTGTGCAGGACCAGGACATGGACTTGATGCTGATGGGTCCCTTCCAACTCAGGATATTCTTTGATTATATGACTGTATATGGATTTCAAGAGAAAGTTTGCTCCTGAAAAAATTAATTTTTTGAGGGTAATTCCAATGTGACTTTATATAACTGCTGATCCCAATCTTCATCCTTTATCAAAATAGTTTTCTATTTAACTGTATATATGCTGCAGGATCCCTTAAAGTTCAAGTCTAAGATTTTGCATTTCATTCTGATTTTTTTGGAAAGCTGTTGTTGAAAACCTGAGAATTGGTTTGATACCTGTGTGATGGTAAATTGTTGCAGCACTGGAGTAATTGCTGCACATCTTGATGTAGCAGTGGATAAAGGATTACTGTATACCTTTGAAAATGTGGAAGACGTGGACTTCTCTCTGTAATGTAGAAGTGAATCTAATTCTCCTTCCTTCATAGCATAGTATCTGTCCAGGTAAAAGGTATTTGGGAAAACAATCCCAAAGCTGCAGCTCTGATCATGCAACTTTTGTCTCATTGTTTGCCCTGGTGTATATCTTTACAGATAGCAAGACATACTGCAAAAAGTACTATAGTAATGTCTTCCATAAGGCTAAGAGAATTATAATGCAGGCTGCTTACTTATGTCAAGCAAACAGATACATAATGTACTTTTTTAAAATGTAGTCCTATAGCATGTTGTTATTGTTTAAAATACACATGCTTACTCCTATTAACAAAAGAGACATCCAGATCTAACAGTCATGAGACTTTTAAAGAAGTTTTAACTATGAAAGGAGTCCAGAAGTTTTTTCTGTTTTGGCATTTGAAACTTAGCAAACTTTGCATATACCAAAACTTTGGGAGAATGTTCCTAGAAAGAAAGGAACTCCGAAAATTACCATGCAGCTACAGGAAGTGGTGTACTAAAGGTATAGCCAGATACCAGTGATTGTTATACCAATTAAGAATGATATTGTTCATCTTTCATGAATGTATCTTTGGTAAAAATAGTTGAAATTTCATAATGTAGAATGAGTCATGCTGACTTATATCAGTAATACTGATTTGGTTGTTTTAAGTTTACCCTAATATTTTTTTGCCTGATGAACTTGTATACTTCTGTAAACTTCTGAACTCCATTTTTCCTAACCACTTGACTTTCACGGAAGCTTTTAAGTAACATAAATTTGACATAAATTTTGGATTCATCAGATTCTTTGGGATGACTTTAATGTTCTGCTATATGCCTTACCTAATATCTTGCAGCACAAAGGGAAAAGGACATCAGTGTTAAGATGGGAGGTAGAGGAGATTCTCAAACCAGAACTGATAGAATTTCCCTTGAGGGGGAACCCAACATAGAATATGAGATTCTTACTTTTTTTTTTTTTTTAATCTTGGTTAAAGCTTTGTGCTGACAAAATCATAAATAAAATTTTGATAAAGCACTTAAACACTGGTGTGTCTAGGACTGTGAGCTGCAGCTTCTTACATCATTACTTCGATCTGGACTGCTCTTTTTAGTTAATAATAAAAAACTACTGCTGTCTTGAACATTGAATTATCTTCTTAAGGTAGAATAAGGAACTCTTTGGGATCTCAGAAAGAGACTAGTAGTGCTGACTCTCTTATGAAGAATATCTAAAGATATTCTTACTAAAAAGCAGCAGTCTAAGTACAGACTGGCTGCAGACAGCAATTCAATGGATCTGTATTCCAGCAATCAATATGATCCAAATTGGCTAATAATCTACATCAAGCAAAAGAAGAGTCTGGAAAACTGAACTATCACTGAAGCAGATAAAGGTTTGAAGTAAACAGTTTCTTCAGACTCTGACTTTAGATGAAGTGTATACTTTTTAGGAACCTGTCACTGAAACTGTAAAATACTGTAAGAGTAGGTACTGGAGAGGGTAAGCTACATTTTGTTAATAAAGTGCCTAGTAGTCATCAAATGCCTTGAAAGATCTTATCATATTGTAATTGAAAGTTGAGAATAAAACTCTCTAACACTCGAATTTCAGTATTAGAAAGCGGCATTCCTTTACTTTGGCACCAGACATGCAGGGGATCTCTCCTCCTATCGCACATACCACAGCTATCTAACAGACTAGTTTATATCTATGTAACTAATGCATATTCATTACATTTTTTGAAACTCATACATATATGCTAAATAATCTTGCAAATTCATTTGCATATTTAAATCACTTATCAGAACTTACATTAGAGTAGAGGGTCTTTTGAGAGTCTCTATTGGTCATTTGGGGAACATCCCATTCCTCAAATTATCCTTTTCCAGTCACAGGCCTACAAAAATGTTTCTTCTCATCCTGGCAATGTGGTCCGGCCAAGATATACCTTCTTATTGGCATTGCTCAGGCCCAGAGTCTTTAGGGCTAAGATAACCACTTGCACATATTAATACAGGACTAAGCACTGTCAGTTAAAGCTAAAGGAATTCACAAGACTTAAATACTATTTGTTACAATTAAAGATTTTCCCAACAATATGTCGATGGAAAGATGCTTGGTTATGAAACCACTTCAAACAGCATGAATCTATTCTCCTGGGCGTCAAATAATTCAGATGCATTCTAGCCTTCAGTATAGTCACTCCTTAGTGATAACTGAATATTTTAGAGGGATTTTAACTCAAGATTTCTGTGTGCCTTATGCAAGTATATCCATACTTCTATAGAGATGAGAGTTTCTTCACTTCTGAGATACCACTTCTAAACTGCAGTAGGGCCAATGCTCTGGGTATGCGGTAGCTGTTCCTCCACCCGGGGGAATGCGACACGCCTACGCAGGAGCCTTGGCACCTGACAGCAGCTGAGCTCATGCGCGGAACAGGGGGTCGCGAAGCTCTGTGGAAGGAGGCGGTTCCATCGTAACAGGAAGGGTTATGCTCCGTGGTGGCACCTGTTTCTCTGTTGCCTCTCGGCAGCTGAGGTTGGGTTCACTTAGGGCTGTGGCGGCAGCGTGATGATGGCGTGCTTCGTGGAGAGCTTCTGGGTAGGGAAGTGCTGCGGGCCGGTTCCTCCGTGTCGCGAATTGGACAGGAAGGGCACGCCGCGGTTCAGCGCAGTGCAGAGCAGCCGGCGTACTTTTTGCAGGAGCAACCTCGATTCTTACGTCACCTTGGGGACTAGGCTTGGGCCTTGCCGCGGGGAGTGCGGTGGAGGGATGGGGGTTTCTGTTCTCTCTGCGGTCCTCTGCCTCCTTTGCCTGCCGCGCCTAGCCTCTCCTCGTCCAGGCTGCGCCGTGGGGGAAGTGTCCTGCCCCGTGCAGTGCTCGGACCCATTAGAGAGAAACGATGGGGGAGAGGGTTTGTTGGTCCAAGGGATGTGTAGATACGAGGAAGACAGCATTCGCTAGGGGGTCTTAACACATGCAGCCACTGGTGCATAGATGGGGCTTCTACTATAGTCTGATCTCTCTTCGTTGTCTCCCATACAATGCAGTTGTTTGGGGGAACAGCATTAACTGTAACAACAAACAGTTCTTTCATGTCAAAGCAAAACTGTGTCTCAGAACTTTATACTTCTGCACTGACAACTCAGTTCTATCTGCATGACAGAAGGTACAGTCTGAACAGCAGTCAACTAGAGAAACTACACTTTCCAGTCTGTTTTAGAAATATAATTTGTCAGTAATTTCTGTGCAAAGATTTATATTTTAATTGGATAGTTATACATGGAGGAAAAACTTAAAATCTGAATTTGGATTATTGGTCCTTGCATTAAATGAAACTTGTTTCCGTTGTCACTGTAGCTGGTTTGAAACATTGAAGTAAGTGTTCTTGCAAGTAATTTCCATTATACATAGCTAGGTTTTGTCATTTTGAGTATACTCATACTGGTACAATATTCATAATCTTTCACTTACTGTTTTCTTAGCACTACTTGGGAAGTGTTGCATAAGCTTGATATAAGATTGATTTTAATTTTTTTTTTTAACTGACTGGTGCAGACACACTTGTTAATTGTGAGTCTATTAAAATGCTTCAGGTCAACCAAAATAAACCACTTTTTAAGCCAGTCAGTATAATTGTTTTAGTTTTTCTAAGTGCTATATATAGCTGAGATTGGTCTCTCTGTAATGCTGTACATGGTCTCAAAACTCTGGGATATAAAAATATGTGTTTAAATTGTTTTGATGAATTCTTTTTATCTTTTTAATTGCTGGTGTTATCTGTAGATTTTTGAGAAATGGTTGTGAGGAAGATTCCTTTCTTTTCAAGTTCTTTTGTAACTGTGACTGTGTCCAGGGTTAATTATTGTGAAGATGCTCACTCTAATAAGACACATTCTCATATGCACTTATGAGTGATAATGAAACTTGTCTTGTTTCCACTTGGAGTTCCATTCACATGTTTACATGGTACTACTCTTCTGCTTGGCATACACTTGGATGCTCTGTTTCAAGAGAGCTGTTGTGCGATATCTGCTCAGTCTCTTCCCTTTGTGTGTGTATTTAGCATGAGTTGGCAACTTTTCATCTTTTTGTTCAAAAGAAATATTTTTAATTATCTAGATGTAGATAAAATATCTGTTCTTCATATGCATACAATTTCTCTGGAGATTATTTTTATTTAAATTATTGAAGCTGGAAGAAGAAAATTGAAATTGCCAGGTTGCTTTTGTGTTCCAACTTCTCAAAACTTTCAGAACTGAAGATATATTGCCAGTATAAACATCAGGTGACTATTTTTAAAAAATTTTGATGCTCTCAATTCTACGTAGCTCTTTTGGACACTTGATCATTGAAAATTACTGTTAGCTAGCTTTCAAAAATATAACACCAAAATATTAATCAGAGGAATATTTTCATCTATGCAGGGTCAATGAAGTAATTGCCAAGGTGGAATGTATGAAACACTTGTTACTTGTTTGAAACTGCAGCAACAGTTTTAAACAAAATGTGATATTTATCAGAGCATCTAAAATGAGTTTAAATTTTCCTGGAGTTAGATGAATGAAAAGAAATTGACAATACAAATGAACAAACAATAATGACTAGTATATGTCTTTCTAAATTTGTGGGTAAAAAGAAGATTGGTTTTGGTTGATATTTGAAACTTTCATTTTAGAATCACAGGAATGTACACCCAGTTTCTATTGGTCTGTTGCACTAAAATTTGTAAATAATTATTAAATGGGGTATCTTTTAAGCAGCATAAATCAAATCTTGTAGTTGTTGAAAAGTTGTACCTGGTTACAACAAATACTTTATTTCAACCATATGAGGGAGTTGTGTATATTGGTGCAACTCTGGAACAGCTCGAGAATTTTCTTGATATGGACAAACTTTTTCTGCCAAAAGGACTTCTATGCCATTATCACTTATCTGTATTAGTACTCTTACATGCATGATCTGTTGGCCAGGGGAGTGTGTTTTTTTTTTCATTCTGCTATCTGACAGAATAGTATGTGTAGTACTTTTAAGTGTAAATCTAGCTGTAGGACAGCTTCTCTGGAGGTGACCAAAACAAGAGTCAAGGGATACACATTTTTCAATTCTTACCCCAGAAATTGAAGCAAGTAATTATTTCCTACATTCATTCTTTTCTAGGGTTTTCCCATTTAGAGTTTACCTGACAAGAGGGGATGGGTTTTTTGGTCATATTTCATTGATGTATCATGTTTGCTGTAGGCAGTTGTAAGGTTTACCTAGGGTTTGGAAATTTAATTAGGAGATGATCCAGTTTTCATTTTATGACAATTTGAAGTAAATTAAGAACCTAAACTTTTTATGGTTGATTACCACTTCCAAATGTTGCAGTTGGAATACTTGTCTGCTTGTTTCCTGGAGAATAAGTTGTGGGCTTGGTAGGCTATTTTAAAAAGAGGATTAAGCAGGTTATTACTTTATTTATAGTCAAAAGTATAGTTTTTTCTCAGTCTGTGTTGTATTGCACAAAATAGTTTATTTAGTTGTTGTTTTGCACTGGGAGATGGGAAATTTTTACTGAGTATGTTATGTCACGTAGATTGTTATTTCCCCTCTCCCATCACATGGTCTCTCCCTCATACACTCCCCTGCTATACCCCCTGGTGGTCTGTTCCCTGGTTATCTCTCCCCTCGCCCCTCCCCAATGGTATCCCATTGGGTGTGGTCCTCTTTCCCTCCCCCCATCCCCTTGGGTATAAAAGTGCACTGCAGGTATGTCACGCCCTCTTTTCCACTTGGGTGGTCGCTGCAACCAGAAGCATCCCGTCCCAAGCCAATAAACTGGACACTCGTCCCCACGTGGAGAAGAGCACTTCTCGTCTTTTATTTCTGTCCATGTAAGACTGTGTGGACCAGAGTCCATAGCTAGCCGGGTTGGACTCATACAACAGCCCCAGAGATACAAGGATTCTTGCAAGTCTGATTTATTCAGTGTAATGTGCTTATATGGTCATACTTAAAGGTTTGAATAAAGATGATTGTGAACGTTTAACCACTGCTAATGCACATTATAAAAGCATAGGTCGAAATTATGGTAATTCAATTACTGTCAAATGTTTCTTTGCTTGCTGAACTGTCTGAACTTCTCTCATCAAGCTTTTGCAGTTTGACCAAAGACCAAGGGCCACAAACCTGATGAGAGAGTTGAAGCACCTCTGTTATGGACACAGGCTGAGAACTGGGGCTGTTCAGCCTGGAGAAGTGATGGCTCTGGGGAGACCTTAGAGCAACTTCCAGTGCCTAAAGGGACTCCAAGAGAGCTGGAGAGGGACTTTTCACAAAGGCCTGTAATGACAGAACAAGGGGGAATCGCTTCACACTGGCAGAGGGGCAGGGTTAGATTAGCTATTAGGAAGAAATCCTTTACTGTGAGTGTGGTGCAGCCTTGGCACAGGTTGCTCGGAGAAGCTGTGGATGCTCCATCCCTGGAAGTGTTCAAAGCCAGGTTGGATGGGGCTCTGAGCAACCTGGTCTAGTGGAAAGTGTCCCTGCCCTTGGCAAGGAGTTGAAACTAGATGACCTTCAAGGTCCCTTTCAACCCAAACCATTCTGTGATTTCATAAAAATAAAATGTGTTTGAGAACTGAATGTTCCTTTTATTGTTGCATCTACACTGTTTTTTCTGTGCAATCATGTAGTGGTTTTGGTTTGCCAATTTGAGATTTCTTGGCTAACGCACTAATTAGTGTAGTGGGTTCAGTGTTGGCTAATCACTAGTGTACTTATTAGAATGTACTTATTTTTTGTTGCAAGATAGGATTAGGAGAAAGGTAAAGCAGGCTCAAAACTTTAAAAGGGTATGAAGAAAAATGTATTAACAGTAACTAAAAGAAATAGTAATAAGAATCAGAACAAAATTTGCAGAACACTTCTACTCCCCCCACAACCTTTTCTTTCTCATTCACAACGCACAGAAACAATTCAGTTAGTTAAGCATTATCGATGATGATGAGAGAGACGGGGAGACTGAGAGATGGTCAGAATCCAAATTTATTGTGGACTACATATGCTTATATACTATTCTAGGAAGGCTAGTAATGTTTTACTACAATGATTTGGTTAATAATCGCATAAAGAAACATGCATTTTACAATATCTCTTGTTTGCAAAAGTCTTGATGTAATTTTTTTTCCATTAAGTCAGTCTGATTTAATCTTGCAATCTTCAAAGCTGTTTGTTCTTGCCAAGGCATCCTGATTATCAAATCTCTTATGCTAATCAGGTCCAAAGTACATCATCTGTCTTATGTCCCAATTTCTCCCCTTTCTCTTTTCAACCAAAACCACTCCTTTAATGGCCTTATTAATTAATCTCTGCACACATTGAAACAAGCAAGGTATCATGATTAATACAATTATTATTAAAATCATCACATACATGCCCATCTTAAAAAGATTTTTTAGCTAAGCTGTTAAACCCCAGACACTAAATAGGTTATTGGCAGCTGCAGGGAGGACATTACTGGATTTAGAAGGGCTGCCAGAAGTATAGTTGCACCAAAAGGTTTGATTCTTATATACAGAGTGATAGGGAGAAACATTTTAAAAGTTTTAGACTGATTTCTTCCCATGTATTTAAAATTAACACAAAAATCCAATTTTCACAGAAAGCAGGAGCTCTTATTCTTGGGGTTCCAAGGGTGCTTCAGGAGGGTAAGGGATTAAATTTGATTTGATTTGATTTGATTTCAAAATTTTTAGTGTAAATATTAGTGTAAAATTCTTGAGCGACTATATTCCCCCATAATTTTTTTTGTTTTTTAAAACCATGTGTTCCTCATTAGGAACATGAAGGCAACATAAAAGCAAAACGATATGTGACAAAACAATAAACTTATACTAAGTAAAAATAAAACAGATAATATATACAATTAGTAGTACATGCAAAATAGATTGGTGATTTAAAAAAATGCATTATCAATTTCTTAAATATTGTACTATTACTTAGAGTCTGTAGTAATTGGCAAGCTTCATTTTAAAGTGAGGGCTTGGAGAACTATTCCTGGGTATATTTTCCACATTCACTTTAGTAGAGGGCTTAGCTATTATAGGTCCAAATTTGGCAAGTCAGAATGACTTGAGTATAGTTTTGGTGTAGAAAACGCTTGGCTTTATTGGTATGTTTCTCCACTAGTTAAGACTAGGACTTGGCCAGGGCCCAGGCCTTAACTGGAAGAGGCTCTTTAATATATTTTGAAAACGTCTTTGTAATAGTAGTTAGGAATGTTCTTTAAAATAATGTGTCTCATAAATAGCTGTGCAACAATATGTGAAGGTTTGTAAAGCAGATGGCTTTGTCATTTATCTTTAGCTAAATAGTAGTAAAACAAAAAAGGCATTAAACAGCTTACAACTGATAGCAGTCATAATATAAAATTGTTACTCATGCTTTAGTAGTACTTATAAAAAATAAGCAAAAATTTTTCTTATTTCTATAACGAAATAGCTGTAACTTTTAATTTAAATGAGCAAATTTGTATAAATTCATTTAGGCTTTATGTCATTCACTTGTATTACAAAGAATTTATATCTTATTGTTCAAACAGGTATATTTCAGCAAAAAAAATCGGCTTCACTAAAACTTAACTTCAGTAAAACATAACAAAAATATACTTAAAAGAACTTATAGCTAACATCACTGAGACTAAATAAAATTGATCTTAAGAAGAATTAACTCATTTAAACTCTATTATTACAAAAAGGGTACTGAAAACTTGTCATATAACAATTAAACATCAAGGTAAACATCAACTGTTCTGAAAAATTTGCAATAAAATTACTTTGTTAAAACTGTGGAGTAGAAGTAAGCAACTAATAAAGCTGACAGTAGAGTCTATATACTAATTATAGTTAAGTCTCAAATAACTACTACAAATAAAGTTGAAAGTTTGTCTTGTATGCGTTATAGATGGATAATGAGATGATTGGCTGTCGCAATTAAGGGATGAATATTGTGTGAATATTAAGAGAGGCTTTATTGATGTATAGTTATGCTATTGTAGTTTAGATGTCCTCTGTTCTCCCCATAGTTCCCTTCAGACCCCACCCCCCCACCTCCCCATATTGGTGCCATCAGACAGCCTGGGTTGTCTAGGACAGGTAGAAAGAAGGCGTGCACATGTGCCCCTTCCATGGGGCAGTTGGAAATGGAAAAGCTTGTTGCTAGGGGGGCACGGCACGACAACACCTGACCTTCCAATCAAGTTGCAAGAAAGCAGTCTCCACCAATAAATGACAAAGAAGAGCTGACTGACAGACTTTGGGAGGGGCCAGGGTTGGCTGATGCAATCCCCAGGAGTATAAAAAGACTGAGCATCCGGTCCATTAGATAAGTCGTAAATTCAAGATTCTTCAGCTCACGAATGTGGGAGACAACTGCTCACTTAAAAAAATTTAAAATGTTTATTAAACCTTAACAAAAATTCAACAGAGGACTAAATAAGGAAAAATTGCAGCACTGGGAACTGCCCTCGTGGCTGCCTACCATGTAGCCGGTTTGTCTTCAACGCCTCATCCATCCCCAGGCAGATCTCCATGCACTCTGGGGATAGAGGGCAACACACCCTCCTCATCTCTCCTGGCCTCTCCTTTCTAAAGAGACTGTATCCTTCCATTCCAGCACTCCAGTCACAGGAATCATCCCACCATGTCTCTGTGATGCCAATAAGATTATAGTCTTTCTCCTCCTGTTTGTTCCCCATGCTGCATGCATTGGCATAGAGGCATTTATGTTGGGCCCTGGATGAAGCTGACTTTTTGTCTGGAGTGGCTGGAATTCCTTTGTGCTGCCCTTCAGGTTCTCTCCTGCTGATCTTTGATCCTCTTTCAGGCTCTGGGCATCTCTGTGAACTATACAGTTTTGCTATGTTACTAATATGTAGGAAAACACCACTTTTACACAAACACCTTCAAATTTTTCTAGTAACAATCCTATTAAAAATCACAAATCACAAGTTCCTAAAATCAGAAGGTAAATTTTAACACTGGCTGGTGTCAGGGGGGGGTGTGGGGTGTGGGGTGTGGGGGCACACCCTCTGCAGCAGGTTTTAAAGATTGCTTGTAGGATAGTGTCCTGGTTTAGGGCAAATTTGTTAGAGAATTTCCAAAGGAGGGCCGCTCCAGGAAGAAAACCCACACGGCCCCTCCCCCCAACTGGTTCGGGAAGAATTCCTCGGAGACAAGTGGAAAGAACCTGTTTATTTAACAGGCACAGCACCCCCCAGCACACAAAATGAACAATACCAGATGACACCAGTCTGGAAAAAGAGGATGACAAATTCAGAAAGTCTCTCTTGGGGGAGGTCGCTCTGTTCTCAGTCCCTCCGGTGCTGGGGCAGCTGCTGCAGACCTTAAGGTGCAAACTTTCAGTGTTCCCAGGTCCCAGTCCAGAGCAGGTTCGAGATGGTCGAAACAAAGGAAAGGAGAAACAGTCCAGGAAGAAATTTGGACTGCTTAGCTAAACTAGCTAAGGAGCAGAAGCAAGAGCAAGCAGAAGCGAAGCAGAAGCAAGAGCGACAGAGCAAAGCGAAAAGCAAAAGCAAAAAAGCAAAAGCAGCACTATGTACTGCCCGTCTCTGTCTCGCCAGGCTGATAAGAAAACCAAAACAAAACTTTCACTCTTCAGAGCCATTCTTAAAGGCACAGAACATAATATCCAATATAAACAGAACACATGAATGGGGATACAAGCATCATAACGACACCCTAGGACATTCCACCCCTTATCCCCATATCATCAACATACTACCACACATCATGCATTTATTCACACAAAATTTCCATCTGTTCCCCCAAAATTTACAAGCAATACCCATCATGCCCTCATCACATCCCCACACTGGACCACTGAATCCAGGCCCTATATTACCGAGCTGCAGGATTCCCCCCTTTCACTTTACTCACTCAAAGCTCCATCTATCACTTGCTCAGACCTTTGGCACTTGCACATTTCCTTCTCCATCTTCCACTTGCCCAGACTTTCAACACTTACACATTTCCTTCTATCTCATGTTTGTATGGTTTAATGTACAGACCATGGCAGTACCATCCATTGAACAGCGATATTGCATACCATTGTCACCCCACAATCAGATCTCCCTGAGGTACACATCGTGTTGTTCCATCTCTTTGCATTATCCACCATGTGCAACCTGGTCCCTGAGCAAAGACAACCCCACGAATGGGTTTGTCTGTACTCAAGGTAGAATTGATCCACACAGTGTTCCCTAACAAACCTCTGACATGTACCACTGGGACTTTATCTCCATCTATTACATTCAGGGACTCAGACTGGGCAGGACCTGCTCGGTTGGTAGAACCTCGGGTGTTAACTAACCAGGTGGCCTTTGCTAAATGCTGCTCCCAATTTTTGAAAGATCCCCCACCCAAAGCTTTCAGCTGGGTTTTTAGTAGTCCATTGTACCTCTCTACTTTTCCTGCAGCTGGTGCATGGTAGGGATATGGTACACTCACTCAATGCCATGTTCCCTAGCCCAGGTGTTGCTAAGGTTGTTCTTGAAATGAGTCCCGTTGTCTGACTCAGTCCTCTCAGGGGTACCATGTCTCCACAGAACTTGCTTTTCAAGGCCCAGGATGGTGTTCCGGGCCGTAGCATGAGGCACAGGGTAGGTTTCCAGCCATCCCGTGGTGGCTTCCACCATGGTCAGCACGTAGCGCTTGCCCTGGCGTGTCTGGGGCAGTGTGATGTAGTGAATCTGCCAGGCCTCCCCATACTTGTACTTGGACCACCGCCCAGCATACCACAGGGGCTTCACTCGCTTGGCCTGCTTGATGGCAGCACACGTCTCACAGTCATGGATAACCAGAGAAATACTGTCCATGGTTACATCCACCCCTCAGTCTCGTGCCCACTTATAGGTGGCATCTCTGCCCTGATGGCCTGAGGCATCATGGGCCCATCGAGCTAGGAATAACTCTCCCTTGTGTTCCCAATCTAGGTCTATCTTAGACACCCCTATCTTTGCATCCTGGTCTACCTGCTCATTGTTTTGGTGCTCCTCATTGGCTCTACTCTTGGGGACATGGGCATCTACATGGCGGACCTTCACAGGCAGTTTCCCTACACTGGTAGCAATGTCTTTCCACTCATCAGCAGCCCAAATTGGTTTTCCTCTAGGCTGCCAGTTAGCCTCTTTCCACCTCTCCAGCCATCCCCACAGAGCATTGGCTACCATCCATGAATCAGTGTAGAGGTAGAGCTTTGGCTGCTTCTCTCTTTCTGCAATGTCCAGGGCCAGTTAAACGGCTTTGAGTTCAGCAAGTTGGCTTGATCCACCTTCTCCTTCAGTGGCCTCTGCAACCTGTCGTGTGGGGCTCCCTATGGTTGCTTTCCACTTCCGGTTCATCCCTACGATGCGACAGGAACCATCAGTGAAAAGAGCGTAGCGTGTTTCCTCTGGGGGCAGTTGGTTAAATGGGGGAGCCTCTTCAGCCCGTGTCACTGGTTCTTGTTCTTCATCTGTGACACCAAAGTTCTCACCTTCTGGCCAGTTTGTAATTACCTCCAAAATCCCAGGGCGATTCAGTTTACCTATATGGGCACGCTGCGTGATAACAGCAATCCACTTGCTCCATGTGGCACTGGTGGCATGGTGACTAGAAGGAACCTTGCTTTTGAACATCCACCCCAGCACTGGTAGCTGGGGTGCCAGGAGGAGTTGTGTTTCTGTACCAATCACCTCTGAGGCAGCCTGGACTCCTTCATAGGCAGCCAAGATTTCCTTCTCTGTTGGAGTGTAGTGTGCTTCCAAGCCTCGGTAGCTTCGACTCCAAAATCCCAGTGGTCGACCCGGAGTCTCTCTAGACACCTTCTGCCAAAGGCTCCAGGACAAGCCATGGTTCCCGGCTGCAGAATAGAGCATGTTCTTCACATCTGGTCCCGTCCTGACCAGGCCAAGATCTACTGCATGAGTGATCTCCTGCTTAATCTGGACAAAGGCTTGTTGCTGTTCAGGGCCCCACTGGAAATTGTTCTTCTTGCAGGTGACCAGGTAAAGAGGGCTCACGATCTGACTATACTCAGGAATGTACATCCTCCAAAAGCCTATGGCACCTAGGAAAGCTTGTGTTTCCTTCTTATTGGTGGGTAGAGACATTGCCGTGATCTTGTTGATAACATCTGTAGGAATTGGACTCCGTCCATCTTGCCACTTCACTCCCAGTAACTGAATCTCACAAGCTGGTCCCTTTACTTTGCTCTTTTTAATGGGGAAACCGGCTCCCAGGAGCATTTGGATGATTTCCTTTCCTTTCTTAAACACTTCCGCAGCTGTGATCCCCCACACAATGATGTCATCAATATATTGCAGATGTTCTGCAGCCTCACCCTTTTCCAGTGCAGTCTGGATCAGTCCATGGCAGATGGTAGGACTGTGTTTCCACCCCTGGGGCAGTCAGTTCCAGGTGTACTGCACTCCCCTCCACGTGAAAGCAAACTGAGACCTGCATTCTGCTGCCAGAGGAATGGAGAAAAATGCATTGGCAATGTCTATAGTGGCATACCACTTCGCTGTCTTGGACTCAAGCTCATACTGGAACTCTAATATGTCTGGCATGGCAGCACTCAATGGTGGAGTCACTTCATTCAATGCACGATAGTCCACTGTCAGTCTCCATTCTCCTTCAGATTTACGCACAGGTCAAATGGGGCTGTTGAAGGGTGAGTGGGTCTTGCTGACCACCCCTTGGCTCTCCAGCTCTCGGATCATCTTATGGATGGGGATCACAGCATCTCGAGTGGTTCTATACTGTCGTCGATGCACTGTGGAATTGGCAATTGGCACCTGTTGCTCTTCTCCCGTCAGGCGTCCTACTGCAGATGGATTCTCAGACAACCCAGGCAAGGTATTCCACTGCTGGATGGCCTCTGTCACTACAGCTGCTATTCCAAATGCCCACTTGAGTCCCTTTCGGTCTTTGAAATACCCACTTCGAAGGTAGTCTATGCCCAAAATACATGGAGCCTCTGGGCCAGTCACAATAGGATGTTTCTTCTACTCATTCCCAGTCAGGCTCACATCAGTTTCCACCAAAGTGAAATCCTGGGATCCTCCTGTCACACCAGCAATAGAAACAGACTCTGTCCCCACATGTCTCGACGGAATTAATGTACATTGCGCACCTGTATCCACCAAAGCTTTATACTCTTGTGGTTCCGATGTGCCAGGCCAACGAATCCACACAGACCAGAAAACACGATTTTCCCTGGCCTCTACCTGGCTAGAGGCAGGGCCCCTCTAAGCCTGGTTATCCTTCTTTCCCTGAGCATATGTCTTGGATGTTCCTTCAAGGGGATCGGACATGTCATCATCAACATACTTGGCAGTTCGGCTATGGGCAACTGGAGCTGCTTTCCTTTTGGTGGAACTCCCTCTTTCAGCCCTGTCTTCCTTCAATTCACGCACCCATCATGCCAGAGCAGCAGTAGGTTTTCCATCCCACCTCCCCATGTTTTCTCCACAATCACGCAGGTAGAACCACAGCTCAGCTCGTGGAGTGTACCTTCTCTCGCCATCTGGGAAACGTCTGCGTGGATACCCAAACCTCTGATCTGTACTGCTAAGATTTGGAGAAGGACTTCTTTAATCTCCTCTCTGAGCTTCTTATGATTCTCCTCCATCTTATCCTCTAAGTTCTGCAGACGTGTTTCTACCGCTGCGATTCTGGCATGTGTTTGGCCATGCACAGTGTCTGCATATGCTCGGAGCTTCCTTGCCATATCCAGCACAGTCTCATCCCTCTCATCCCTCTTCATTATGGCTAAGGCAGAAGCATATTCATGTGGCCCAAGTCGCACAAGTTTTCGCCACATCACAGACGTGCAGGGTACCAAGTCTGGGTTCCTAGTTGTCATGTCATCTGAGAAGACAATCTCTGCTACTGCCATTTCTCTCAGGCGTTGGATCCCTTGCTCTATGGTCTTCCACTGTGTTTGTTGCATATAGAGATCATTTGCACACAGGTATCTTTGTGCAACACTTTCCAAGACCCGTGCCCAGAGGCTGTATGGATTAGCCCCCCTCATCATTCCTTGGTCTATGACAGGATCATGTGACAGGGATCCCAAATCCCTCGCTTCAGTGCCATCCAGAATTGTAGCCTTGCCTGCAGCATCCCAGAGATGGACTAACCAACTAATTATGGATTCATCAGGTCGTCGGGTATAATCCTTCCGTAGGCCACGAAGGTCCTTCAGGGAAAAGGACTCAGTATTTGTGTCTGATCTTGCACCTACTGCTTTGACTCCTGATTTTATGTCAGGAAGCATTGAGGTTCCTTCTCCTGCATCATCATCATCCACTGGTCGATTGGTTTTGTCCGTGCATTTCCCACTTCTAGCACTGGTAGCAACAGCCATGGGTTTAGATGCTGGCTTCAGCTCACTATCTGGTTTGGCTGCTGGCTTCAAGCCTGGGGTGTTGGCTGCAGCCTGAGTGACTGGGATAGCTGCTGATTTATCTCCCTGCCCCCCTGCCTCTGTCTGCTGCCCTACAGTCTCTAACAGAGTGCGATAAGCATATGCCAAGGCCCAGCTCACTACAATGATTTTCTTCTCCTTAGGGTCATCCTGGTACTTCTCTTTCAAATATTTCCCCACCTCAGCTGCGTTCTGAATTTGTTCATGGGGAAAATCCCAGACTGTAGGGACAGAGAATTCCTTTAGGATTTGGCCCATATCCTCCCATTTCCCACACCACTTAGGATTTTCCACACCGGGGTCTACTCCTGAGTCAGGGGTCTCATCAGCCCATCTAGAAATCTCAGCCCTCATTCTAGAGAAGCAGCAGACTGTATAGAGGAAGGTTACCAGACTGAATACCAGAAAGATGGTTTCTTTAACATTCAGGGGAAACTGAACATTCTCCAATAGCGATGTAACAGATTCAAAGGAGAAGAAGGAAAGCAAAGGTTGAAAAGCCTCATCCCCTGCTCCTTCTCTAACAAACTGGATGCATAACCATAGCCATGAACCATTCATACCTGGAGCAGACCCCGACATGTTTATAAACTTCTTACAAATCATTGCCACCAACTCCAGCAGGATAGCTATTCTGGTCACTGCCCCTCTGCTATAAAAACTACGTATTAAGGACAATGCTAGAGCTATTTCTGGATAAGAAAACAAACCTAGGGACCACAGAGGTATTAAGATCTCAAAAAACCCTAGGGACCAGAAATGCATGCAAGCCTTCACCCCAATAGACATTATGAATTCAAAAAGCATGGCTATTAACTGCTTTAAACAAACACAGAGTAATGGCAACCAAAATGCACTCAAAACAGGGTTTTCCCACTCTCTCTTGAGCCCCACGCGTTGGGCGCCAAGATGTTGTCCTGGTTTAGGGCAAATTTGGTAAAGAATTTCCAGAGGAGGGCCTTTCCAGAAAACAAACCCACACGGCCCCTCCCCCCAACTGGTTCGGGAAGAATTCCTCGGAGACAAGTGGAAAGAACCTGTTAACAGGCACAGCACCTCCCAGCACACAAAATGAACAATACCAGATGACACCAGTCTGGAAAAAGAGGATGACAAATTCAGAAAGTCTTTCTTGGGGGAGGTCGCTCTGTTCTCAGTCCCTCCGGTGCTGGGGCAGCTGCTGCAGACCTTAAGGTGCAAACTTTCAGTGTTCCCAGGTCCCAGTCCAGAGCAGGTTCGAGATGGTCGAAACAAAGGAAAGGAGAAACAGTCCAGGAAGAAATTTGGACTGTTTAGCTAAACTAGCTAAGGAGCAGAAGCAAGAGCAAGCAGAAGCGAAGCAGAAGCAAGAGCGACAGAGCAAAGCGAAAAGCAAAAGCAAAAAAGCAAAAGCAGCACTATGTACTTCCCCGTCTCTGTGTCTCGCCAGGCTGATAAGAAAACCAAACCAAAACTTTCACTCTTCAGAGCCAGTCTTAAAGGCACAGAACATAATATCCAGCATAAACAGAACACATGAATGGGGATACAAGCATCATAACGTCACCCTAGGACAGATAGCTTTAAGTTTGGCTTAATAAAAGTAATGTGATATCAATATTGAAGTCTAAAACAATAAAAATTTAGTTATATAGTACTAAATAGCTGTACCAAAAGATTTACAATAAAATTACTTTGTTAATAAGGCAAGTAACTGGTAGCAGAAACGTTTTGACTAAGGTGAGATGCCACTCAGGGCTTTAAATTTGTATCAAGTGTCACTTTGATAGCTGGGCTGCTCCTTCCAATGCTTGGAAGTTCCTGAGGCACTTCAGCAAGGGACCATTGTGGGGGTGTCCCAATGACTCCTATACAAAATTTGAATGCATAAAAATTCGCCACTGTGTTAACGCATCCCTCTCCCACAAAACCTGAGGGACAGACAGCACAAAAGGTTTAACTGTGGCTATCCGCCCATCAGGCCCTGTTATTTGCACCAAGTGTTGGCTTTGCAAGCTTTGACTATTCCCACACAGCCAGAGAGTACCTGAGGCACAGTCATTAATGGCCAATCACTGGGCCCTTGGCTTTTTTGAGATAACAGTCACATCTACACCAGTATCAATGAGTCCTGTTAAAATTATGTCCCTGCCTTTCAGAGTCACTTTGCATTGGCATGTGGGACGCTGAGATGTAATACAGTTGTGTCCAAAAACTCTGTGAGATCCCTATGGAACCAAACCCCTCTCCCCTCTGTTCAGCTATCACGGGTGCAGATAGGGGTGCTGCCAGGACAAGCATAAGTTGAACTATATTGCTCCCGGCCAGGACCACACAGGGCATTTTTCTGTGTGGGACTTCCCAGGACTTACCAAGGAGCATGGCATCAATCAGGATGGCTATAGCGAGCAGGAGTCTTTTAAGAGTCATGTCTGGCAGAACAACCTGCTGATTAAACTCAAAAATGATAATGCTTAAAGAGTTAAGAAAACAGTGGCAATAATCAGCAGCAGGTAGGAGGTGAGGGATGGCTATTCGCAAGCCTCAGGTTGTCTTTCTGCAGGTTCTTTTCGGGGTTCCTCCTGTAGAGCTTCTTGGGGATCTTGCAGAGGCTGCACATATGGCTTATGTTCTTTGCTGGAACCCACGGAGGTCCTTTACCTGTAGAGATACAAGCATACCCTTTTTCCCAAGTAATCAGAGGAAAGGGTCACATAATTTGGCCTGTTTCAATATCTTTAATTAACACTGGTGGTCTCTCTTTTAATTGTGCCTGCATTGCTGTCTTGGTTTGGAAAGACAGGAGTCTGCTAAGGAAGGCAGGAGCCTCCCCTGAAATGGGAAATATAAACTGTTGCAGACACCTTTTGTGAAAAATCCTTTCTTAGGATTTTTCCTGCTGGAGCTGAGAAGTTTCAGCTACAAATGTAAACAATTGTTATCTGCTGCTGTGGAATGCAACAGGTAGATCCGTGATTGGTCCCCTGTGGATGTTTGGATTTACTGACCACTCACGGCAGGGCTGCTCTTTCTCTCTGCCGAGAGACAGACCTTTGTTATTCATTCTTTCTACTCTATTCTTAGCTTAGCCAGCTTCTGAAGAAGCCTTTTCTTTTCTATCCCTATTTAGTGTAGTTATAATGGTATATATATATATCTCATAAAATAATAAATCAAGCCTTCTGATCATGGAATCAACATCCTCATCTCTTCCTTCACCTGAAAACCCCTGTGACCACTGTCACATATAAACCCTCCCCACCCCTCTGAATTGCTATAAATTTTAATTTAAGGGGCTCTCAGGCAAAAAATATGGGAGCAGGAAATAACAGTTCTTTAATAGGGAAGAGGAAAAAATAAAAGGATAAAATAAACAATGCAGTACACTAGAACAACACTGACAGAGTCAGAAACCCAACCTGACACCCTGTGGGTCCGGGTGATGGTAGCAGTCCAATTGGAAATGTGGCTGCAGTCCTCCTGAAGTGTCAGGGGTGGTTCTGTTGGAGCAAGGGGAATCTGTAGAGAAGGATGTATTCTTCCTCTGAAGATCTAGTGGAAGAAGAGACAGTTGCTGTTCCTCTGGGGAATCCCGTGGAGAAAGTCATGCTGGTGTCTCAAAAATCTCTGGATTATATCTGGGTAGCAATGCTTGGCTCCTCCCTCTGGGCGGAGCATCTCACAATGGGATGTTATAGTTCTTGTCAGTCATGCAGTGACATTCAATAGCCTGTTATCAACAGATGTCCCCTCCTGAGGGAGGTGGGATTGTGGTCACTCAAAGAGAGAGATAAGGCAAACTGCCCACTTGACAAAAGATAATCTCCCATACAGATGGTAATAGAAAACATCTTGTATTGCAATCTGGAACAGTTGTATTAGAAAAATGCCTGATAATTGGGGGATTTGGTTCCATAAAGGAATTATTCAAAAAATTTAATACATATGTAGCCTTACCAAGCTTTTTAACTGTGGATAACATTTCTATTTCTCTTTTTTGTTGTTCTAGCAGGAGTTTAAAAGTCCCATGTGTTCTTTCAATAATTGATTGGCCTGTGGGAGTGTGTGGAATGCCGGTGATATGTTTGATTCCCCACAGATTAAAAAATTGCTGCACTCTCTGGGAGACATAGGCAGGCCCATTTTCTGTCTTTATTTCTTGTGGGATACCTAGAGTTGAAAATGCTTGTAGGAAATGTTTAATAACATCTTTTGCCACATCACTTATGTGAGCAGTGGCAGTTCCTGAAAAACTGTCTATTAAAACATGTATATATTTAAAGTGACCAAATGATGCATAATGGGTTACATTGCTCTGCCAAATTTGTAAACTGTGAAGCCCTCTAGGATTTACTCCTGCTCCAGTAGATGGCAGAGAATATTTTTGGCAGTCAGGGAATGTAATGACAATGGCTCTAGCTTGATCTCTGGTTGTTGCCCGTTTGAAAAATGACACAAAACTCAGATAAGTTTTGTGCGGTGCTTTATTGAGGGCCCGGGGGTCTGTGGGCTCACGCCCCGAAGCCAGAACCCCAAAGAAATCTCGAATACAGGTGTTCTTTATACTCATAATCCATAACAAAAAGATATCCAAGAAACAGTTCAGCATGAATGATCGACAAGGCTTTTGCAATCATTCTTAAGCTCAAAAATAAAATCATCCATCTCCTACCTATCACATTATGTGCTGCTCAAAAACCGGTTAAACAAGTAACCTTCCCTATACTAGCTTAATTATTTATTAAGTTCCTAAGCAATCTGCTAAGTTACACACACAAAACTCAACACACAGCTTCAAACCACACGACTTATAACTAAACTATAATTAAATCTTTTGCTAAATTTCATTTCTTTTCCAACATGGTGATATTATACATGCGTATTAGGGCAAGTGCATTTTGGTGGAAGAATGCATGGCTGACCTGTGCTTGCTTGGAGATGTTTGGAATTGTAGTATGTATGGTCATAGCCAGGGTATCAGTTTGTCTATTACGTTCTACTAGAAATCCTGGCAAGGAAGTGTGAGAATGAATGTGCATGACAAAATAGGGATGCTGTCTCTGAGAAAGAATAAAAATTAAAATTTTAAGCAAAGAGTATAACTGATCATTAGAAACTATCTTTAGGAATAAATTTTCAGCTGTCTCAACGATGTCTGGAACATAAGCAGAATCAGTTACCAGATTAAAAGGACATGTGAACTTAGAAAAAGCTCTAACAACCACAGCTAATTCAACTATTTGGGGTGAACCTTCTACTGTTTCCATGTCGTACTCCCAATCATGTGTTACAGGGTTTTGACAGGTTATAACAGATTTATGGGACTGTCCTGTTCCATCAGTGAAGATGGTTAGTGCATTGTCCTAGGTTACAATATAAAGACGTATTCTATTCCCATCTTCAAGAGCTGTTGAAACCAGGAGGAGCATTGTTTTTTCCTTATCTCCCATTAATGGGCCCATCAATGCCTTGCAGCATGACTCAGAGATAACTTCCTCTGGGAGCCATTTCTGTTTAATGGGTAATCAAGGACCCACTGCATGACTCCTTAGAACTATATCAGCCCATTGTGAGATGCTCCGCCCGGGGGGGAGGAGCTAGGCATCCCCATCTGGATATAATCTGGGGTTTGGGACAGAACAAGCTGCCCTTACCCACTGGTTTCCAGAGGACAAGAGGTACCAGATCTTTTCTATGGGATCACCACTTCAACAAGACCATTTCATCTGGACTGCTACCACTACCTTAACTAGAAGGGTTTCAGGTTGTATTCTGACTCTGTCAGTGGTTTTTCTTTTGCATTATTGCATGTATTTTCGGGTTTTTTTCCTTTTCCTAATAAACTGTATTTCTGACCTGGAGTCTCTCACTGGTTCTGCTTCCAAACTAGAACATGCATCAAGGGGTACAATACTTTTTAAAGGTTTAGGAATAATGCTAAAGGAGGAATGCAACAGCCTATGTTTAGGGTAATGGATTGAAATTTGCCCAGTAAATTTTTTGAGTGCAATTTGCAAACATTCTGATTGTTATAATAGCCAATCTAAATATAGAGTAGTTGTAGGTAGGAACGTAGTAGAGACATCTTTTCCTGCAAGAGAAAATAAGCATGACCTGGCTCTTATAACAAGCTGAGCCATCATCTCTGGCTTTGTTCTTATAGTTTTCCTAGGCTGGTGGGGTAGGAAAACCCATTCTAATATTAACAAAGGATCAGACACCTCAGGGTCCCATTGAAAGATTAAGGCATGGGGTTGGGGTCCCTTTCCCAAAATCGCTAGCAGGAATGGTATAAGTTCGGATTTATTCTGTGTGCCTGATGAGTTTGAATGGCATGGGATACCTTATATAAGGTATCCCTTGCCTCATCTGTTAGCTGCCTAGGTGAATTTAACTCAGAATCCTCCCCTTAACAAAGCAAACAATGGAACCACATCTTTGTTAGTAATTCCCAGCAGAGATCTGACCCAATTAATTGTTCCCCAAAGTTTTTGTAAATCATGGAGCGTTTCTGGTTTCTCATTTAGTTGCAATGGCTGGTGCTGTACAGTCTGAGAAAGAATTTTGAGTCCCAAATATTTCCAGGGAAATGTCTGTTCTATCTTTTCTTCTGCGATGGTCAGTCCTGCCTGTTGGATAGCTGTGATGATGGCTTTTAAAGTTGTCTCTAAAGATGGATCATTTTCAGCTGCAATAAGCATATAATCCATATAATGGCAAATAATTGCTTGTGGATGATCTCGGCAAACTGGAGCTAAAACTTTAGCCACAAACCATTTGGCATATGGTCTGAGAATTTTTCATGCCTTGGGGTAGTACGATACAGTTGGCAAACTCCTGATATACGAAGAAACTATCACCATTCTGTTGTAGACCCACATCTAGTCCATAGGAGAAACTGCTAGAGGATTTCTGGAAATTAAAAGAAGAAAGTTTAAGAGGGATACCAAAAACTTAAGAGAGGAGCTTAGAGAGGAAATTTTCCATGCCCCACCAGTACAGACAAGAGTCTCTGCTATTAGGAGCAGGCACCCCCCACCAATGGAGAGAGGGTCCACTCCATGAGGTAATCTCTAGTTTTACCTGCATGACCATGGAGAAAACGTGGAGGTGGGATAGACAACCCACCTCTGCCCTAGCAGCATTACTACATGAGTTGAAAGGAGGAACGACTACCACAGGAAACTTGTCAAGAATAAATGCTGCTCTGGTCTATTGTGGGCAAGTCCCTAGGCAGAATAGAAGGGATGATATGTCTGATCCTCTTGAAGGGATCTGCAAGTCATATTTACAAGAAGTGACTGAGTACCGTGACCAGAACTAGAGTGGTCCTGCCTCCAGCCAGGAGAAGGAAAGGGACAATTAAGTCTATTGGACTATGTGGATCTGATGGTCTGGTACATCAGACTGTCATGGTTTAAAAGACAGCTGTCTGCCAAGGAAAGTGGGAACGTTCCTGGGATGGAAAATATAACCCCCTTCCCTCCAAATTATTATAACTTTAAAATTACGGGGCTTTCAGGCAAAGATGTGGGAAAAAGAATAACAGTTCTTTACTAATATGTATAACAAGACAAACAACAACAATGGCAACAACAACAACAAAGAAAACAGAAACCAAATAACAGCCTTCTCTCGGTCATCAAGCACTTTCCCCTTTTGTGTAGTTATAACCAAAGCTGGCAGGGGCACTGTTGGCTCCCAGCCAGGCAGAGCCAGTGCAATTATTCCCCTGCTGATGCAGGGGGTGCTGTGGCATGAGCTCAGCTGCCTCTCCACTGGCAATGGCAACTCAGGCAATAGGGAAGAGGGGAGGTCACTCCCTTTTGTAAAATTCACGGGAAGGAAGCAGTCTCAGAACCACTCTGGGTGGTGAAATGGACTGTAGCAGCAACTTTGGAGTGGCGGGCTGGAACAGCCGAGGCGAGCACATCCAGGGTGGCAAACAAAGTGCAGCAAAAAGCCCCAAAGCTGTGGCAGGAGCAGCAGAGGTCCAGCTGGACGTGGGATGTCAAGTTAAAGTGTAGCAAAAAACCCAAAACAGCAGCAGAAAACAGCAGGGCTGGGCAGCAGCAGCTGGACTCCCGCAAACAGCCGGGAGATACTCCCTCTGGAGATGGGAAGGGGGTTGGGGTCCTGGGTTTCCCCTGAGGCACCTGAGCAGATAGTGAAGGTCCCTCCCAGTGAGATTAGGTGTAGAAAAGGTCCCAGTTCAATGACCCCTCTTGTGAGCAGAAGCTCACCCATGATAAGGAGAAGCAATAAAGGACAAAACTCCACAGTGGCAGCAAATCCTCTGGGTAGCAGCAGTCTGGCACCAAAACCACACCTGTCTCCCTTCTGATCCCATGAGAGTGAGAGTGAGAGAGGACTGAGCCCAGCCCTCTGGCCCCCAGCCCAGTCTCGTGGTATCTGCATTTCCCAAAAGAAAACCCCCCAGCTAAGAGACTGCAGCAAACTGCACCCCTTTCCCCTTCCTCCCCATCTTGGCCACATCTTTTGTCTCTCTTAAGTACCTGTCATTCCCATCTCTTGGGCAACAAATGGGAGAAAAATTCCCTGAAAGAAAGAAAAAATAAAGGAAAAAATCCTAACCTCCAACACAGACACACTGCATGAGAAGATAAGGCTTTAGCTGACACTTGCACACAATGTACCCTGATGCCATCTAGACATGTAGGGGCAGAATCTCTATTTCTGGGGTGACAGGTGTGTCGTTATTGAGTAAATGACTCATCAGAAGGCTGGTTGGCATAATAATTTGCCGTATACTTGGAACTGCTCCTTTTTGTAAGCTGTTCCAATCCAGGTAGATTTGATTGGTCATTTAGGTAATACATTTCTCCTGATTGGCTAATTAACAAGACACCATTCTTATAAAAAATCTTTGAGAAAAACAAGAAAACAGAGAGTAGGAAAACACCACCTGCAGGTTGTTTATAATAATAAGCTCTCATTGTTTATCTTCAACTCCCTAAAGTCTCTCAGGCTGATTCTGGGAAAACGTATCTAGTTTTCTCGCTCTCTGACCAGGCTGTCACATCCACAGGTCCCCCTTTTGGTTTAAAGGAGGAGGCAGTTTTTGTAATCTTCCACGGGACCCCTTGCAGAAAGGAGAACAGACACAGCTCCAGAGGTTCCCCTAGCAGTTGCTAGTTATCAGTCAGAACCTCAATCAGATGCCATTTTGAAATGGTCAGAAAGATCAAATCTTGTGATTCCCTCTTACAAGAAATACACTATTAATCTTAAAATCAGTTACCTATTCTAATACAATATCAATACTAATTCTAATATAGAAACAACTTATCGTTAGTTTGTTCAAAGAACTGAGAGTCTTGTCAATAGTCCTTTTCTAGAAACAAGGAAAGGGTAGAATGTTCATTCCCTACTCGTGGAGGGCCCATCTGATTGATGGTCGGCATCTTGATCATCGTTCAGAGGTTGCCTGTCAGCCACAATCTGTTTTTGGTGTTGCAAATCAGGGCAGACACACCTTGCAGGTACCCATCGTACTCCAGTACCTGTGGAAACACATGCATACCCATGGCCCCAAGTGATAAGGTTGTACAGGCCCTCCCACTTATTAGTGACTAGGTCCCGTATCCAGACTTTCACTCAAGGCAGGTGCGTCACACCTGAAGAGTGCAACAAGAGAAAATTATTTAGACTGACAGGATTCACTGAATTCTGTGGCACTGTAAGATGATTGATTGTATGTAGAGCTTTTTCCAATTGACTGTATGGGGTTTCTCCAGGCATTCCTCTTTTTTGTTTGTCCAGAACAAGCTTTAAGGTACCATGAGCACATTCAATAATGACCTGGCCCGTTGGAGAGTGAAGGATACCAAGTTTGTGTGACACTCCCCATAAGTGTAAAAACTGCTGTGTCTTCTGCAAGACATAGATGGGGCCATTGTCAGTTTTCACAGAAGGTATTCCCAAGATTGCAAAATCCATCCTCCAATGGGCAATCACATCACGACCCTTTTCTCCAGTGTGAGCAGAGGCACACATGGCAGAGGAGAAGATGTCAATAGACACGGGCACATACTTAAGTCGGCCAAATTCAGCTATGTGAGTGACATCTGTTTGCCAAAGCCACAAGGCCTTTAGGCCTCTGGGGTTCACCCTCTGTCCAGGTTTAGAGCAAATTTGGGGAAGAATCCCCCAAAGGAGCTCCGGTGGGAAAAACAGATCCAATCAACCCCTCCTCCCAACTGGTCCGGGAGGAAAAAATACCCCGTTGGAGAAAGGTGGAAGAAAACTGTTTATTAAACAATAAAACCAAAACAATATCAAACAATGAGACCCCTTGCCACTCTAAAAGAGATGACAAACTGAGAAAACCACGTCTCCGGGTTGCGGCTCACTCAGTCTCTTATCAGTCTCTCCGGTGCTGGAATTGTCGCAGGCCAGGCCCGGCCCGGTGGGCCAGAGATGTGAGCTGCCGGTGCTTCCCTGGGTGTTCAGTCCAGAGACGGTTTCAAGAGGTCCAAAGGAAAGAAAAAAAAAACACAGTACAGGGAACTTCTTTGCCTCATCTAGCTAACACTAACTAAAAAGCAAAAGAAGTGCTCTGTCCCTCTCTCTGTCCGCAGACAACAACAGTCCAGGAGGAGGAATGTGGGGGAGTGAGAGCAGTGTCTGGAGGAAAAAAAAAACTGTGCACTTCTCTCTCCCCCTTCACTGTCTGCAATAAATCTTAAAGGTGCAAAACTTATTATTCAGCATAAACAGAACAAGACGATTGGGGATAAAAGCATCATACAGCCAACCCAGGACACCCCCGCTGGTAAAGGTGCAGCAAGTCCATGACAGCGTAAGAACTGACAGTGTCACAAGCCTCAGTTGGCGCTAAGTGAAATTGTTTCTGCAGGGTATGTGCCCTTTGATGGAAAAAATCATGTGACACTTTGGCTTGTGCAATCTTGTCAGGATAAGGCGCTACCCACGCAGGATTAGCCAACCTGTCTGCCTTGGCACTACCTTCTGCTATGAAACCTGGCAACTTGGTGTGACTCCGAATGTTCAAGATGTAATACGATTGAACTCGGGCCTGAATTGCACTCCACAAGGTGCTCAATAACTGAAACAAAACTGCATTATTGACTTCCTTCAAAAGTGAACAATCCAAACGTTTGGTTATGTCTGCAACATAGGCAGAATCAGTGACCAAGTTAAGAGGCACCTGAGAAAATTTCTGGAATGCCATGGCAACGACCTTTAACTCAACCAGTTGAGCCAAGCCTGACTCATGGCCCTCCAACATTTTCCATCCAGATTCATCCTTCCAAGTAACAATGACTTTCCCCATTTTTCTGGAACCGTCAGTGAAGACAGTGGGTCCTTGCACTGACACTCAGCTGCTTTTTGGCCACAACGACAGATTGGTTGTTATTGCCAACTGCAATAACTTGTGACTGGCTATATAATAGGCAATCTGCCCTGAAAAGTTTTGCTGTGCACTTTGCAAAGGAGCACTGTTAGCAATGCTCCATTCAAAGACTTTCCGCTCTATTGGAAGAATAATTTTTGAGGGATCAATTGCCATTAATTGCAAACACTGTTGATGGCATTTGATTATCAAATGAGCGATTAATTCAAACAATGTGGATGCTTTTTTGGTTGATTGGGCAAGAAGACCCACTCCAAAATGTGCAAAGGATCAAACCATTTGTCACTCCATTGGTCAATGATACCCATAGGATAAAAATCTGGATTGGTAATGAAGGCAGTGATATCAAGGGAAAGGTCTACTCAATGAACCTGACAAGCAGAAACAGCGTTTTGGACCTCCCCCAGTGCTCAACGCGCCTCAGAAGTCAATTTCCGAGGTGATCTCAGGTCAGGGTCTCCCTTTAGAGTATCATACAGCAGTGTCATGGTTTGACACTGGCACAATGCCAGTGCTTTTATGAGAACATCTTTTTTTTGGTGTCTGTTGTGAGATGGTACCCGGAATAAGCAAAGCAGGCTCTTACTTAGTGGAAAGAGAAAAAACTTTATTAACTAAACTACAAAAACTAAACAACAAAGAAAGAAAAAAACAAGGAAAATGAAAACTGCACAGAGACATCTCCCTTTCCTCTTCTCACCAAATTCCCAATACATTTACATTTCCTAAAATTATTAACACTGGGTCTGACACTACTCTTTGGATAATTAAATCTACAGTTCATCAAGAGTAGAAGGAGTCCTTCCTTGTGCCATGGACTTCTTGTCACACGCAGCGCCGCCCGGAGATCCTTTGCCATTGTCATATCTTCCTTCCATGCCTGGTGCTCTCACCACCGGCATGGGCAAGGCTGCTCGAGGGTGGTCTTTTTAAGGATGCCTCGTCCCATTCCAAACAGAGCACAGTCTCATCATCTCTGGGACCTTTGTCCCCCCCATTTCTTTTACACCCCCTGGGGCCGAGGGGTCTCAACACTGAACTCTCTTGGCTCTGAACCATTGCCTCCCCCTGATGTAGTCTCTGTATCACAAGGAAACAGTCCATGGCTATACAAAAAAGAGTCCAGCAAAAATGCCACTCCATCTTCTCTATTCCTCCAACATCTTTCACTTGCCAGACTCCATCACTGGCCCATTTCCTCCTTCATCCTCTACTCTTATCTCTCTTCTAGGAAGGGTTAATGTTCTGTAAGGTTTTCATTGTCCACAAAGGGTTAAAAGCTCGGGCTCTGACCGCCCGGAGACTCCCACAGTGGCCAGACACCTTCTCACTTCACCCCCCCTCCTCCTCAGCCGTGCTGCCTGCTGCCGGCACATGATATCAAGTTTCAAGGTAACACAGTCTCAAGCACAGGCTGCACTGTCTCTCTGTCTCCAAAGGTGGGGGGGGGGGGAGGGGGGGGGGAAACGGTTGCTCGGTGCTTCCCGGTACTTCGTTCTTCCACCCTTCCACCACTCAGGGTCAGGCCTACCTCTCTCCTGGGCTACGTGGCTTTTCCCCTCCCCCGCCCAGCAGGAGACACCGGGCGGGGGAAGGTCCAACCTGTTCCCTTGCCAGAACCAAAAAAAAACTCCCAGGGGGAAGAGCCCTGTTTTTAACTCAGAGTGTTCTCAGAGGCGGATCCAATGCTCCAGTAGCCAAACCAGGTGCCAATATTAAAATGCGAATACCTATTGGTGACCATAGCACAAACAGCATATCCCAGATGTCCCATTTACGGTCAAACCACCACAGTGGGTAGCAATGATCATGCAGCAAGCTTGACTGGGAAAACCCAACAGCCCAGGAATCCTGGAAGGGATAATGTACTGATAATGTTGCTTCCAAGAACCACTACCATATAACAAGTTATTGGAAGACAAAAGAGGCTATGCTCTATTTACTAATGGATCCTGTCATGGTAGGAAACCATTGAAGGTGGAAAGTTGCTGTGTGGAGTCAGTTTACAGAAGTGAAAGCCATCCAACTAGCCGTAGAAATTGCTGAATGACAAAAGTGGCTTGTGCACTATACTGACTCCTGGGTGGTGGCTAATTCCCTGTGGGGGTGGCTGCAGCAGCGGAAGAAGACCAATTGGCAGTGCAAAAGTAAACCCATCTGGGCTGCTGCATTGTGGCAGGACATCGCTGCACAGGCAGAAAACATGGTTCTGAAGGTACATCATGAAGATGTTCAAGTGCCCAAAAGTCATGCCACTGAAGAACATCAGAACAATGAAGAGGTAGATGAGGCTGCTAAGATTGGAATAGCTCAGGTAGGCTTAGACTGGGAGCAAACGTGTGAGCTATTTATAGCCCAAGGGGCCCATGAAACATCCGGACATCTAGGAAGGGATGCAACATACAGATGGGCTAGTGATCGAGGGGTGGACCTGACCATGGAGGCCATCACACAGGTTATTCACAAATGTGAAATGTGCTGCAATTAAACAAACCAATATGGCAAAGCCTAGTGTCCTGGTTTTGCATTAATTGAATTTTTGGTGAAGAGGAATAAATCAGCTATGAAAGTAATTCTCTGAGAGAAGCTGCTTAACAACTTCCTCTGTGCCTGGCAAAAGCCAATTGCTGGCTAGCTTTGAAAACTGACACACTGCTAAGCCAATTAGAGAAGCTAGAAACACCTCTATGAGATCATATTTAAGAAAAAAGAAACCTCAGGAAGTTCCTTTTTTCCTTTCTGCCCTTGAAGGGATGGCTGGGGGGCCCAGTGGGTCCCAGGACAGTCTGGGCCCTGCCCCACTACTGGGCCCCGGGTAGAGCTGTCCCAGCAAAAAACAGCAAAACTGCTGAGATTCTGCCTGGGTGCTCCTGCCGCTGCAGGGACGGGTGGTGGGGGGGGGGGGGGGGGTACTGGGCCCCGGCGTAGCCCCCCAGCACAGCCGCTGAGATTTCTGCCACTGGGAAGTCATCCCAGCGCTGCGAGTAATTATGCAGCTGAAATCAACACCGCAATCAGCTCCTTGGCTGCTGCCCAGCAGAGAATGTGGCACCAACAGCGAGAGGCAATTCCCCGATGCAAAGCTTGGATGAGATTAACCTTGTCAGCACTGCAGAACCTTATAGTTTTTTCAATTAATAGAGCTTGAGAACAGGCAAACCTACAGACACCAATTCTCTCCAGAATCAGAGAAAAGAAAAAGGTGAAGACATGTGAGGAGAACAACATGGAAGCACCAAGATTTGTGGAGAGGGAGGAGGAAGAGGAGATGCTTCAAGCCTTGGAGCAGAAATTCTTCTGCAAACAATGGTGAAGATTATAGTACACCAGACTATTTCCCTGTAATTCATAAAGCATATGGGGGGGATGCAGCGTTCACCTGCAGCCCATGGGAACTGGAGAATATAGATGCTGAAAAAACTGTGATCTGACTTGAACAGAGACAGAGACAACTTTTGCTTTCAGAGATAGGACTCTTTGCTTCTAGACTAGAACAATTCATCCTTAAAAATTGTACCAAATAAGCCAGTGGCCCTCGATAGCAGTTGTGGGAAGACTGCCAAGTGGATGGGAGGGACTTTCACGCTGTGAGCAGGTACCAGGCAGACTGTTTAGCCATGAAATTAAAAGCACGGGAGAACTGTAAGTCACGGGAAGAATTCTATGGCCTAGCAAAAGAGACTCCTCTCCTTAAGTGAACTGATGAAAGATTCTTTTTAGAAGCGATAAGCTGACTGAATATCTTGGGTTTTGTCTCTTTGCATTGTCAGTGAGAAAGAAAGAGGGTCTGGGGGGAGAAAAGGTGTTCTAAAAGTTTATTTTAGTTCTTACTATTCTTCTTTTAATTCAGTTAATAAAGTTTTCTTTATACCTTTTAAAGTTTTGAGCCTCTGACAAGGTAGACAGGAGACTTGCTCATCCTCTAATGCAGCCAAATCTCAACTTTATTGATTAACAGCAATACTTTTATAATCACAATAATAAGGCTCATGCATATTGCAAAATTATAGCTCACTATTGGTCAGCTATAAAAAGTCAATCCCACCTTTTCTCAAGATGTTTGTGGCTTCTTTTTTACCTCCTGTTATCACATAATTTATAAAACAACTTCTTGCTCAAAGAAACCATGTCCTTGAATTAGGCAGCTGTTGCCTACTCAGATGCTCTTTCTCACGTTACTTTTCCCATGGACTATGTCTCAGTAAAAAAAACTGTCCACATTTTCCCCCGTTTCTTTTTTGAGCAAGAAGCTTTGTTTGCCACATCTTTTAGTATCAAGCGACTGACTATGTTTTAAAATACAGATGAAAATACAAAGCAAAACAAATAAAAGCATCAAAACTATGCTTAAAATAGTGCATATACTAAAAGGCTCCTTAACCATAATTCTAAACTTAAGCTTTTTTAAGTAATACAACACATATCTTTAGATTCTCTACCTCTCTGCTCCTGTGCTAAAAGCAAAAAACCTATAATAGCTTTATTCTAAAGCATTGCATAATAAGCATTTTATACATCTATAGTAAGCATATCTAAAATCTATAATTTCTTATTCAGTTTATCTTTAACCCAGCACCCTGTTTTGTGAAATTTCTTGCCGTATTTGCCACACTTCCAGGTAAAATAGTTGCTACTACTACTTAATGCAGCTTAGTCTAAAAACCTAAATTCTTCTACTTTTAATTATTGCTTGTGTTTATACACCCTTACATTAGGAAAGATACATTAAAATGGAACAGTGATAGTTTTCTCAAATAATACGGCCCCCCCTGTGCTTGATGGTATGCCATTCCAGAGCTGAGTCTAAATTAGCCCTATTTCACTCTATTCCTATTTAAATCCTGGGCATTTAAAAGTCAATGCTTAACCAGCTTTCTTGCAGATTGTTTGTAAGGATGGCATTCGCATTCCCAAAGAGATCCAACTCCTCTTGGGGGAAGTGCAGGGATGTGTTCAAGGACAATATGAACTCACACTGCTGGCATTCATTTCACTTGCAGCTGCTTTTGTTGTTGGCAATGGGCCGAAAAAGACAAGTTTTTACATAAATTACCACTGTTCCCAAAACCACAAAATTCCTCTGGGAACCAAACAGGTAAATTTATAAAACAAGTTTAAAAAAAAATAAATTAGTAACTCTTCTTAAACTAAAGCAAAGCGATGATTAATTAGTTTGTTTTGCTAATAATAGCTAAATATTATCTCTTAACTAATTAAAGTGTATGATTTCTGTTACGCTGGCTATTACAACACTAAGCAATGCAACACAGTTAAATTTCATTTTTCTTCACGTCTCTTTCTCCTCTTACTCCTTTTGGCCCTTACGGTCCCTAATCGTTGTAAGCTTAACTCCTGTAATCTGCTCAAGCACTGATCTAGTTCTTTATCGGGATCCCCGCTAATGGGCCCTACCACGGAATATTGTGTTATGGGTACCAACTGCCTGCACCTCACAGAGACAATACGAGATCTACTCTGAGCTGTAACCTTATCAACGACACGCTTTAATTTCCAGCGATAATAAGCTAGGATTTGTTGTTCTGGTGCTTCAAAAAGCTGTAAAGCCTGATTGAGTCCTAATCCTGTTTGTTCTCGCAGCTCTCTCTGCCAACCATTAAAGTTATGATAAAATGAGCAGCTGTTACACCACAGTTCATGAATCAATGACTGTTCTAACCAGAAGGCTTTACCACAACCGCCGCAATACAAAGCCACCCAAGCAGCACAATACGGGCTATTACAGCCAAGACATTTTTGACCCGCCGGTCCCTGTATGCAAAATTCGTACAGCGATCCAATAGTTGTAATTAGTCCTTCAAAGGTCTGGCAGCGCATCACAGCCCTGTTGACAGTCATCAAGTATCCCTTCAGCTGTAACAGCAGCGGTTGTAGGATCAGCGGCAGCTTCTCCTCCAGCCGCCTCCTGTCCCCCTCTGTCTGGTTGTTTGTCAATCGCTGCATCGAGAACAGGCTTAGCCCACTTAGCAGGTACCCATATAGCTCCTGTAGGGGTAGAGACACAAAGATATCCCCTTCCCCAAAACAAGACTTTAGCAGGATCTTTCCACAACCCTGTCTTGGGGTCTCTGTATTTTACCCATACTTCCTTTTTCTGTTTGGTGATATCACTTGGCCTGTAATGCAATTCTGCTGGGGGTTGCCCTGCGTCTCCAAATACACACAAGTGATTGATTACGAATAAGCTTTTCAACAGCCTAGCCTGGGGGTCAACAACCTCCTCATGTTTTGCCACATATCTTTTCAGAGTACCGTTAGCTCTTTCAATGATGGCTTGTCCCGTGGGGGAGTGAGGGATGCCTGTGGTATGCTCAGTTCTCCAACTTCTTAAGAACTTTTCTATTCTCTGACTAATGTAAGCAGGCCCATTATCCGTCTTAATTCTTTTCGGTGTCCCCATTACTGCAAAACAACTATACAAATGCCTTTCCACTTGTATCGCTCTCTCTCCTGTCTGTGCTGTTGCCCAAATGAATTTACTCTAAGTATCAATGGACACGTGTACGTATTTCAGCTTGCCAAAACTGGGAACATGTGTAACATCCATTTGCCACAGCTCATTTGATTGTAAGCCCCGTGGGTTTACCCCTAGGCCTAGCCCGCCACCCCCATTGTGATGGCTACAAATTGGGCAGGCTCTAACTATGGATTTTGCCTCTGCCAATGTGATTTTAAACTCTCGGTGTAATCCCTTTGCATTCTGGTGAAACATAGAGTGAGCTTCCCTTGCTAGCTTTTGACTTGGCATTGGTGTGCTTTGAACCGCAGCTACGAGTCTGTCTGCTCTAGCATTACCCTCCCCCAGACCAACATTCCACTTGTGGCTTCTGACATGAATCACAGCGTAGGCATGTGTTGCCGATGTGGCAGGGGTTTGTAGATGGAGGAGACAGGATCTTGATTCCATGATCAGAAGGCTATATTTATTATATTATGATATATATACAGCATTATGACTATGCTACATAAAGATAGAAAGGCAAGGAGCTTCTTCAGAAGCTGCTAAGCTAAGAGAGAGATAGAAAGGAATGAATAACAAAATGTATGTGTCTCAGCACAGAGCGATAACCGTCGTGCCTGTTGCATTCCACACTAGCAGATAATAATTGTTTACATTTGCTGGTAAGCCTCTGAGCTCCAGCAAGGAAAAATCCTAAGAAAAGATTTCTCACAAAGGATGTCTACGACAGGCATGCTCCCTTAACCTTGCAGCCTTTATTAGCTGTATTAGCAACTCATACAGTCTCTGATTTTGCACCTCTTTTATGGAGGCGTCTTCAATTCTAGCTACAACCCCAGCAACATACAAAGAATCTGTTACAATATTTAGTGGCCCTTTCAACTGTGACATTGCCCACACTACTGCCAAAAGTTCCATAGTCTGTAAACTGTCCACAGCCTCCGCTTTTAAAATCTGATGTTCCACGACCCTTTCTCCTGCCAAGTTATTGCAGCAGTTCTAGATTTTCTGCCAGCATCTGTAAATGCAGTAACAGCGTCCACAATTGGAGAATTTTCTCGCTTTGGGCGAGTAATCCAGTCCCACTTCCCTATCCACTGAACTGGCACCTGCCGAAGTTTTCCTGTTTGAATGGGACAGCTTGCACCTAAAAGTGCCTCCTGTAATTCTTCGCTATTAATCAGATACCAGTCCAGGGTATCCTTTTTAATTGGTATCCTGATTACTGCTGGCTCAGTTCCAGCTACTTGTAGCATCCTCTCCCTGCCTTTCTTTATTAAGTCTGCTAGCATTTCGACCTTTTGAAAGAGAGTTTTAGTTTGCTGTAACGCGGGGGAAATCCATTCCAATACCCTTATCTCCCCCGTTTCTTTTTGCAACTGAGTCAGTGCACCAAGGAGGTATTTGGGACCATTTCAAATTGTCAAGTCCATAGGCAGGTCCGGGTCCCATCGACAAACTTGTCCTTGAGTAATGCAGTCCATTATCTGCTGAAGAATGTGCTGCTGCTCTGGAGTAACACAGATTGGACTTGTCGGATCCGCGCCCTTAAGAAGTGGATGAAGGCCATCTAATAACTCGTTTGGCATTCCAACTATCGGTTTTAACCATTGCAGATCACCCAGTAGTCTCTGAGCTTCATTCAGAGTCGTGAGTTTTGTTTGTAACTGCAATTTCTGGGGTTTTACTATCTGTTCTGAAATAATCCATCCCAGATACTTCCACGGAGCCGCTGTCTGGATTTTTTCAGAGGCTATAACAAGGGAAAACTGTGCTAATGCAGTCTGTATGTCTTGAATTTGCTGCTCAGTAAAATGCGTAGTCTGGGCAAACAATATATCGTCCATGTAGTGATAAATCACCACACTCGGCCACTGTTTTCTGAGAGGTTGCAATGCAGAATCAACATAAATTTGGCATAAACTAGGGCTTTTCTGCATGCCTTGCAGCAAAGTCGTCCATTCAAACCTCTGATCCGGCCCTTCCCTATTGAGAGCAGGCAATGTAAATGCAAAACGCATCATGTCCTGCGGGTGCAGCGCGATAGTGAAAAAACAGTCCTTAAGATCAATGATTAGTAATGGCCAGTCCTTAGGAATCATTGCAGGATTGGGTAATCCTGGCTGTAATGCGCCCATAGGTTCCATTTGGTCATTAACAGCACGCAAATCATGTACCAAGCGAAACTTCCCTGATTTCTTTTTAATAACAAAAATAGGAGTGTTCCAGGGGCTCGTAGATAGTCGCAGGTGCCCCTGTTCAAATTGCTCTTTCACCAATTCGTGAGCATGTTGAAGACTCTCCCGTTTTAATGGCCATTGCTTTACCCACACTGGGGTGTCAGTCTTCCAGGTAATGGGAATCAGGAAAGTCCAAGCAACGGCCACTACCCCAAAGGGTGTTCATTGGTGAGAACCACTCCCAATTGGGCCAAAATGTCCCGTCTGATAAGGCACTGCACAGTGGGTGGTAATTGTACTACCGAGAAAATAGCGGTTAGCTGTTTTCCATCTATGCGAACTACAAGGGGGGGGGGAACGACTCGCCAGGGTTAATCCTCCGACCCCGGTTACTGCGGTGGCTGCCGGCTGCAGAGGCCAGTGTTGAGGTCAAGAACTAGGGGTGATTATGCTGGAATCTGCCCCAGTGTCCAAAAGGCCTGATAATGACCTCTTTTGTCCTTGAAATTCCACCTCCACCGTTTTCTTGGGCCTCTCATTAAGGTTTAAAGTCAACAAAGTAAGGCCGTCGGTAGAACCGAAACCGCTCTCCCCCCTTTCTTGTGCCTGTGTGGGTTTTAGTCCCTTTGTCATTTGTTCCAATGGCACCAACTGAGCAATTCTCTGTCCCTTGCTAATTCGAAGCAGTGGAAAGGGGGAGTGTGCCATAATCATAATTTCCCCCGTAAAATCCGCATCAATCACTCCAGGTAAAACAAACAATCCAAGCATCGAGGCAGACGATCTGCCTAAAAGCAGTGCACCCATCGCTCGACCTTGTATAACAATAGGTCCCTTAACTCCGGTCGGGATCTTTTGTGGGTGCGGGGTCATCAGCGTAATTTCTACAGCTGCTGCCAGGTCCAGCCCGAGGCTTCCTGCGGTGGCGGGCTGGAAGCAGGGAAGGTCGGTTGGGTTGCAGCGGCGATTTGTGTCGGAGCGCAGCCGCTGCGAAACACGCTCCGAGATCAGTTTCCAGACCTCCACCGACAAGCGGTCGTGCTGTGTGAATCCATGCGACATTTCTGGCACCATATCCGCGCAGCTCGGCAGTCTCGGCGCATATGACCCGTGCCACCACATCAGTAACATCACGTACGACTGCCTGGTTCGGCTGGGTCGACTGCGGCGGGTGTTTGAAGGGGAGCAAGAGCAGCTAACACCTGATTCTGTGAAGCTTTAGCCTGTTCCTGCAATCCTAACCCCAGTTGTTTGATAGCGTCTACCAAAAACACTTGTGACCCTACCGGCACGTGAGACATTCGTTCTAGTGCCTCCTCTATGGTCCAATTTGCACCGTGTTAAGCACATTGCTCGTAGCCTGATTGCAGTTCTGAAGAGCACATTACTTAAGCATAGCACCCTTCATGTAATCAGGAACCCCTGCTTTTTCTGTTGCGGCAGCAGCTTTATCTATAAACGAACCAAACGGTTCTTCCTGACCCTGCTTAATTCCCATATACATGGGGACCCCTCCAGGTTCCTTTACTCTGTCTATAGCCAGTCTAACTAATCTCATCGCCTCTCGGCACTTATCCGGCCCTACCAGGGCCTGAGCTTCGGTGCGGAGAAAATCTCCGAGCCCCATAAGCTCATCTGCTGTCACTCCATGAAGGGGGTCTCCCGGCTGCCGCTGTACCGCTACACACTCATTAACAACTGCTTGCCAATGTGCATTGAATAAAAGCTGTTGATGCTGAGTAAAAATTACCCTCACTATTCCTCTGCAATCAGCAGGTAAAAGCACTTGAGTATTCCAAATGTAATCTAACATCTGCTTTACTGGCTCACTGGTCACTCCAAACTGACTAACTGTTGATCGTAGCTGTGATAACAATTTCCAGTCAAGCGCAGTTATTATTGCTTGCAAACCCCCCCTCGCCTGAGCCTGAAAAGTCACCGGGCATGCTAGTTGTGTAGCCGCGCTAATTGCACCATCATCGCCCCTCTCCAAGCCCTCCTTTGCCAGCACAGCCCAAGCCTCTCTGCGCTCTCTGGCAATGGCCCCCGCTAGGTCGCTGTCCGTCTCAGGGATTGGCTCACTGCTGAGAGGGAGGGCGTCCGAGGGTGTTTTCGGCCATGAATCAGTTTCATCGTGTGGTGCAGAGGGCTCACACACTGCCTAGGTACTAGAACTAGAAGGCGGTGGTGGCGGGGGAGGTAAAGACACCCTATTAAACACAGGGGGCAATGGGATGTCTTGGGATAAATCCCCCTGACAGGTTTTGTTTTTTGTATGAGCAGCAGATGCCTGGGCAGCCGCTTTCTGCTCTGCCTGATGCTGCAAAAGCTCATTATGAACTACTCTCCAAAGTTTTCCCATCTTTTTAGCCGTTTTATCATCTTCTAACATAGGTTCCCAGAGCACCTCCCCAAACTTACGCCACTCTGTTATCTCATGTACAGTATGAGGATTTACGAATATCCCCTTAGCATACCCATATGCGAGGAGTCCCGGTAACTCCTTTTTTAAATCTATCCCCTTAATCTGCTGCTTTTGCAAGAAAGCGGTAAATAAATCATATGCTGCTTGCCTTTCCATACCTAATTCGTCAGCGCTGTTGCAGCCCCTTCAAGGTCTCGGCAGCACGTATCGGCCAGGCTCGTCTGTACGGTCACCCAGAGCACGGTGCGGCCTTACTAGCCCTCTTCGTTCGCACTTATTTGCCGTCCCTGCTGCTTGGGACCCGAACTGTCTTACGTCGCTCGTCCATGGTGGTGGGTCACCATTTGACAAGGTAGACAGGAGACTTGCTCATCCTCTAATGCAGCCAAATCTCAACTTTATTGATTAACAGCAATACTTTTATAATCACAATAATAAGGCTCATGCATATTGCAAAATTATAGCTCACTATTGGTCAGCTATAAAAAGTCAATCCCACCTTTTCTCAAGATGTTTGTGGCTTCTTTTTTACCTCCTGTTATCACACAATTTATAAAACAACTTCTTGCTCAAAGAAACCATGTCCTTGAATTAGGCAGCTGTTGCCTACTCAGATGCTCTTTCTCACGTTACTTTTCCCATGGACTATGTCTCAGTAAAAAAAACTGTCCACAAGCCTCTCTTGCCCTTGAAGCCTTTTCTCCTAATCCTTATCTCAACCCCATGAGCTTTATTTTAACTGGGTTTTTTTCACCTCCTCTGCTCCAATTATAATAGAGGAAGATGAGTAGATGATTTTCATGAGTGCACTGGCGTTTGGCCAGTGGTCAACCTGGTACACCTAGCAAATTGACTCTATTGGACCACTGTCAAGACAAGAGCCACTGTAAGCGTTCAGAAACACAATCACATAAGCAATTACATGTGGTGCTTTTTATTAAGAGCTCCGGGAATCGGGGTAGTTTTTCCACCCAAATCTGTTTCCGACCATACATTCGAGGTGAACGTGTTTTATACTCTATCGTTATATAACTTTCATGTTAATTATTAAACTTATATTGTTCTATTGTATACATAGATTTCAGCTAAACATAGCCCCCTTAAATTTCCAACATAATTTCTCATGATTCTTCTTATGGTTATATAATAATTGTATTTAATTACTAAACAATCATCGCATCTAACAATTATATTATTTATCATACTGCTTACGCAGGTGCAGTGATCTGAGAAAACACAAAGCCCAACATTTTCCAAGACTAACATTTCCCAGGACTCCACTATCACCACCACTGCTACTGCCAAGGCAAGAGCTACATACTCACCATGATGGAGGAAGCTATTGGTTGGCTGGAAACACACCTTGTAAACCATGCCACTTCCTAAACACCATCTCAGGTCTTGTAAGGCACATTTTGTGGTGACATGGTACCTCAGAAAGAATTGAATGAGACTATGGGCCTCATTTCTGAAATAACCTCATAAACTCCTGGGCAAAGAAACATGATATTGAGTAGATATATAACATCCCTTATTACCCACTGGAAAGATTGAGACTTAAAGACTATGTTGAGACCACTGGACAATGGGGCATGGAAGCATTGGGATGCAAATTTAACAGAAGCCGCTTGGATGGTTAACACCAGAGGACCTACTAATTGCCCTGGTCCTGCCCAAATAAAATCCCTACATACTGTGGGAGGAGATAAGGTCCCTGTACTACACACAGGAAAACTACATCAACCACCTTCCTTTATCTACTTGGTGGGTGACCTTATTGTAGGAGATCAAATTAGTTAAACAGAACTTTCACTTTGTGAACCCATGTTGACTGTGCCTGTTTGCATTGTCCTTTAAATGCCTTTCAATAGTACCCAGTACAATCTTCCCATAATTTTACCAGATACTGAGGTTAGACTAACAGGTCTATTGATCCCTAGGTCTTCCCTGTCATCTTTTTTGTAAATTGGAATAATGTTGACTAGCTTCTGGTGAGTAGGCACCTCCTCAGACTCTCCAGACCTTTGGTAGGTGATGGAGAGGGGTCCTGCTGTAGCATCTACTAGCTCCTTCTGAGACGAATCCCATCAGGCACCATGGACTTATGAACATTCAGCTGATACAGTTGGTCCCTCGCAATATCAGTGTCCACAAATGGAAAGACACTGTTCCCACAGTCATGGTCCTCTGAATCAGATCTAGAGCTACCCAGTCACCTATCAGTATTATTAAAAACTGGTGGGTGGGGGAAGCACTGAATACCTTCACTTTTTCTTCATCCTTTTTAGTCAGATGATCATCTTCAACAAGTATCAGTCCAATGTTTTCTTTAGACCTCCTCTTGCTATTAATGTACATAAAGAGAGACATGGACATACCAGAAAGAGTTCAGCAACAGACCAAAAAGATAATCAAGGGACTGGAGCATCTCTCCCATAAGGAAAAGCTGAGAGAGCTAGGGCTGTTCAGCCTGGAGAAGAGAAGGCTCTGGGGATATCTTGCCAATGCATGTAAATACCTGAAGGGAGAGAGCAAAGATGAGAAACAGGCTCTTTTCGGTGGTGCTCAGTGACAGGGGATGAGGCAATGGGCACAGACTGAGACATGGGAGCTTCCACCTGAATACCAGGAAACACTTTTTTTACTGTAAGGGTGACCGAGCACTGGAACAGTGTGTCTGGGGAGATTATGGAACCTCTATTCTTGGAGATTTTCAAAGCCATCTAGTCATGGTCCAGGGCAGAGGGCTCGAGGTGATCCTGCCTGAGCAGGGGGATTGGACAAGATGACCTCCAGAGGTCATAGAATGGTTTGGGTTGGAAGGGACCTTAAAGATCATCCAGTTTCAACCCTCCTTCTATGGGCAGGGACACCTTCCCCTAGGCCAGATAGCTCAGAGCCCCATCAAACCTGATCTTGAACACTTCCAGGGGTGGGACACTCAAATCTTCTCTAAGGTCCCTTCCAACCGTAAACATGCTGTGATTCTATAAATGGATTAGGCTCCTCCATGACCCAAGAAGAGTACTAAATTCAGTCCCTTAGAGTTTTGGTCCATGTTACTGGAACCTCTTAAATTATCATTTGTCGAGATCATTAGTTTGTCAGAATGACCTCGAGAAAGATTCCAAGTCTCTTTTCCCAGCCCGGCGCTTAAAGAAGGAGTCGAAGCTCTTCATTTCTCGGTCTTAGCATTGTTTATTTTATCTTATCTATAAAAAATTTTCTCCTGCCCTGCCGAGGTCAGCTCAGCAGGGCAGCCACAGGCACTCTGCCTGCCCCCGGGGCGGTGCTGTGTCTTCACACTAAAAACCACGCGTGCAATGTTTACAATAACCTCCCAATGCCCATCACCTATGCTAGACAGTGAACTTCTACTCTAAACCAATAAGTAAGTGCCAACATCACCACAGAACATGGAGGCCAAGAAGAAGAAGGAGAAAGGCTGGACACACCCAGCTCCCTCCATCTTGTCTCCACAACCCCCCTGTACCAAAATCCCAAAATGCATAATTCACCCTGTGATAAATCCACTAATATTCTACTTAAACTGTTGTGGCTTGCTGGTGTTCATATAAGGTTGATAATTTGCTCCATGGGCCATAATCAAACCCACAGAGGCACCTTGGGCTCTGTGCCAGGGTCTCTGAGACCCCTGGCAGGGGTCCTGGCTGCTCAGGACAGCCAGAGGGATGTCCTGAATCCCGACATCTCCCCCCTCTCTTTGCACCAAAAACACCCCTTTGCAACTTTGTTCATGACCCACTACATGCACACACAGATGCATGGTAAGATGAGCAGAAGAACCACAAGCCTTGTCAAAATGTAACAACCTACCTTTAAAGGTACCTTTCACAATGGTGAAAGGTTAAAAAATCCAACCACATCAACCATCCAGGATCTAGTGATCTCCCCAAGTTTGTTAACACTTCCTTGTAACTTTCTGATGTTTTCATAAATTGATTTTGAATGATCTGACATGTTCATGCAGCAAATTCAATTTCTTCACACCTGTGTCTATGTGCCAGCAGCAAATAGTTACCCGCTGCTCTGTTTTGGAAAGTTGCTCATCTTACACTGCTGATGTCTGTCAGCATTTCACTCAGTGTAAGAGAAACAGCTCAAGCATGTTTGCTCAGCTAGCAACCCATATGAACCAAGTCAAGGCCTCCCCTGATGCTGCCTGTGGGGAGAAAATTGCAACTGCAATTCTCCAAGCCTTGTCTCATGTGTATACATGATCATCACAATTTGGACTGTATTGTTCCACTGATCTTTTCTCCTTATCTGTTTGCTCTTTCAAAAATTTTCCAATCGGGTGTTAGCAATGAAACTCTTGCAATGCTGCATGGATCACTTTTGACATTTGTAGGGATAGCAGGCCAAGTTTTGTCTCCACAGATAAAAATAATTCCCTGTGGTAATTGTGCTGAAACTTGGAGGGATGCTTTGGCTATCACCTTGGTGTATTTGCACCAAGCAGATACGTTCCTATAAAAATGATGATTTTGGAGTGACATTGTCTTATTTTCTGTTTGTGTCACTTTCAAAAATTCAAATTTTATACAAAAATTCATTTTTGCTGACCCAAGAATTTCCAGTTCCTCAGGTTCAAAAGGAGCCACAGGGAGGAACTGTGTCTAAAGATGTTACTCATTCACAGGATTTGAAATGGCCTGTGAAATCTTTATAGAAGTATTTTTTGGAATTGACCATTCATTCACTGGCAAACCCACCAGATACATTGAGAACGATCTCCCTGGCCCTGAACATGCCAAGCAGACACCATCCAAACCTGCTGCATTGGCCAAAGTCCCTCAAATATTTTGTTTTGGCTGGACCATGGATAAATCTGCTCCATTGCCTAAGGCAATAGGTGGATGAATGAGGCACCTGAGCAGTGCCTGATCAAATCTCAAGCTCATGGCTTCACTCCTTGTGAGAAGTTTTTCCATGCCATGACACCCAAGCCCCTGAGAGAAACCCCAGGTCCTTGAACCCTTTCTGTGCTGTTCGAGGAGATGTTCACAGTCTTGTCTTCTGCGTCTGTCTGTGTGCTTGCCTCTTCGGTTCTGGGATCCGTGTCTTCCTGCGTCCGAGTCCTGTAGGGCTCCACACGTCTCGCCAACACCTTCTTTGAACCTCATCCTGTACAAACACAAGCTAAACCTTTGCTCTACGTGATTAATTTGAGAGGACCTTCAACCTGTCCTACTTCTAAATTTCTGATCAAAACTAAAGGATTCTCCCTTAGTTTTGCCTGGGTAGTGTTACAAAAATGCCTGAGAATTGGTGGATCGGGTTTTGAAAAAGGAGCTGTTGAGAATGTATCAATTGAGACTTGGATATTTCTGAGCTTCCCAAAGATGGATATTGTGTGACATCACTTGCCACAGCTGGAGGCCCTGCAATCCTCCTGGATTGACCGCTCCTGTGGATGCAGGTGGCTGCCCAAACTGACAATTTGGGCAAGCACCAATGATTTTCTTTGCCTAGCTTTTTGAGATGCAAAAGGATTCCATCAGTGCTTATGCATTTTGATGAAAAAACGCATAGCTCAACCTTGCTTGCTCAAAATATCCAGTAAAGTCTGTGAAATGAGCATGGTTAGCTTGTCTGCCTGGGCTTTCCCTTCTGGAAAAAACCTGGAAGGGACAAGTATGCCTTAATGTGAATGATGAAATATTTGTGCTCTCTGTTTTCCAGTAGTGCCCCCATACATGATAAGTAAGAATTTAAAATGTCACTGCTTGTTTCTTTCAAAAATGAACCCTTCAATCACCTGACCATATTTGCATAATATGCTGAATCTGTGATCAGATTTGAGAGGTTGGTAGAACAATTGAAAGACCCTGACCACTGCTGCCAATTCCACAATCTATGGTGAACCTTGGAGTATTTTTACATCTGAGTCTCATTCCCCTGTGACTGAATTCTGCCACATGATTACTGATTTGTGATTTTTTCTAGAACCATTAGTGAATATTGTTATCCTAATCAATAAGTAAGTTCCTCACTTATTCTTTGTCTTTCCCTATAACATATTTTTGATTTCAGCAATCTGTGATCTGGAAAACAAGTCATGCAAATGCCTGGCTATTTTAACAATGATATTAACAAGCCTTTTGATTTCTGCATTGCTTAGTCAAAATAATCTTTCTTCAATAGTAAACGAATTGTAGAAAAATTCCTGCCTGACATTGTCAGCAACCTTGTCCTTGCTTTTATGGTAATATGGAATGCCATCTTCAGGTCTGTGAGGATTGTCTTTGGAGACCTTTGTAATTTTCTCGAGTTCTTTCTGCGCTTCAGGTGTAAGAGTTCTGGGAGATTTGATGTCATTATCAAATTGTCCTCTCTCAAAAGATCGAGCCTCTAGGATGTCATGATTTGTGATCCTAATGGTTGGTCTCAACCAGTTGATTTCTCTGAGCAGCTGATGTAGTTCATGCAAATTGCTGATTTTGGAGCTGACTTCTATCTTCTGTGGTCTTAAGTTCGCTCTGAGATTTTTCACCCTAGATATTTCCACGGTGTGATCTCCTGAAGTTTTTAAACACTGATTTTCAGTCCTGTCTTTTGCACCTCTGCAATCATACAGTCAGGAGTTTCTTGCAGCTCCTGTTGTGCTGGTACCTTTGCAGAGACTGTTCTCTGTTGACGCTTGGAACATAGAATGCAAGTGAAGGAGCATCATCTGGATGGAACAGGATGCTGAAGAAAGAATCCTCGAGATCAATGATCACAAGTAGCTAATCTGGGAATCATTGAGAGTGAAGGAGGTCCCTGTCGAAGCATTTTCATGTCCTCAATGACTTTGCTGATCTTCCTGAGGTCATGTAGCAGTTTCCATGAGTCTGAAGTTTTCTTCCGAATGACAAACACTGGAGAACTCCATGGACATGGTCTCCAGAAGGAAAGTCCTGTTGATCAAACACTGGCATGCCTTGTTCTGCTGCATGTGGTGGCAAAGCAAGAGCTTTTGGCTACCAGGGTATTCTCTGGAACAGCCAGTGGTGGTCGAAGAGCTTTAGCTAAAACTGTCAACTCTTCATTCTGATTTGCTGGAACGATCGAAGGATAAATGACAAGTCCAAGGATGCTGCTTCTGTCCTTACCAATTATTAAAAAGTCCTGTCTCTGGGACAAAGTTCCAGTGACACCTGTGGGTATCACTGCAGAGCTCTCATCCATGAAGCAACCCAAAGTCCAAAATCTTTTGTGGGTAAAGCACAAAGGTTGGAATCTCTGTACAGTCCACATCTCTGCATCTTTTATTTTTTTTTTCTTTTTTTTTTTTTTGCTTGTGGAATGGTCAGCGTTTTCTTGACCATGCTTCTTGTCAGCATTCTCACGCATTTGATCAAGTTTCACATTGCTCACTGAGATCTACCTGGACTTCTGCACCTGCTAAAACACAAACAAATCCACTTCCCCGCAGGGACTGGAGGATTATCTCAAAATCTTGAAGGTGAAAAATGTGCCCTTATATGAAAATAAAACATTCATCTGTTCTGTTTCCATCTCTATGCAATATTACATAGGGAAATGTAAGATAATAGCAATTAGAAATCAATCAGATAATACACATAACCAATAACACATCTGAAATCATACAATTATCAATCACTACAACACTGAACTGTCATCCCAGAGTCTGCGACAGCTGATGAACCTTAAAACAACACAGAACTGGAGAACTCATGTCCGGATTCATGTTTCTCCAAACTCCCTTTGAAAACAGGCTCAGCTATCATATATGGTCAAATTGCCAAGCCGAAAGGACTTGAATAGTTTTTGATGCAGAAAACATCTGGGCTGATTGTCAATCATTCCATTCAAGTAGAGCTAGAACTTGGCCAGAGTTTGAACTCTAATTAATGGATATCACTTAATACATTTTAAAACAAGACTCTTAAAAACAGTAATTATGAATAGAAAACCTTAGGATTAAAGATCAATCAAACCATTAAATAGATGAATTCCTCCGAAACTTCTGTCAGGATAGAAATTCTTCAAACACAGCAAACCTCTTGAATTCTCGGCATGCAGTACCTCTATAAAAACTGAAGATATAATAACTGAAGAAAACCATGAAAATGGCAATCTGGATTTAAAAGAAACCCAAAAACCATGAATAGTCAAGAAATAAAGCCAAGATTCTGAAGACACACATCTTGTAGATGATCACACAAAGAGATAGTGAAGCACATAAAAGCTGGCTGTAAATATTACAATACCTTGCTAATAATTCTTATCATAAATTCTGAGAATTCTCATTATATAATCAACTTATCAACAGAAAATGTTTGAAGGCATTATGACAACCTTTTAAAAGTATTTATACAGCATTAATAACAATCCTGATTTATCAGTATCACCTATAAAATTCAAACTAACAAAGGTTATAAACTCAATACCAACAAAACTCTGAACCACTGGAGAATCAACTGATGACCCCACAAATAGGATCTGACTGATATTTCTTAAATGCTCTGTCTTCAGAGACATTTCAGATAATTGAATTAAGACTAATACTTTTATCTTTATATGGTCGTTTCCCTCCTTGAGAGGCATTTTTCACAAGTTTTCCATCTACATCATATTTATAACAACATTGATTTGCACTGGTTTCCCCTTTTATCTGTATCTTGAGCAAAAGCCTGGTGCTTTTACACTTTACTCTGATTTTGGACAGCTTTTCTACATGTCCATCTTTTGCATCTGAAGCCTGATCTGCCTGGACGCCCGTGCTGACGTCACGAACTCGATCGGTTCTTCCTGTTCAGCAGACTGCTGTACTTTTGATTTTTAGATATCGTTGCAGCTTTTATTTGGATTGAGTTTGCATGACTTTTGACTGAGCCAACAATGGAGATTGCATATGTGACTGTCTCTCCGGGCCGAGAGGGTTTTGAACCTCAGGGATCGGGGCCAAGAGAGCCGGAACCGGAGACGGGGTGGAGTCCTGGGATGTGGAACTCCACTCACGGCCCCTCCTCACCTGAGACGTCACAGGGGACTTGCCCCACCTTCTACCACGCCCCTGAACTGACGTCACTGACTCTGTCCCTCTCCGCCTCGATATTTCCTCCCTTAAGCCTGGTTCTGACCTCCCCTCTCCCTCTGTGGACACATCTGCCTCTCCCGCCAGTGCGCACGGTTTCCCTGCCACTTTTACTTTTCCCTGTGCAACGATACGGGCCGATCTGCGCATCCTTGCTTCCGGATTCGTCTTCAAAGCATCCCCTTGCGTCTAGGTATGGCTGCAGCTTGGGGCGCTGCAGTCGCCCTGGGAAAGCCAGCCCACCCTAGCGCATTAACCCGTGCTTTGCGAGTCTTCCCGTAAAGCTCTGTCAGCATTACCCGTCCTGCGCAGCAGTGCGACAGGGGCCGGTGCCGCTCCCGACGCCACGCCCGCAAAATTCACTGCAAAACTCGCATCCCCCGCCTCCACCGCTGCCTGGCACTCCGCTCCACCCGGTCTCGCTCCGTTCGGCGCTGCCCCCGCAGCCGCCGGCTGTGCCCTTGACGGCTGCTGAGCGCCCCACTGCTGCTGTATCTGCGACTCCCCCCGCTACTGCCGTGGCCCCCCCGCCGGCCTCCGCAACCCCCACGGCCGCCTCTGCGGCTCCCCTGGGCTGCTGGCCGGCTGGCACCACATTGTCACAGGTTCGCCAGTCGCTGAGAAGCAGCTCTCCCCCGGGTTCCCTGACCTGATTCCGAGCCCCTCCGACTCTGCTGTCGCTTCCAATCCCTGTTCTCCAGGTTCCCGTGGATCGGGGGGGCACGTCCCTTCGGGACCACCCAATTCCTTGATCTCACTCGGGGAAAACCCCAGTTCATCTGCACTTGGGATCATATCTGTATCTGAGTTGCTGCTTGAACCTCCTGTATATTCTGGGGTTTCAGGGCGCTTTGGGGGACTCTTTGGTGTTCGGGTTGTCGGGACAGGAGGCGGTAACACCTCTTTTCGTCTACTTTCCCCGGGGATTAGCTCCCGTAATCTAACAGGGCTAGAGCCAATGTCCTTTTAGGACTTCGCTCTTTTTCCCCCACCCCGCTTCCGCGGTATCCGCAGCTAAATGCTGCCCGGCTGACCCCCTTATATTTGCTGAGGTCGCCTCTAACATAATCCTGGCTAGTGCCAGCAATTTCATGGCCATTTCATCTTTTTTTCAGGGATTTTTACAGGGTATGTGTCTGTCAGGCCCTGTAGGGCTCACAAGATGCTGGGTTATTCCTGGGAGCATGTATCCCCCATGGTCTCAATTTTGACTTTTCTTACCAAAAGCTGAATCATCTGCAGGGTCAGTCCGGAGTTTGCCCTGGTCAATGTCCAGCAGCTCACAGGTGAGGATCTCCCAGGCCGGCTTCTGGTCATCCTCCTTCCAGGTCGAGGTTGAAACGAATCTTCTCGGCAGAAGACGAGATGGTCTTTCTGGACTTTTTTTTTTTTTTTTCCTTGAGAGTTCCTGTTTTCTTTCCTTCTCAGGCTGGATTTCAGCAGCTGATGGCTGGTGGCGTGGCTGCTTGCCAGGTGCCCACCCAGGAACGCCAATTGTCGAGATCATTAGTTTGTCAGAATGACCTCGAGAAAGATTCCAAGTCTCTTTTCCCAGCCCGGCGCTTAAAGAAGGAGTCGAAGCTCTTCATTTCTCGGTCTTAGCATTGTTTATTTTATCTTATCTATAAAAAATTTTCTCCTGCCCTGCCGAGGTCAGCTCAGCAGGGCAGCCACAGGCACTCTGCCTGCCCCCGGGGCGGTGCTGTGTCTTCACACTAAAAACCACGCGCGCAATGTTTACAATAACCTCCCAATGCCCATCACCTATGCTAGACAGTGAACTTCTACTCTAAACCAATAAGTAAGTGCCAACATCACCACAGAACATGGAGGCCAAGAAGAAGAAGGAGAAAGGCTGGACACACCCAGCTCCCTCCATCTTGTCTCCACAACCCCCCTGTACCAAAATCCCAAAATGCATAATTCACCCTGTGATAAATCCACTAATATTCTACTTAAACTGTTGTGGCTTGCTGGTGTTCATATAAGGTTGATAATTTGCTCCATGGGCCATAATCAAACCCACAGAGGCACCTTGGGCTCTGTGCCAGGGTCTCTGAGACCCCTGGCAGGGGTCCTGGCTGCTCAGGACAGCCAGAGGGATGTCCTGAATCCCAACAATCATTGAAAGTAATGTTAACTTGTTTTTCTTCCCAATGAAACAGACTTCAAATACTCCCATAATTAGCTGCTTTACTATTGAAGCCTCTAAGGGGTCTTAGTAGCCAACATTGGTCCGGGACCTCTATCCCAGGAAAGGACAGAGTCCTGGAGTCCAGCCCGCTTGGACCCTTCCAGCCTGCAGAGTGATAACAGCTCTGGATAGTGATTTCAGTTCTTATGATTTCAGCTGCTGCTAGGCTTGGCTTCCCCGGGCATAGGCTTCAGGCAGAGAAGAGAGAGGAGAAGAGAGACGCCGGCAGTTCCACGGGATGGTTTATTCAGGAGTACGTGAAAGGCCCGGTGCTACTTCTTCTGACTTAGTATGGTACAGTAAGCTACATTTATACCCTTGGCCAGGCTGCAAACTTGACCAATGGGCACAGGTTAGAGGGTTTACAAGTGACCAATAGAAGGGTTAATAGGTTTTTTTCCTTATAAGGGTACAAATATATGTTGTGAGTCTAGGGTCAGAACATGTATCTGCTGCTGTGTCAGCATTCTTATTGTTAAAGTCTCCACGGTGCCTTGGCAAGGCTTGTGGCATTTACTACACTTTACCTCACTTGAAGAGCCAACACAAAACTTCCTATTCATTAATTAATTAACAAAGGCATAGAACGTTTGCATATTTACTTAATAAAATGCATCTGAAAACAGAAGGTGAAACATACAATTTCTGTAGCGGTCAGTGAACAAAATTATCATATGATGCAGGTAATTACAAAATAAAGAATTAAAACTGCAGTGCAATTAGAATAGATAAAGAAGTGTAAACAAAACATAACCAGGCATTTAAAGCATCATGCACATTATGAAATAGTCATAACCACTTTTAGTCCTTTTTGAGCATTTCATTAGTACAAGGTGAATGTTACAGATTGACAACACAATAAATTTAAGTAAGATGTCACAGAAATACCTTATCAACTTCTTTCTGTGTTGCTCCTTCCTTTTTCAAACATTCTTGTTTGACAAACTTTGCATTGTAGTTTTCCTTTGATTTCTGTAAGGCCTGAGTGATACTTTGAATATTTTGCACTGCTTCTAATGTTCCTGAAACATCTTCTTTAGTCTGCCAAATATCACATACTTGTCAAAAAACCCAAAACATTTTAACATTACCAAGTCATTGGTCATGCATAAGAAAAATAATTAATAACCTTTTATAAGTTTTGATTTGTTAATCTCCATACTTATGAAGTTCTTTTACTAGCTCTTGTAATCTCCGCATGAGGTCCAAGTGACAGCTTGCCAGTTTTTCTGTTGAGATTTTGAAAACATCCCAAACTGGTGCAAATGTCCTAGAGTGAGGGGACAAAACATAATACAAAATTTAATGCTCATCTGGATTTGTACTAAAATCTGGACTGGTACTAACCAGGAGTGACTGGTTGAAGACAGGAAGGCTGGTGGCAGCCTTGGCTGTAGCAACCATGAGATGGTGGAACTCAGGATCCTGTGTGGAGGAAGCAAAGCAGTAAGCAGGACTAGAACCCTGAACTTCTGGAGACCTAGCCTCTACCTTTTCAGGGACCTGCTTCAAGGAATTGCATGGGATAGGGCTCTAGAGAAGGAGTCCAAGAGAACTGGTCATTATCTAAGTACCATTTCTTCCAAGCTCGAGAGCAGTGTATCCCCATGAGCAAGAAGTCAGGCAAAAGGGGCAGGAGACCTGCATGGATGAACAGGGAACTTGTAGCAAATCTCAAACGGAAGAAAGAACTTTATGGGATGTGGAAAAAGGGACAGGTCACATGGAAGGACTATAGGAACACCATCAGTATATGCAGGGATGCAATGAGGAAGGCCAATGCCCACTTGGAATTGAGTCTGGTAAGGGCTATCAAAAACAACAAAAAGGGCTTCTACAAGAACATCAGCATCAAAAGGAAGATTAAGGAAAATGTGGGTCTTCTGCTGAATTAGATGGGTGTCCTGGCAATGAAAGACACAGAGAAGGTGGAATTACTGAGTGCCTCTTTGCCTCTGTTTTGTGGAGATAGCCAAAAACTCAACAATCTTGTGAAAGTTGTAAAGCCGGTATGTTTATTATTACAGAGCCGGACGCATGTGGAGATTACTTTCCTTAAAAGACATGTGTACCTCAGGGAACTTCAGGTCCCTTTTTGTCCCCCTCTCAGATACATATGAATACAATTTCACATTAGGTTCATACATATTCATTTTTACGAATTTCGCGTGACATTTGCCACTAGTTCTTTATCAGAAAGAATTCTTGGTCAGGTTGACCTACTTTCACAGCAGTCTTTCTGTCTCTCTTTATCACCCTCTGTCTCCCCCCCCCTTATCTCTGTCCTTCACTGAATCAGTTTCCCTGAGCCTAGGCCTTGCAGTCAGGCTACATAGCTATGTTTTCTAACCACAGACTCAAAGATGTACATTTCACCTAAATCAAAATGGATTTCTACTTTGGAGAATTTCTACTCTGTCTCACCTCAGTCTTTACTGCTGAGGATGGCCCTCAGGAATCCCAGATCGTGGAGGTTAATGAAGGCTGGAGAAAGGAAGACTTCCCCCTGGTTGTGGGGGGTTGGGTTAGAGATTGGCTAAACAGACTCAACAGTCATAAATCTATGTGCCTTGATAGGGTGAACCCATGGCTGAGAGAGCTGGCATATGTTGTTGCTCTGCCACTCTCCATCATCTTAGAAAAATCATGGAGAATGGACGAGGTGCCCAATAACTGGAGGAAGCCCAATGTTACTCCTATTTTCAAAAGGGGCAAGAAGGAGGACCCAGGAAGCTACTGGCCAGTCAGCATGCATCTCCAAGCATGTAGAAGAAAAGAAAACCACCAGAAGTAGTCAGCATGGATTCACTGAGGGGAAATCATGCATGACCAATTTGACAGCTTTCTATGATGGCATGGCAGAATGGGTTGATGAGGGGAGAGCAGTAGATGTTGTCTACCTTGACTTCAGCAAGGCATTTGACACTGTCTCTGTCTTGGTTTGAAAAGACAGGAGTCTGCTAAGGAAGGCAGCAGCCTCTCTTGAAATGGAAAATGTAAACCCCCTCCCTCCGAATAATTATAATTTTGAAATTAAGGGGCTCTCAGGCAAAGATGTGGGAGTAGGAATAACAGTTCTTTATTAGGAAAAATAAAAATAAAAATGTAGTAATACAAAACAACACTGACAGATTCAGAATGTGACTTGACATCCTGTTGATCAGGGTGTTGGTAGAAGTCCGACTAAATGGTGGTTGCAGTCCTCCTGGAGTGACAAATGTGGTTCTGTTGAAGCAGTGATCCTGTAGAAGGGTGTAGTTTTCCTCTGAAGGTCTAGTGGTGGTGTAGATGGGCCCGGTCTTCCTCTGGGAATCCAATGGAAAAGAAAGCTGCTCCTCTGGGAATCCGGTGGCAAAAGGCTTCCTGTGGTGTTCCAAATCTCCAATTATATCCAGGTAGGAATGCTTGGCTCCTCTCCCTGGGCAGAGCATCTCACAATGGGGTGATGTAATTTTATCAGTCATACAATGACACTCAATGGCCCATTAACAGAAGAGATTTCCTGGAGGGAGGATTGGTTGTGGAAGAGATAAAGAAAACTGCCCCACCTGGTTTTAACAGGTGGTCCAATTAACAGAAGATAACTCCCCCACCTGGTTCTAACAGATGGCAATAGAATACACACCCCCAGCCACATCTTGCACTTGCAACCTAAGATAGTCTCCCATAACATCCATAAATTAGATGAATGGCCAGTGAGGTGTGTAAAGAACTGGCTTAATGGCAGAGCTCAGAGGGTCATGATAAGCAGAGTAGAACCCAGTTGGGGGCCTGTAGTCAGTGGTGTTCCCCATGGATCAATACTGGGTCCAATCTTATTCAATTTGTTTATCAATGACCTGGACAAAGGGATAGAATATACCCTCTGCAAGTTTGCTGCTAATTCAAAATGGAGAGGAGTGACTGATACAACTGAAGGCTGTCCTGCCATTCAGCAAGACCTTGATAGGCTGGAGAGTTGGATGGAGACAAACCTAGTGAGGTTTAACAAGGACAAGTGTAGGGTCCTGCACCTGAAGAGGAATAATCTCAATTACGAGTATAGATTGGGTGCTGACCTACTGGAGATCAGCTCTGTGGAGAAGGATGTGGGAGTCTTGGTGGATGACAAATTGACCATGAGCCAGCAGTGTGCTCTTGTGGCCAGAAGGGAAAATGGTATCATGGGGTTCATTGGGAAGAGCGTGGCCAGCAGGGTGAGGGAGGTGATCCTGCCCCTCTATTGAGCCCTAGTGAGGCCACACCTGGAGTACTGTTTCCAGTTCTGGGCTCCTCAGTACAAGAAAGACAAGGAACTACTGGAGAGGGTCCAGCAGAGGCCACAAAGATGATGAGGGGTCTGGAGCATCATTCTTAGGAGAGACTGAAGGAGCTGAGCCAGTTTAGTCTAGAGAAGACTGAGACGGCATCTCATCAATACATATAAATATCTCAAAGGCAGATGCCAATAGGATCGTGCCAAACTCATTTCAGTGGTTGCAAGTGACAGGACAAGGAGCAGTGGCCATAAACTAAAACACAAGAAATTCTACCTGAACATGAGGAAGAACTTCTTTCCATTGAGAGTGGCAGAGTACTGGAACAGGCTGCCCAGGGAGGTCATGGAGTCTCCCTCTCTCAAGACATTCAAAACCCACCTGGATGCATTCCTGTGTAATTTGCTCTAGGTGACCCTGCCTTATCAGGGGGGGTTGGGTGGGATGATCTCGAGGTCCCTTTCAACCCTAATTATTCTGTGTTTTTTTTCTTTGTTGATTATATATTTTTTCAAAATAGTGCTACAGTGTAACTGATATGTCTGTAGAATTTCAGCTCTGTTCCTAAAACTGAAGAAAATAAAAAACCCAGCCACTGCTATAAATATTATTTGATGTTTTAAATGTACTTGGCATCTTACTTAATTTTTCAGTGCTATATGCTTTACCTGTGTTGACTCTATTGAATAAAATGCAGCAAATTAACTTATTATTCTCCATCAGCAACACAATAATGACAAATTAAATTCCTAAAGATTATACAAGAGCACCTCAAATAATTGAACATGTACAGGTATTTTTATGTTCCTACTTTGTTGTGTTGTGTTGTTCTGTTCCCCCCTGCTTAAGTTGGATTATTCTGTTCCCCCCCATGTTGTAATGGTTCTGCCCCAGTTCTGCCTCAGTTCTCCCTCCTCTTTTCGTTAAATGCCTGTCTCCCTGGTTCCCCTAGAAACCCAATGTATCTTTTTTGTAATCCCACCCTGGCTGCCTGCCAGTCACTCCCAGCCACTTCCTTCTATTCCAGAAACTTCTCTCCAAGGCTTGGGGTGATTGGTTCTGGGGCCAGGGCCCTTCCTTCATGTTGTTACCATTGGTTTTCCCCTAATGTCAGTCGTGTGTACCCCACCCCCCCCGGGCCCCCATTCGTTCTTGTGTCGGGTCCACCCCCATCTCCCACTCTGTTTATAACCCCGTGTAATCCCACCCCCCTCTTTTCGATTGCTGGCTTCCCTGGGATTTACAATAAAACCTGGACTTGCCCCAGTCGGAGAGTGTTCTTTATTTCCTGTCCACTGCAGCCTGCTTTCAGCCTCCTCCGCACCTGGCAGCGTCGCTGACAATATCACCGGACACTTGCCTGAGGCACTGACCCGAAGCACAGCTATCGGGTTGAGTGCCCCCTGTGCTGCTAGCGGTTTCTGGCCGGCTAGCCGTGGCGACTTCTCTAAAGCCAAACCGCTGCAATACTTAAATAGTGCAAAGAACCCAAAAGTTACTTGGCTAATTTAGTTTTCAGTTGTCTTACATCATTATGGCCACAGGATTAACTATATAATAAAGGAAGGTGAAGGACAGGTAATTTTTCAGATTCAGATTTCTATACTGCATGGACTTCTCCAGCTATTCTAAAGATACACTCAAATTTCTAGGTCAGTGTGGCTGAAAAATCAATACTATGTATAGCCTTTAAAGCACTGATGTTATAACTAACATGAAAATACAGAACCTTTGAAGAGCAGCAACAACTAGTATCAGATTATTCACTGAGGAAAGCTCTCCACATTTCTAGCTGTGATTATGAAAAATAAAAATCATCTTTAGCCTCATGTAAGAAGTCTGAGCTGTTGCCATAATATTTCTAATTTTAAAAAATCCATTAACATTCAATTTTTTAAAAAACATATGCTGTGCATAAAATTTTAATTAAGCTATGGAATAAATCTATTGAAAACTCTCATTCTTAACATGTCCAAGGGCAGAGAAAACACTTGAAAAAATAGAAATATAATAAAATAAAAAAAATTTGCTGCCACATTTGCAGAGCATAAGTTCTTTCTTCAAATTAATTACCATAGACTTGGGAGCACAGAATAGAAAATCACATTCTTTATTATGTCTCAAAAAACCTCAACCTTAAAGACAGAGGAACAGGCAACTCCTCCATGGTGTTGGGCTTTTTGGTTTTGGGTTGGTTTTTTTAAACTGTGAATAAAGAACTATACAGTCTTGTTTTTCATAGCTGCATGATAGTTTGCATAGCTGCACAGTAACTGAAAAACTAAGAATCATTAAATGTAGAAAAGTTATGGTACTTTGAACATCATCAATAAAATAGAATCAAACTTGATGCTTAACATGTTAAACTATTTCTCTCTTCTACACACTTACCCAAGTTGTGTGTAATTGCTCACTGATTTGGCTAGTTTTGCCATTGATCTTGAATATGTCTCCTCTATTGCAGCCCTGTCAAAGAAAGCAATCAAAAGCATAATTGAAATTTTGGAGAAAAATGAATAGGCACTCTAAAGATGCAAAGCATAGATATTTTTACTTCAGCTGAAAATTACTCCACTCAATAACTATATGCAAAACCACAAAAGTATATTTAAAAAAAATCTAAGAACACTGATAGAAGGTTGCAGGGAACAGAAACAAATAAAACCTAAGGGCTTCTGAGGGCTTTCACAACCAGTGAGGAAACTAAACTCCAAATAAACTACTCCCTTTCCCCCACCCCCTCAGACAATGAAGAGACAATAGGGAGAGATAATAAGTTAAAATATCAATTTACTAAAATCACAAATAACAATAGCATCAATATTAAAAAATACATAAAAAGAGGGTGCCTTAACAACAAAAAGGAATTTACCACCAGGAACAAAGAAAAACACTTCCCATGATACTGAAATAGGCCAGGGAGAAACTTTCTAACACAGTTTTGCCTATTAGAAGACAGGCATTCTTTATTGCAGTGCTGGTTACTCAGAGGATCCTCCCCCTAATTGAGTGCCCCAAGCATTGGGTAAACAGAGTTTTTATTATACATACTGATTACATATTCATTAGCTATCCCCACTTACTTGCTTTATATGTATTACTTTATTTTACAGTCATACCTCTTAGTCCTTATATGGTTCTTTGGAGTCTATATTCAATGTCTGGTGTCCTTTTTAGGTGGCTGTTCCTCAACCCCTGCTTTTGAATAAGTGCAATATTGTTGTTTTGCATAACTTCTGTTTGCCTAAGTTACATCCTCTATCTATTTCTCCAAAGCTATGCTGTTCTGTTCTATTGTCCTTATCACCCAAAGACAGAACCTGACATAATTGCCAAACAAAGGAAAAATGGCAACCAATCCCATGGAGGTGGCAGCTGCAGTGTTGGTTTGTGGCTGCGGCTACAGTTTGGCTCCACTCAGCTCAGCTGGGCTTCATTGTGGCTTGGGCTTCACACAGCTCAGCTGGGCTCCACAATGTGCTGCTACCACTCTTTTTTTTCTCTAAGTGGCATCTTGGGCTCACCATCACTGTCCTCCAGCAGCAAACCACAAAAGCCGTAGATCAGAGGAATGGGAAAGGGACTGCCAGTGGCAAAGAGGAGCTAGATCTGCTGGGCTGTCCCCAATACCTTCTCCCTGGAGAGAACCAGGCAAGATGGCCCTTTTCCAGGATCTGGCCTTCAGCCTTTTCTGATGAAACCACACCTCCCAGCAGTGACGTAGGTGGTATCAAATATTAAACACCAAAGCTCCATCCCCTGGCTTTGAAACCATAACATTATCCACTGCTTATTCTATACCATCTACATCATGCCCAGATTTACACCTCTCAACTATATACATATATATATACACATATAACTAGGCACAGTCACAGGTATGATTTCAGTAGTCACTGATCATCCCCCCAAGATGTTTGTAGAGTTCATTTAGTCCATGGATGGTATAACTGGAGCAGTCCATACTCATTGTCCATGATATTTACAACATACAGTGGCAGAGTCATACAGAAACCAGAATTACATATGCAATTCAATATTATAGGCTGTTCTCACACATAGTCAAATCACCCTGAGGTATACAACATGTTTCACTGTCCCTCTGGATTACCCACTAAATTCATCCAGGTCCTTGAGCAAAAAAAAAAAAAAAACCAAAACCATAGATGTGTTTGCTTTTGCTTGAGGCAGGACTAATCAAAACTGTATTTCCTAACACATTCCTCATATGCACCACAGGGATGTTATCTCCTTTTATGGTATGTAAGGGTTCTGATTGAGCAGGGTCAGCTTGATTGGTAGAGCCTCCAGTGTCAACTATCCAGGTGGCCTTTGCTAAATGTAAATCCCAGTGTTTGAAGGTCCCACCACCAATTGCTTTCAATGTGGTTTTTAGTAGTCCATTACATTGTCCAACTTTTCCCGAGGCTGGTGCATGATATGGAATGTGATACTTCTACTCAATGCCATGTTCTTTGGCCCAGGTGTCTATGAGGCTATTTTTGAAATGAGTCCCACTGTCAGACTCAATTCTTGCAGGGCTGCCATGTCACCACATGACTTGCTTTTCAGGGCCCAGGATGGTGTTCTGGAAAGTGGTGTGAGGCACAGGGTATGTCTCCAGCCATCCAGTGTTTGTTTCCACCACTGTCAGAACAGACCGCTTGCCTTGGCAGGTTAGCAGGAGTGTGACACAATCAGTCTGCAAGGTCTTCCCATCCTTTGACCATCAGCCACCATACCACTGGGGCTTTACCTGCTCAGCCTCCTTGATTGCAGAACATGTTTCACAGTTATGGATAACCTGGGAGATAGTGTCCATGGTTAAGTCCACCCCTCAAAAATGAGCCCATCTCTATGTTGCAGCTCTTCTCTGATGACCTGAGATGTCATGGGCCCATCGAGCCAGAAATGTATCTCCCTTGTGTTGCCAATCAAGATCTACCTGCAATACTTTAATCTTGGCAACTTTATCTACCTGTCCATTGCTGAGATATTCTTCAGTAGCCCAGCATTTAGGTATGTGTGCAACTACATGACATATTTTCACACTTAACTTCTCTACCTGGGCAGTGAGGTCCTACCAGAATCCAGCAATCTAGATGGGTTTCCCTCTATGCTGCCAATTGGTCTTTTTCCATTCTTCCAGCCACCTCAAAAGAGCATTTGCTACCATCCAGGAATCAATGTAGAGTGTTAGCCATTTCTCTCTTTCAGCGATATCTAAAGACAGCTGGATGTCTATCTGCTCTGCAACTTTACTTGATCCAACTTGTCCCTCAATAGCTTCTATGAGTCATCGTGTGGGACTCCATATGGCAGCTTTCCTTTTTCGAAGTATCCTTACAATATATAGTAGGAACCATCAGTGAAGAGAGCACATAGCATTTCATTTTCTGGTAGCTGGTTATATGATGGGGCCTTCTATGCACGTGTCACCTGCTCCTCTTTCTCTTCTGATATGAGTCCAAAATTTTCGCCTTCACGCCAGTTCATGATGATGTCCAAGATCCCTGGGTGCTTGGGATTTCCCAGGCGAACTCAATGTGTGATGAGAGCGATCCACTTGCTCCATGTGACATAAGTGGAATGATGTGGAAGGGACCTTTCCTTTGAACATCCAGCCTATCACTGGCAGTAAAGGCACCAGGAGGAGCTGTGCTTTAGTGCCAATCACTTCCGAGGCAGCTTGAACCCCTTCATAAGCTTTTGGGATCTCCTTTTCAGTTGGGGTGTAACAGGCCTCAGATCCTTTGTATCCTGGGCTCCAGAACCCCAGGGTTCATCCTCAAGTCTTCCCAGGTACTCTTTGCCAGAGGCTCCAGGAAGGATCATTCTCCCTTGCTGTGGTGTAGAGTACATTTTTCACATCTTGTTCTGTCCTGACTGGCCCAAGGTCTGCTGCATGAACAATCTCCTGTTTAAATTGTTCAAAAGCTTGTTGTTATTCAGGGTCCAACTTGAAATCATTCTTCTTTCATGTCATATTGTCCTGGTTTGAAGGACAGCTGTCTGCCTAGGAAGGTGGGAACCTCCCTTAGAATGGGAAATGTGACCCCCTTCCCTCCAAATTCTTATAACTTTGAAATTATGGGACTTTCAGGCAAAGATATGGGAAAAGGAATAACATTTCTTTACTAGTATATATATGTATAGCAAGGCAAACAAACAACAACAACGGCAGCAACAACAAACAAAAGGAAAAAAATTAGAAAACCCAATAAACAGTCTCTGCTCTTTAAGCAATTTCCCTTTTAGTGTAGTTATGGTCAGAGCCGGCAGGGATGCTGGCAGGCTCCTGGGGGGCAGGGCAGGTACAATGATTCCCCCACAGCTGCAGGGGGGGGCTCCAGTGTGAGCTTGGTGAGCATGCAGTTTATGGCGGCTTGACTGAGACAGGAAGGAATGGAAAAAAACTTGCTTTACAAACCCCCAGGGGCAGTCGATCCCGGTGCCCCAGCAGGACTTTCAGAAGCAGCAAGCTGGAATGGCAGGAATGAGCAAAATTCCAGGGTGGCTGATGAGATGTATCAGAAACTCCGCAGCTGTAGCTGGAACCGTGGGACATCCCGGCAGGCAGGGGGTGAAGGGCTACAGCATAGAAGAAAAACTGAAGCAGTGGTAAAGAAATGGCAGGGGGCTGGGCAGCGGCAGCCCGGCTCCTGAACACGGCGGAGGGGCTCCCTTATGGGGGGAAAGGGGCTCATGGATCCGGGGGTTTCCCCTGAGGCACCCGAGCAGATGGTGAAGGGTCCCCCTGTTTGGTGAGGTAGGGTGTTAATAAGGTCCCAGTGCAACGGTCGCAGAGCTCCATTCATGGTAGAAGAAAGGCAGCAGGAGACGGAACCCTGCAGTGATGAAGAATTCTCCCCACAGAGACTGCAGCCTCTCTCCCTTCCAAATCCTGAGAGCCCAGGAAGAGAGCTAGGAGCTGCACCCAACCCCTTTTCCCAACCCAATTCTTGCAGTATCTCTGCCCTTCCCAGAGAAACCCCCAGGTAAAGAGAGAGAATAGCCAGATGCACCCCTCCCCTGAGCTGTGGCAACTTCTTTTGTCTCTTAAATACCTGGGTGTTATTGTTCCTTAGCAACAAAATGTGAGAAAATTCCCTGAGAGAAAGAAACAGAAGGAAAAATCCTAAACCCCAACAGTTCTTTACTAGAATATAAGTATACCACAAGGCAAACAAACAACAACAGCACCAACAACAAAGAAAACAGAAACCCATTAACAGCCGGCTCTCAGCTGTCAAGCACTTTCCCCTTTGGTGTAGTTATGACCACAGATGGCAGAGGCACTGTTGGCTCTTGGCCAGGCAGGGCAGGTGTGATTATTCCCCCATGGCTGCAGGGGGTGCTGTGACACGAGCTGTTAAACAGCTCACATGTCCCTGTTAAACAGTTGTTCTTGCAAGTGGAAGCTCACCCACAGTAAGTAGAAGCCGTGCAGGAAGAAAACTCTGCAGTGGCAGTGAATCCTCCGGGCAGCAACAGTCTGGAAGCAAAACCGCACCTCTCCACTCCAATCCCGAGAGCGAGAGAGGGAGGAGTTAAACCCAGCCCCCTGACTCCCCAGGCAAAATCTTGTGGTATCTCTGCAATTCCCAAGAGAAAGCCTTCAAGCTAAGAGGCTGCAACCAGCTGCACCCTTCCCCAACCTTGGCCACTTCTTTTGTTGCGTAAGTACTGGTTGTTCCCATTTCTTAGGCAACAAATGGGACAAAATTCACTGAGAGAAAAAAAAAAAGAAAAAAAAGGAAAAATTTTAACCTCCAATACACATGATAGAGAGGGATTACAATCTGACTGTAATCTGGAATATGCATCCTCCAAAAACTCACAGTGCCTAGGGAAGCCTGTGTTTCCTTCTTGCTGGTTAGTGGGGACATAGCTGCTATTTTGTTGACCACATCCATTGGAATCTGATGGCATCCATCTTGCCATTTTACTCCTAAAAACTGGATTTCCTAGGCAAGTCCCTGGACCTTACTTTGCTTTTTGGCAAAACCAGCCTTCAGGAAGATTGGGATTATGTCCTCTGCTTTTTTCAAAAACTTCCTCTACCATGTTTCCCTATACGATGATGTCATCAGTGAACTTTAAGTGTTCTGGAGCCTCACCCTTTTCCAGTGCAGCCTGGATCAGTCCATGGCAAATGGTGGGGCTGTGCTTCCACCCCTGGGAAAGTTGGTTCCAGATGTACTGGACACTGCTCCAAGTGAAACCAAATTGTGGCCTGCATTCTGCTGCTACAGGAATGGAGAAAAACGCATTAGCAATGTCAGTGGTGGCACTACTTTGCTGCCTTGGACTCCAGCTTGTACTGAAGCTCCAGCATGTTTGGTATGGCAGCATTCAGTGGTGGTGTGAGTCGGCTCAGGCCTTGATAGTCCACTGTCAGTCTCCACTCTCCATTAGATTTACACACAGGCCATATGAGGCTATTAAAGGGTGAGCAAGTCTTGCTGACCACTCTTTGGCTCTCCAGTTCACAAATCATCCAATGGATGGGAATCATGGAGTCCTGGTTGGTGTGGTATTGCCAATGTTGCAGCAATCAGTACCTGTTGTTCATCAACGTTCAGCATTCCCACAGCAGAAGGGTCTTCTGAGAGGCCAGGCACGGTATTCAACTGTGTTGCTTCTGTGTCCTCAGCAGTTATCCTTAAAGCCCAATGATCTCCTTTTTGGTCTTTGAAATACCTGCTCCTGAGTGTGATATGAAATGGAGTTAATTCATGCTTTATAAATAGATATGTGTGGGTATAAAATATTGTAGAAATTATGTTTTAACCTCCCCAGCCAGGAACAGAGTTCTATTCAAATTGTAACTAATTCCTGGCAGCGTCAAGATAGCATCAGGCCTGTTTAACATCTGAATGGGACCTTCCTGGACCATCAACGATTATTCCCTTGTCTCCTGCACCTGGGAAATAACATCAGGGCCTTCCTGGCCCATGATTAATTGCAGAGTCCCAAGAATTTCACGAGATTCAGACTCGCCCTGATTGCATTTGGGCACTCAGGAACCAATACCAACTTATTACATGTGAAAGCAAACTTCTCCTGTGTGCTCAGACTCCTGTCTACAAACTGAGACCCGTCTTTGTCTATTTCAACATATGTATAGAAATGGATTTGCATTCGAAGAAGTAAATAGAAAGATGTGGTCATCTGTGCCTCAGGCAGAATAAACTGTATATAAGCTGGATGCTGGAAACACTCGGGGTGAACCTTTGAGGGAAGCCGTCACTCTGTTGGTCGAACCTCTGGTTTCACCCAGCACCTGTTCCCAGGACTGACACTGTCTTGATTGTGGTGGTTGCTCGAAATTCTATTTTTTGTAATTGACCCAATAAATCATTGTTAAATTTTTTTTATAAATTTGGCTATCGATTTGATCATTTATAACATGAGGTAATCTATGCCAAGGATACATGGAGGCTCTGGACCAGTCACAAGGGGGTGTTTTTGCCACTGTTTCCTGGTCGGGCATACTTCAGCTTTAAGTACAGTCAGTTGTTGGGATTTCCCTGTGTGGATGTGGCAGCCTCGTCAGAGAGCAAGAAAACTAGATACGTTTTCCCAGAATTGGCCTGAGAGACTTTAGGGAGTTGAAGATAAACAGTGATAGCTTATTATTATAAACAACCTGCAGGTGGTGTTTTCTTACTCTCTGTTTTCTTGTCTTTCTCAAAGATTGTTTATAAGAATGGTGTCTTGTTAATTAGAGAATCAGGTGAAATGTATTAACTAAATGACCAATGAAATCTACCTGGATCGGAACAGCTTATAAAAAGGAGCAGTTCCAAATACATGGCATGTTACTATGCCAATCAGCTTTCTCATGAGTCTGTGCCATTTCTACTCAATAGCAACATCTGGTGACCACGCCATGTATTGCATTGGTCAGCCCTTCGTGGATTACTGGACAGACGAAGGGACGCCTTGGACCCCTGCTGGAATTCCGCCGGTACCCTGCGGTACCCACGCAACCCATCCGCGTCTGGACACCCTCTGTTTCCCCAGAGGGGTAACAACCTTTCCCTGCACCCTCCTGGAAAGGACTGGGAACACAGTTTTGCCCTGATAGCTTAAAAGCTCAGGTGGGAACGAATTCCCCAGCAAAGTGGACAGTCAGTACCTCTTGCTGGAGGTTGGGGGGCAGTGTTTTCACAATGGGGAGTCACCTTTCTAGGGAAGAACGTGCAATCATTTCTGTGTGGAAGGACATAATTTCCTTTGTTGGAGTCTCTGTGTCAGATGAGTCACTCTGAGCTCTACTTGCCTGGCCCAAATCTCATGACTTTCCACTACTGGCTCTTGGAGGAAGTTACTATAGGGGATTCTGCTGTACCTTGACTCATACCTGTATGGGAACTTTTGTCCCATATCTCCCAAGGCCACACCTAGAGGGAAAGCGAATCGGAAATGGGGGTCTCAGAGGGCGACGATGTTGCCTTTGGGGGTGCTGACACCCTGGGGGGAGGATCAGAGGACTGTGCGGCTGCCGGCTTTTCTCCGGCTCCATGCAGACTGACAGGGGGCGTGGGGACCCCCCGCGGAACCTATCTCTTTCCTAGAGGTTATGTTCCGCTGAAATATCATCATCCCTATGACTCTGTGAGGCCAACGTATCCTCCTCACGCAAAACTGGCACTGTTGAGTGCAATAACCATGTCCTGGATGCACCCGGGGGACGGTCTCTCCTTGTTTGTGCTACTTTTGGCCCCTCTAGCACTACTGGCAGCGCCAGAACTGTAGCCACCACGCCCAGCGGATCAACTTTTTCCCCTGCCCCTCAAAGAATGGCTGGCGTGCTGCTGCGACAACTGGCCCCACTCCAGCTGCCAATGATGCCCGTCTCTGCTCCCTGGGAAGCAGTGGACATGTCTGTGTTTCGACCAGCCTCGCCCCTCTCAGCGGGACAGCCTTGCACTGCCCCGCAAACCACTTGACCTCACCTGCCAGCCCCGCCTTCCTCCTCCCCTGCAAGCTGGGGACCGACTCTTCCATGGCTGGCAGGAGCTGCTGCTGCCAACTCAGATTTCCCCCCCCGCACTGTGGGTGAGGGCGGAACTACCTCCGTCATCGGCAGTCGCCACAGCCGTACCGGTCACTCTGTCAACTCCCTTGTCATCAGCTATGGAGCCTGCATAGCTGTACTGGCCACACCCATCATCGGCGCCTGCCAGTGAGCATTTGATCCAGCCAACGTCACACCCCCCACCAGCTTCACCTCCCTTCTCCATGGCGCCTGTGCAGATGACAGCAACAGTGACTGCATCACCAGCAGCATCTCTCCAATCGCCATGTGTCCCCAGGACTGGCCAGTGGACTCATGGGAATGGTGGCTTTGAATGCATGGAACTGCCACAAGTCTTCTGGTCTGCAGATATTTCTGCTTAACAACCCCAGATGGTGTGTACCTTGACCCTACCGGGTGCCTGTCTGCCAGAGACCTGGCTTCAAGGTTTGATTGACACAGGGGCGGATGTGACAGTCATGTCCTTCTCTGCGTGGCTTGCTACATGGCCTTTGGCTTCCGTAGGGTCGGCGATCCAAGGGTTGGGGGGTGCAGCGCAGACCTTTGCAAGCCAACGGTCTGTGCTGGTCAAAAACATGGATGGACAGACAGCTGCAGTTTGGCCCTATGTCACTGCAGCTCTGATCAATCTTTGGGGGCCGGATGTGTTGGTAGCCTGGGGGGTACAAATTGGGACATATTTTTAATTGGGGCCACTGCACTAAAGGGCGGAAAATATCGTACGCTGCCTTTATGGTGGCTGGTGGACAAACCTGTTTGAGTACACCAGTGGCCCCTGACAAAAGAAAAATTGGTCACCCTTTGTGAATTGGTTCAGGAACTGTTGCTGTTGAGGCAGTCACGACACAAAGCAGAGAACACAAGCAGTCTCAGATGGCAACTCTTTATTATTGAACATGACTGACCTTTTATACTCTTTCCAATTGTTTATGCTTCTTCTACCCTAACTATTGGCCACAATAAGTCAACATAACACTATTGGTGAAAAGTCACAGTGACTTCAACTAAGTTTCTAAAAATGCTTCGTCCAGCTGCAAAGTTCTCTTATCTTTCTTCTCTCGGTCTCCTTGGTTACAGCCTTGGAGAGAGCTCCTTATCAGCTTCTTCTTGCTTCTCAGCTTCTTCTCGCTCCTTTAGCTAACAGGCCCACTGTTAGCCCCTTCCACAAGGAACAACTTCAACAGGGACACATTGAGCCTTTTACTAGTCCCTGGAATACTCCTGTCTTTGTGATTAAAAAAAAATCTGGGAAATGGAGGCTCTTACAGGACCTCCAAAAATTAATGTATTGATGGAAAGCATCGGGGCACTGCAGAATTGTCTGCCCTCACCCACCATGCTCCTCGTGGGATGGGAAATCTTGATTATTGATTTGAAGGATTGTTTTTTCACAATTCCTTTGCATCCTGATGACAAACCAAAGTTTGCCTTCACAGTGCCTTCAATCAACAATGCCAAACCTGTGCAGAGATATCAATGGAAAGTTTTGCCACAGGGCTGTGTCCTAGGGGGACGTTATGATGCTTGTATCCCCATTCATGTGTTCTGTTTATGTTGGATATTATGTTCTGTGCGTTTAAGACTGGCTCTGAACAGCGAAAGTTTTGTTTGTGTTTTTCTTATCAGCCTGGCAGGACACAGAGGGCTGCTTTTGCTTTTTTGCTTTTTTGCTTTTGCTTTTCGCTTGCTCTTGCTCTTGCTTCTGCTTCGCTTCGTTTCTGCTTGCTTTTTGCTTCTGCTCTTTAGCTAGTTTGGCTAAAGAGTCCAATTTTTTCCAGGACTGTTTCTTCTCTCTTTTTCTCGACCATCTCAAACCTACTCCAGACTGGGACCTGGGAAACATGGAGTTTGCACCTTATGGTCTGCAGCAGCTGCAGCAGCACCGGAGGGACTGAGAACAGAGCGACCACCCCTAAGAGAGACTTTCTGAATTTGTCATCTTTTTCAGAGTGGTGTCATCTGGTATTGTTCATTTTGTGTGCTGGGGGGTGCTGTGCCTGTTAAATAAACAGGTTCTTTTGACTTGTCTCTGAGGAATTCTTCCCGAACCGGTTGGGGGGAGGGGCCCTGTGGGTTTGCTTTCTGGAGGGGCCCTCCTTTGGAAACTCTCTACCAAATTTGCCCTAAACCAGGACAGGCTGTCACAATAGCCCAACTATCTGTCAGTAGTATGTGGCTCAGGCCTTGTTCGGAGTCCACAAGCACTTTCCTGATGCATGTTGTTATCATTACATGGATGACATCCTGGTGGCAGCACCTACCCAGGATGAGTTGCTGAGCATACTGCCTCAGCTGTTTGCTGATCTGTATTCTTATGGGTTGCAGGGGGCTCTGGAGAAGATTCAACAGCACCCTCCTTGAAAATATCTGGGAGTCAAAATTCTTGACTGAACCATTCAGCATCAGGAGGAGCAATTCTCGGATTCTATGAAGACCTTGAACAATGCCCAGAAATTGATGGGTGTCATTAATTGGTTGAGTCCTTACTTGGGACTCACCAAGAAACAACTGTCCCTGCTTGTGGTGGTTTGACCAGAAATAAGACATCTGGGATATGCTGTTTATGCTGTAGTCACCAATAAGTATTCAGATTTTAATATTGGCACTTGGTTTGGCCACTGGAGCATTAGATCCGCCTCTGAGAACACCCACACAGGGGTTAAAAGCAGCGCTCTCCCCCCTAGGAGCCCTCTTTGAAGTTCCGGCGGGAAGCGTTAGATCTCTCCCCCCGGCCCAGCTGCTAGCTGGGGGGGGGGGGAGGGGAAAAGCCAAGTGGCCCTGGGACAGGTAGGCCTGCCATCCCCCCCCCCCGAGGGTGGAAGGGTGGAAGAGAGAGACCCCAAGAGCCATCGGACAGGCCCCCCCCCGTGACAGTGGTCACAGGGGTTTTTAGATGGATGGAAGAGACACGGATCTTGATTCCATGATCAGAAGGCTTGATTTATTATTTTATGATATATATATATATACCATTATAACTACACTAAATAGGGATAGAAAAGAAAAGGCTTCTTCAGAAGCTGGCTAAGCTAAGAATAGAGTAGAAAGAATGAATAACAAAGGTCTGTCTCTCGGCAGAGAGCAAGAGCAACCCTGTCGTGAGTGGTCAGTAAATCCAAACATCCACAGGGGACCAATCACGGATCCACCTGTTGCATTCCACAGCAGCAGATAACAATTGTTTACATTTGTAGCTGAAACTTCTCAGCTCCAGCAGGAAAAATCCTAAGAAAGGATTTTTCACAAAAGGTGTCTTTGACACCCCCCCCCCCCCCCCCCCCAGAGAGAGAGAGCCGTGCCTGGGACTGTTATCTTAGAATGTGATATCATGTGCTGCTGCGGCGAAAAAGAAGGCGGTGCGGCGAGAAGTTCAGCTGCTTGTGAGAGCTTTTAACCCTTTGTAGACTATGAAAACTTTACAGAACATTAACCCTTCCTAGAAGAGAGATAAGAGTAGAGGATGAAGGAGGAAATGGGCCAGTGATGGAGTCTGGCAAGTGAAAGATGTTGGAGGAATGGAGAAGATGGAGTGGCATTTTTGCTGGACTCTTTTTTGTATAGCCATGGACTGTTTCCTTGTGATACAGAGACTGCATCAGGGGGAGGCAATGGTTCAGAGCCAAGAGAGTTCAGTGTTGAGACCCCTCGGCCCCAGGGGGTGTAAAAGAAATGGGGGGGACAAAGGTCCCAGAGATGATGAGACTGTGCTCTGTTTGGAATGGGACGAGGCATCCTTAAAAAGACCACCCTCGAGCAGCCTTGCCTATGCCGGTGGTGAGAGCACCGGGCATGGAAGGAAGATGTCACAATGGCAAAGAATCTCCGGGTGGCGCTACGTGTGACAAGAAGTCCATGGCACAAGGAAGGACTCCTTCTACTCTTGATGAACTGAGGATTTGATTATCCAAAGGGTGGTGCCAGCACCACTGTTGATAATTTTGGGAAATGTAAATGTATTGGTAATTTGGTAGGAGGAGGAGGGGGAGTGTTTCTGTGAAGCTTTCATTTTCCTTGTGTTTTTTTTTTCTTTCCCTCTTTGTAGTTTAATTTTTTGTAGTTTAGTTAATAAAGTTTTTTCTCTTTCCCCTAAGTAGGAGCCTGCTTTGCTTATTCCAGGTACCATCTCACACCAGACACCAGGGAGAGGATGTTCTCATGGGGGCACTGGCATTGTGCCAGTGTCAAACCATGACACGCACTTACTCCATGTAGCGCTGATTGCATGATGTGCCATGGGGATGTTTCCTTTGAACAGCCAGTGTAGCATGGGCAGTTGCAGTACCAAGAGGAGACATGCTTCTGTCCCAACAATTTCTGAGGTGGCTTGAACCCCCTCATCGGCTGCTAATATCTCTTTTTCATTTGAAGTGTACTGGGATTCTGATCCTTAAAACCTCTGTTCCAAAACCTTAATGGTCAACCTCAGGTTTTTCCTGATGTCCTTTGACAGAGGCTCCAAGTGAGACCATGCTCCCCAGCTGCAGTGTAGAGTATATTTTGCACGGCTGGTCCTGTCCAAACAGACCCAAGAGCTATCACACAAGCTCTTTCCTGTTTGATCTGCTCAAAGGCCTGTTGTTGCTCAAGGCCCCACTCAAAATGGTTCTTCTTCCAGATCACTCAATAGAGGGTGTTCACAAGCTGGCTATAACCTGAAATGTGCATTCTCCAGAACCCCACAAGGTCTAGGAAAGCTTGTGTTTCCTCCACGTTGGCCAGTAGAGACCTAGTTGCTATCTCATTGACCACATCCATAGGGATGTGACAATGTCCATCCTGCCATTTTATTCTTTAAAACTGGATCTCCTATGCAGGTCCCTTGACCTTGCTTCTTGTTATGGTGAAACCAGATTTCAAAAGAATCTGAATTATTCCTTTTCTGTTCTCAAACATTTCTGATTTGTTGCCCCACACAATGATGTCACTGATGTATTGCAGATGTTTAGGGGCATCACTGTGTTCCAGTGCAGCCTGGATCAGTCCATGGCAGATGGTTGGGCTGTGTTTCCACCCTTGGGGCAGTCAATTCCAGGTGCATTGAACACCCCTCCAAGTGAAAGCAAACTGGCCTGCATTCTGCGGCCAGAGGGATTGAGAAAAATGCATTAGCAATATCAATTGTGGCACCATTTGGCTGCCTTTGACTCCAGCTCATACTGAAGTTCCAACAAGTCCAGTATGGCAGCACTCAGGTGGCGTTACTGTGTTTGGGCTATGATAGTCTATTGTTAATCTCCATTCTCCATTAGACTTTCCCACTGGCCATATGGGGCTATTAAAAGGCAAGTGAGTCTTCCTGAGCACTCCTTAGCTCTCCAGTTGATGGATCAGTTCATGGATGGGGAACCAGAGAGTCTCGGTGCAATATTGCTGGTGCACGGGCCTGGTAGCAATTGGCACCTGCTATTCTTCTGCTTGCAACAATCTCACAATGAAGAGATCTTCTGAGAGGCCAGGAAGGGTAGATAACTGTTTGATCTTGTCTGTATTCATAGTAGCTACACCAAAAGCCCATTGATACCCCTTTGGATCCTTGAATTACTCTCTCCTGAGATAGTTGATGTCAAGGATACAAGGGGCCTCTGGGCCAGTCACAGTGGGGTGCTTTTTCCATTTGTCTCCTGTTAAACTCCCCTCAGCTTCCAATACAGACAACTTCTGGCATACTCCTGTCACTCCAGAGATCCAGATGGGTTCTACATGCCAGTGCCTTGATGGTATCAGTGTGTACTGTGCACCAGTATGTTGCCTTTTTGAGACCTAAAATCAAGAGCCAAACAAGGTTACGTGAAAAAAAGCAGTTACCATTTTAATGAAGGTCCCTCCAGGTGCACAACACACCAAAAATATGCAGAAGATGCACGTGTGACATAGGGCACATACAGTTTTATAAGTTTAGTGAATTAGCATAATTGACAAGAATCCCTATTTAGAAACACAGGTGATTAAGTAATTCCCTCTTGTCCTGGGTTGGCTGTATGTTGCTTTTATCCCCAATCGTCTTGTTCTGTTCATGTTGAATAGTAAGTTTTGCACCTTTAAGACTTATTGCAGAGAGTGGAGGGAGAGAGAGAAGTGCACAGTTTTTTTTCCTCCAGACACTGCACTCACTCCCCCACATTCCTTCTCCTGGACTGTTGTGGTCTGCGGACAGACAGCGGGACAGAGTGCTTCTTTTTTTTTCCCTTTTCTTTGGACCTCTTGAAACCTGCTCTGGACTGAACACCCAGGGGAGCACCGGCAGCTCACATTTCTGGCCCACCAGGCCGGGCCTGGCCTGCGACAATTCCAGCATCAGAGGGACTGATCAGAGATTGAGTGAGCTGCAACCCGGGGATGGGGTTTTCTCAGTTTGTCATCTCTTTTAGAGTGGCAAGGGGTCTCATTGTTTGATATTGTTTTGGTTTTAATTGTTTAATAAACAGGTTTTTTTCCACCTTTCTCCAGGGAGGTTTTTTTTTTTTTCCTGGACCAGTTGGGGGGAGGGGCCGATTGGATCTGTTTTTCCCACTGGAGCTCCTTTGGGGGATTCTTCCCCAAATTTACTCTAAACCGGGACACCTCTCTTGGTTCAATCCCTTCTGAAGCCCCCCTTCCTTGCTAGTTGTTTATGGGAATGTGTCTTGGGAAGGTGTCTTGTCCTTGATTCCCATAAGAAGTGAGATTAGAACTGGCCATCAGGAATTTGTTTGTCTAATAGGAAAAGTACCAAAATTAGGAAACTACATAATAACAGTGTACAGAGTGATGAATATATATGAAGAATATATAAAAAAACGAAAAATAATTTTGGCATCAATATCTACTAAAACTTTATGCTTCTGTGGATCTGATGCGCCAGGCCATTGAATCCACACAGTCCAGTATGCCCAGCCATCCCTTTCCTCCTCCTGGCTGAAAACAGGGACCCTCTATTCTTGTTCCTGGTCAGAGTATTCACTGCCTGACCCTTGCAGTGTCAGACTGGAAGTCCCCTCACCTGGTTCAAAGGAGGTCATTTCAGTTCTTTGATTCACGAAAGAACTCCACAACTCGTAAAAGTTGTAAAGTAGGTATGTATTCAGTGCCAGACACATGTGGGATCGCTCTGCAAAGGCATGTGCACCTCCCGAGAATTCAATCCCTCTTTTATCCGCTAAAATGTTGCATATGCATTAAGTTTTGCAATAAGCCCATGCATATTCATATCCTAACCCAGTCCAGCCCCACTTCATACTAAAATTAGCTTATCAGTCCTTCTGGGTTTGCGCAGAGCTCTCTGGTGGTCATCTGGTGGTCGTATGGGATAAAGTCATGACTCTTCCTCGGGGATGAACTTTTTACCCCGTCCTTCTACACATGCCCCCTTGGTCTTTTGGCTGTAGCCCAACCTCAGGTTTTAAGGTTCAAGGAGCCCTTCTTATCTCTCTCCAGCTTGGAAACTCACATTCTTTTCACCTTGTTTGGGGTAGAAGACTGTTCTTATCAGGGTCTTGCATTCCTTTGTTCATCTCTGCAGGCCTTTTCCAGCACAGCAAGTTACAGACTAAGCAAGTTAAACATCACATTTCATCTAAAACAGCTATCCTAAATCCGAAATTAATTTCTACTCTAAGTTAATTTCGGACCCTCGTGTCTCATTCTTTTATGTCCGGGAGATTGCTGATTGCCTTCCTGTCTCTTTGGGGCAACTACACTGAAAGTCTTCTTGGGTGATCCCTTCTCAACAGCTCTCTTCCTTCTCAGTCCATGGACACAGGCTTCCAGCTTTAAGGTGGGATCACCATCCTATCTTCTCGCGTCCTCCCCTGATCATGCAGAAAGAGCCAAAATTCACCATATGGCCTGTGCTTGGGGCTTCCTTTCCCTCTGGCCAGGGCAGGAGAGGACTGATTACTTGGGGTGCCCCTGACAGCTGAGGTGCTTTCCCAGGGGGATGTGGAAGGACAGAGATTTTCTTCAAAGTTTTAGAGCCAGGAAGACTCTCTGCGGCTGGTGTATCCGTTTCTGGGTAATACATTGCTGCCAAGCTGCTGGAATATGACCCTGGGGCACTTTGAATCACCTTCCTCCACATGGCCATTGTGCAAGGGACATCCTCTGGATATTTAGAGACATTAAAATTTTGTAGATCACTACAGATGACTTACAGCACTGCTAATTCTCTCAAGTACTGGATACCTTCATCTGCAGTGGTCCACTTTCCTAGGGAGTTCACAAGATCTTCCTTAAATGGATATCTTGCCCTCATGCTTAAGAGGAGCCATCTCCAGAGACTGAAAATTACTGCCTCCTTTACAATTCCGCTCTGAATTCCCCAGTCTCTAGCAAGGGATCCCAGCTGTCAGGCTTCATGACCTTCCAATTGCTGACTGTCAGCCCCATTATCCCAGCACTGAAGCAGCCAGGCAGAAGTCCATTCACCTGGCTGGCAGCTGTTATCATGCTGCATGTCTCAAAGTTCTGATGAGGTTAGGGACTGAGTAACCAGTTTCCTGTTTGAATTGTCTCACTCCTTTCTTCAGTTTCTGTGTTGAAGGACCAGCTTTGTGATCAGACCCTTCCTTTTCTCATTCTTTTCCTTCTTCTTCTTCCTCTTCCCATTTTCCTCCTCCTCCTCCCCCTTTCTAATCAATCATATGGATCTCTCCTTGTCTACCTTTTCTTTTTAACTACTGCAGCAATTACTGTAGTTGCTGTGATTTGAGTCCCTGTCTCACCTATAGTGTCCTGAAATGCAGTTTTGGTTCCTGCCTCAACTACAGTTCTCTCAGAGTACTGAGCTGTGGCTCCATAGGCACAGGCCAGGCCCCAGTACAGGGCGAGAAGCTGCTGGTATTCATTGGGGTAAGCAAGGTACCCTTTTATCAGTTTGTTAGGGTTCATTGCCTGTTCAAGTGTAAAGTCCCAGGTAATGGGAGGTGATAACTGCCCTATGAAACGTCTCAAATTCTTCCACACACACTTCCACCCAGGAACTGGATGCCTCAGGCAGCATTTCAGTATCCCCTCACTGAAGAGTCATCTCTTACACCAGGGCTACACTGCATTCCACAAACATTGTAATATGCCAACAATGTTTATTAGTAGTATCAAATAAATCATGTAAGGGTTAACAAGGACCTCTGGAGCCTGCATAATAAAACCATCCACATCAGACCCAGGTAGGGAGAGGGAGATGTATTCCCTCATCGTTTTCACAAGACAGTTCCCACAGCACAAGGCTGTCAATGCCAGGGCAAAGCACAGAACCATTGTCTGTATTAACATGTTCCCAAATTCAGCAAAATAAAGAGATAATTGGTGCAGCTGACAAACTCTGTGTCCTGCACAGGAGCTTGTTACTCAATAACTACTATTACTATAGCATGTAATATATATATCTATATCTGCCTATGTCTCACCCTACATTGGATGCCACAAGGACTGTGGTGGGTTGACCTTGGCTGGATGCCAGGTTCCCACCAAGCCACTCTATTGCTCCTCTCCTCAGCTGGGAGAAGGAGAGAAAATATAGTGAAAGGTTGTAGGTCAAAATAAGGATGAGGAGATCACTCATCAGTTACAGTCACAGGCAAAACAGACTCTACTTGGGGAAATTAACTGAATTTATTACCAGTGAAATCAGAGCACGATAATGAGAAGCAAAACAATTTCTAAAAACACCTTTTCCCCACTGGGCTTAACTAAATTCCTGATTCTCTTCCTTCTCCTTGCCAGCGGCACAGCGGGATAAGGAAAGTGGATTATAGTTAGTTCATTACGTGTTGTTTCTGTTGCTGCTTCCTCCTCAGGGAGAGGATTCCTTCCCCTGCTTCAGTATGGGGTCCCTCTCACAGGAGATAGTCCTCAATGAACTCCTTCCCATAGGCTGCAGGTTTTCACAAACTGCTCCAACATAGGTCACTTTCCATGGTGTGCAGTCCATCAGGAACAGGCTGCTCCAGCATGAGTCCCCCATGGTGAAATAAATAGGGCAGGAAATCTTTCTCCTTTTAATGCCTTTATTAAAAATCAGCTTGGGTGGGAAGAATCGACGGGTCGTGCTCATGCTGCCGCTGCTTCCAGGAGTGGTACGGAGGAGGAGGAAAAGTGCAGCTTTGTCTGCTGGTCTGCAGGCAGAGCTGGGGCTTCCGTCCTCATGAGAGCACCAGGAGATTCCCCATTTTCCGGTTTGACATTCAAGGTCCTCTTTCCAGCTGACATCTTTTTAGGTTAGGGTGAGGGGTAAAAAGGGTCTTAGTGGACACTGGGTTCTGTTTCTCACGTCTAGACATCACTTCGACCCCTCAATTCCGTGTTGGCTCGTTGTTTTTAGGGGTTTTTGCTAGGTTTGGTGAGGGGCTTCTTCATTTGCATGCCAACTCTGACGTCCCCTCCTCTTCACCGTCCCAGGTGCCAGCCTCCAGGAAGCAGCAGGGTCTTACTCGACAAAAAGGGGAATTCCCAACCATCAACGACAGGTAGTTGATGAAAACCTATTAGTAACAGGTGATTACCACAATAAACAGTTAGAACTCAACCCTGGCAGCAACTGGCTCAACCTGTGAACTCTGCAACCCTTAAAAAAATGGGCAACTTTTCTACTCATAACAATGGGGACACAGGTCCTGTGAGGAGCCTGCTTCAGTGCGGGCTTCCCACAGGGTCACGGCCACCTTCAGGCATTCACCTACTCTGGCATGAGTCTCCTCTGCAGGTGGATCTCTGCTCCTTCGTGAATTTTCACAGGCTGCAGGGACACAGCTGCTTCACCATGGTCTGCACCACAGGCTGCAGGGGAGTCTTTGCTCTGGTGCCTGGAGCACCTCCTCACACTCCTCCATTGACCTCGGTGTCGGCAGAGCTATTCCTCTCACATATTATTACTCTGCTCTTGTCTGGATGCAATTACTTCTGAGGCATAACTTTTTTTTCCTTCTTAAATATGTTACCCCAGAGGCGTTACTACCATCTTTTATTGGCTTGGCCTTGGCCCGTGGGGGGGGGGTCTGTCTTGGAGACAGCTGACATTGGCTATGTCAGACATGGGGGAAGCTTCCAGCAGCTTCTCACAGAAGCCACCCCTGTAGCCCCCTCACTATCAAAACCTTGACATGCAAACCTAATACTCCCTTGCAGCATCCTTCTGGACAAGTTGTCCAACTGTGGGATGAGCAGGTTCATGATGCACTGGGTGAAGAACTGGCTGAAGGGCAGGGTTCAAAGGGTTGCAGTGAATGATGGTACATCTGGCGGGTGACCGGTCACTAGCAGTGTTCCTCAGGGCTCAATTCTAGGGCCAGTTCTGTTCAATATATTTATCAATGATCTGCAGGCAGGAGTTAAATGCACCATTAGCAGGTTTGCTGATGATACCAAACTGGGAAATGCTCTTGACTCTCTTGAGGAACAAGAGGCCTTGCAGAGGGATCTGGATAGATTGGAGCATTGTGCTACGATTACTGGAATGAAATTTAACAAGTTAGAATGCCGGATTCTGCACCTGAGACAGAGAAATGCTGGGCACAAGTATAAATTGGGAGAGGAGAGGCTGGACAACACCCCTGCAGAAGGGGATCTCGGGGTACTTGTGATGGTGTTCACAGGGGTTCTTGGATGAGGGAAGAGACGAGGATCTGACTCCGTGTTTCAGAAGGCTTGATTTATTATTTTATGATATATATTACATTAAAACAACACTAAAAGAATAGAAGAAAGGATTTCATCAGAAGGTTAGCTAAGAATAGAATAGGAAGGAATAATAACAAAGGTTTGTGGCTCAGCTCTCTGTCTGAGCCAGCTGGGCTGTGATTGGCCATTAATTACAAACATCCAACATGGGCCAATCAAAGATCCACTTGTTGCATTCCACAGCAGCAGATAATCAATGTTTACCTTTTGTTCCTAAGGGCTCTCAGCTTCTCAGGAGGAAAAATCCTAAGGAAAGGATTTTCCATAAAAGATGTCTGTGACAGGTACTGGTTGGCAGCAGGCTCAGTATGAGTCAGCAGTGAGCCCTGGCAGCCAAGAGGGCAAACTGTGTTCTTGGGTGCATCAAACACAAAAGAACCAGCCAGTCAAGAGGTGATTTTCCCACTGTATTCACTGCTGGTGTGGCCCCACCTTAAGTGCTGTGTGCAGTTCACCCCCTCCCCATTTAAGAAGAATGTGAAGGTCCTTGAATGCATTCAGAAAGCAACCAAGCTGGTGAAAGGGCTGGAAGGCATGTCCTGTGAGGAGTGGCTGAGGACTCTGGGTTTGTCTCGTTTGAAGAAAAGGAGGCTGCAGGGTGACGTCATGGCTCTCTGCAGCTCCCTGAGGAGGGGAAGTGGAGAGGGAGGTGCTGAGCTCTTCTCCCTGGGATCCAGTGACAGTATGCTTGGTAATAGTTCACAGCTGTGCCAGGGGAAGTTCAGACTGGACCTAAGGAAGCATTTTTTTTGCCAAGAGGGTGGTCAAACACTGGAATGTGTAGTAAATGCCACAAGCCTCGCCAAGGTACCGTGGAGACTTTAACAATAGAAATGCTGACACAGCAGCACAGAAATGTTCTAACCCTGGACTCACAACGTATATTTGTACCCTTATAAGGAAAAAATCCTATTGACCCTTCTATTGGTCACTTGTAAACCCTTTAACCTGTGTCCATTGGTCCAGTTTGGAGCCTGGCCAAAGGTATATATGTAGCTTACTGTACCCCATTAAGTTAGAAGAAGAATTGCACCGGGCCTTTCACGCACTCCTGAATAAACCATCTCCAGTGGAACTGCCGGCGTCTTCTTCTCCTCTCTCCATCTGCCTGTAGCCTACGCCTGGGGAAGCCAAGCCTAGCAGCAGCTAAACCCTAAAGAGCTGAGATCCCAGAGCTGTTATCACTATAAAGAGCTGTTATCACTCTGCTGGCTGGAAGGCTCCCCGTGGCTTCGGGTTCAAGCGGGCTGGACTCCGGGGCTCTGTCCTTTCCTGGGATAGAGGTCCCGGGCCAACGCCCAGCTACTGAGACCCCCAAAAGGCTCACAATAGGAATGGGCTTCTCCTAGAGAGGCAGTCAATGCCCCAAGCCTGTCAGTGTTTAAGAGGCATTTGGACAAAGCCATTAATATCCTGCTGCAACTTTTCATCAGCCCTGAAGTGGTCAGGCATTTGAATTAGATGAGTGTTTTATGTTCCTTCCAATTGAATTGTTCTATTCTATTGTATCAGAGAGCCCAGAACTGGACACAGGACTCAGGTGTGGCCTCACCTCCCTCGACTAGGTGGCAACCTTGTAACTTTTTCCAGTTTTCACAAAATGAAGTAGTAGAGGAAACAGGTTATCTTTCCCTGTCTCTAATGATGTCTTCTCTTTTTCATGGAATCATTAAAGTTGGAAAAAACCTTTAAGATCATCAAGTCCAACCATCAACTTAGCACCACCATGTTCTAAAATGCCATATCCACATATTTTTGAACACTTTCAGGGATGAGAACTCTACTATTTTCCTGGGAAGCCTTTTCCAATGCTTTACAACCCTTTCAGTGAAAAAAAAATTCCTAATATCCAATCGAAACCTCCTCTGGTGGAACTTGAGTCTGTTTCCTCTCATCCTGTCACTTGTTACCTGGGAGAACAGACTGACCCCTGCTTTGCTACAACCTTTTTTCAGGTAGTCGTAGAGAGTGATAAGGTCCTCCTGAGTCTCCTTTTCTCTAGGCTGATCCCACCATGCTCCCTCAGCTTCTCCTCATCAGACTTGTGCTTCAGACCCTTCCCCAGCTCTGTTGCCTTCTCTGGACATGTTCCAGCACTTCATTGTCTTTCTTGCAGTGAGGGGCCCAAAACTGAACACAGTACTTGAATGCCAAGTACAGGGGAAGAAACACTTCCCTAGTCCTGCTGGCTGCACTATTTCTGATGCAAGCCAGGATGCCATTGTCATTCTTGGACACCTGGTCACACACTGGCTCATGTTCAGACGTTGTCAATCATCACCCTCAGGTCCTTTCTTGCCAGGCAGTTTTCCAGCCACTCTTCCCCTAGCCTGTAGCACTGCAGGGGGTTGTTGTGACCCAAGTGCAGGACCCAGCACTTGGCCTTGTTGAAGCTCATACAATTGGCCTTGGCCCATTGATCCAGCCTGTCCAGATCCCTCTGTAGAGCCTTCCTACCCTCCAGCAGATCAACACTCCTGCCTGACTTGGTGTTACCTGTGAACTTACTGAGGGTACACTTGATCCCTTCCTCCAGGTCATCAATGAAGATATTAAACAGGACTGGCCCTAATACTGAGCCCTGGGGAACACTACTAGTGACCAGTTGCCAACTGGATGTAGCACTATTCACCACCACTCTCCAGGTCTGGCCATCCAGCCAGTTTTTTACAGAACTGAGATTACACCTGTTCACACCATAAGCAGCCAATTTCTCCAGGAGAATACTGTGGGAAACAGTGTCAAAGGCTTTACTGAAGTCCAGGCAGACAACATTCACAGTCTTTCTCTCATCCTCTAAGTGGGTCACCTGGTCATAGAAGGCGATCAGGTTGGTCGAGCAGGACCTGCCTTTCATAAACCCATGCTGGCTGGGCCTCATTCCATGGTTGTTCTGAACGTGCCGTATGATGGCAGTCAAGATGGTCTGCTTCATGACCTTCCCTGACATCAAGGTCAGGTTGACAGGCCAGTACTTCCCTGGATCCTCTTTCTGAAACTCCTTATAGATTGACATCATGTCACAGTAGAGACGGAAAAGATACTTATTTCTTCATATGCAATAGCCAATCCTTATTCTTCATAGCTCATATTTATATGTTTTTCTAAAGGCATTGTATTTAACTCTAATTGGTTAGTAACTTATGGCAATTCAGTTCATTGGTTAGTAATTGCTAGTATACGTGTCCATGGAAAACTTTCCTCTCTAACAATGTTTACATTCTTGTCTCCTAAATAGAAGATGTTTCGGGGAGGGGGGGGGTAAAGTCTTTCTTCTCACAGGTGCAAATTCCTTTCTCACGGGAACTTACCAGGCTAGCTGTCATCTGTGCTTAGTTGAAGTAACAGGCCTGAGCCATGATTTTACAAGGGTAACAAGGTTCTTATTTTATATGGCTTTACCTATATGCAACAATTGCTAATTCACAGTCACATGGAACCTCCTTGGTTGACCAGGACTGAATGATTGACTAAATGATTGAAAGTGACTTGGTGAGCTCTTCTGCCAACTCCCTCAGTACCCCTGAGTGGATCCCATCTGGCTCCATAGACTTGTGGGTGTCTAAGTGGCACAAAAGGTCACTGACCATTTTCTCCTGGATTATGGGCACTTCATTCACCTCCCTGTCTCTGACTTCCAGCTCGGGGGGTGAGTACTGTCCTGGTTTAGGGCAAATTTTGGCAGGAAACCTCCGAAGGGGTTTCCTCTAAAAAGCAGATTTCAGCAGTCCGTCCCTCAAACAGTTCGAGAGAAAAATCTCCTTGGAGAAAAGTGGAAATGACTGTTTATTTAACAAGCAAAGTACTCGCAAACACGAAAACATGAATATTGTTGAACCTTAAACCTCTCATTGGTCTGAAGAGATGGTAGATTGAGAGAGAGTCCTTTTTGTGGGTGTGTCTTGGCTCAGCTCTTTCTCAGTCCCTCCAGGGCTCGGGTCTCTCTCTGAGGCTCGGATTCGGTGTCCCAGCTGCAATGCAGCTTGGGGGCCCCCTGGGTGATAGTCCTGGTGTTCCTGGACTGAACAATAGCTGAACAGTTAAAAAAAACCTTCTGGTGTCGCTGACATCTTTTGTGAAAAGTCCTTTCTTAGGATTTTTCCTGCTGGAGCTGAGAAGCTCAGTAACAAATGTAAACAATTATTATCTGCTGCTGTGGAATGCAACAGGTCCACCTGTGATTGGTCTTCTGTAGATGTTTGGATTTACTGACCACTCACAGTGGAGCTGCTATCGCTCTCTGCCGAGAGACAGACCTTTGTTATTCATTCCTTCTATTCTATTCTTGGCATAGCCAGCTTCTGAAGAAGCCCTTTTCCTTTCTATGTCTTTTTAGTATAGTTATAATGTTATATATTTATCATAAGATAATAAATCAAGCCTTCTGATCATGGAATCAAGATCCTCGTCTCTTCCTTCCTCTAAAAACCTCTGTGACCACCGTCACAGCTGGTGACCCTCAACTGAGCTGGACACTCATCACAGAAGTTGATTCTAGTCAGGAGCTAAAGAACTGAAGATCCTGAATTGGACTGAGTTCACAGCCAAGGCTGACCACAGAGAGAACCTTCTGAAAAGCCTCCAGGAAGATGTTCGGAAAGCCTAGCAGCACCATGCAGCTGGCCAGAGAGTGTTTGACACTGTCTCAAGGTACTGTTATCTTTTCCCCTCCTGAAGATGTGGCCATTCGTAGTTTGTGGTTGCTACTCTGGAGGTTTTCTCCCACAGACGCTGAGGTTCTATTCTCCCCTTCAGAGGAGAAACTTATTGCCCTCTGGCAAAAATGGGGTGAAGAGGATGGAATTCTTGGAGTTTTCCTGTCAGAAAGACACTTATATGAGTTCTTTCGATGGGCAAAGCTTTTTGGTTTTTTTACAAATGTGCTGTATTCGCTCGACATGTTCGTATGGGAGTGCATGGACTCCATTTTCCAATTCCTTCTGGAACGAGGATTAGCATATCCTCGTGTTTATTTAACATTTAAAGCTCTTTTCCCGGTTTTGGAAAGGAGAGAAGCTGTGCTTCCCTGGATTGCTAAGTGCAACGGGCTCGCCCCGTTTCCTCCAACTCCCACAGGAAAAGACCCTTTGGGCTGGGACGATTTGCTGCTTCCCAGCCCCCTTGAACACAAGCGGGGGGGCGAAGTTTCGCCCGGAGCCAAGAAAGTTTTTTCTCTGCGTTTTCAGAGCATGCTCAGATGGAGCCGTCTTTTCACCCCCCCTTCCCTCTCTCCGGGGGATGAAGAGATGGGGGTGGCACTGGCCTTCGAGGTCCCGCCTCCCGGACCCGCCCCGTGGCCGCCTCCCCGGACGGCCCCGCCCGCGGGTCTGCCGGCTTCCCCGCCTGCACCTGTGTTGCTAGGCAACAGTGATCTACCGCTTTTGGAAGCTGTGGCGGTGCTTCCAGCGCCTCCCTCAGAGGCAGAGCGCGCGCCTCCGCTGCCGCTCCCGGAGCTGAGCGACACAACAGCGGCATCTTCCCGGGCACCCCTGCCGCCCCCACCAGCCGCCCCGGCAGTTCTGCCGCCGTCGGGGACTCCATCCTCTGTGTCTGCGTCAGAGGCTGCCCTGGAACTGGCAGCTTGTTCGAGCCCACACCGTCCCGGGCCATTTGCCCTTGCAGCAGCGGTCCCAACAGCCGGCCTCTCCTTCCGTGGAGGAGGCGTGGCTTGACAGTTGGCTGTTGGTGCAGCCCGGCTGCCTGCGTTCAAAATCAGCATTCCTGGTGGGTTGGGGGGTGTTTGTTCGGGGATTGCCCCTTGGAGGTTGCCGTCCCTGCCGTCCCTCGTGCGCCCCAGCGGCGAGGAGGAGGTGGGTCCCGAAAGTTCTGCCCCTGGTCCCCAGGCCAGAGAAGGTGGGGGTGGTGCCAGGAGGCAGATGGGAGCAACACCTTCTGCATTTGCATTGCAGAGGCAGAGGGCACAGCGGGACGCAACCATCTCCCGGTTGCTGTGGGGAACAAACATTCCTAGACCCGAGATGAGGGTTCTTGGGACAGCTTCCATTCCCCTGCTGCTGGCAGGTGATTTTGGGGAAAGGAAGCGTTTGGTCACCCGTTCTGCCACTGTACTGGCAGCAGGGTGCAGGCCTGTGACAAGGCAGAGCCTGCCTCGGGGGCTGGGCCTGGGCTGTTTGGCTTGGCTCCTTGGGCCAGGGCCACCTCCTGGCCTCCTGTTGGTTTTGGGGGTTTTGCTTCCCAGTTCTGGTACTGGGCCACCTTTCTGTGGGCCAGGTCTGGGGTTCCTGATGCTTCCACATTGGCCAGGGCCCCCCAGGGCCTCTCTCTGGCTCCTTTACTGCTGCTCTGCTCTTTCTCATTAAAAAAAAAAAAAATTAAATACAAAGGGTTGAAAGAGCTGGCAGCAGCTCTGAAGCATTGAAGGGCCAAAAATTAGCTTCAGCCCAAGTTGTTCAATAAAGGGCTGCGGCCAGGACATTCCAGAAGTTGTCTCAAAATTGTTTGAAATTGTTTATGACTGTCAATGGACTTTTGATAACTATTGATGGACTTTTCTGCAGCAAGCCTGTTTCAGGGCCAAAAAGGACTTTCAGATATGTCAAAGAGGAACATCTTCAGTCCATGGACTTTTCCTGAAACTCAGCTGCTTGGACTTGAATTTTCTTTGCATTGTTTTTGCATTTTCTTATATTGTAAAATTGTTTTAGTGATGTGATAGAATTTTATATTCTACAGGTGAAGAAATTCCCTGTTCATTTCACACCAGCATTTTTTCTTTTTAATTTAACTAAATAAAGAAAGGTGACATGTCGCAGACACCTTTTGTGAAAAATCCTTTCTTAAGATTTTTCCTGCTGGAGTTGAGAAGTTTCAGCAACAAATGTAAACAATTATTATCTGCTGCTGTGGAATGCAACAGGTCCACCTGTGATTGGCTCCTCTTGGATGTTTATAATTAATGGCTAATCAAGACGGAGCTTTCTCCGACAGAGTCGGAGAAAGCTGCCTTTGTTATCATTCTTTTCTTTTCTATTCTTAGCCAGCTTCTGAAGAAGGCTTTTCTTTTCTATTTCTTTTTAGCATAGTCATAACGTTATATATATATCAAAATAATAAATCAAGCCTTCTGATCATGGAGTCAAGATTCTCGTCTCTTCCTTCACCTGAAAAACCCCTGTGACCACCGTCACAGGCAGTGGTCCAAATATAAGTATGGCCTGTCAGATTGATTACATCACACTGCCCTAGACACACCAAGGCAAGAACTATGTGCTCACAGTGTTAGAAACCACCATTGGATGGTTGGAAACCTACCCTGTGCCTCATGCTATGGCCCGTAACACCATCCTAGGCCTTAAAAAGCAAGTCCTTTGGCGGCATGGTACCCCTGTGTCCTGGGTTGGCTGTATGATGCTTTTATCCCAAATCATCTTGTTCTGTTCATGCTGAATAGTAAGTTTTACACCTTTAAGACTTATTGCAGAGAGTGAAGGGGGAGAGAAATGCACAGTTTTTTTCCTCCAGACACTGCACTCACTCCCCCACATTCCTTCTCCTGGACTGTTGTTGTCTGCGGACAGAGAGAGGGACAGAGTGCTTCTTTTCCTTTTAGTTACTGTTAGCTAGCTGAGGCAAAGAAGTTCCCTGGACTGTGGTTTTTTTCCTTTTTCTTTGGACCTCTTGAAACCTGCTCTGGACTGAACACCCAGGGGAGCACCGGCAGCTCACATTTCTGGCCTGCGACAATTCCAGCACCGGAGGGACTGATCAGAGACTGAGTGAGCTGCAACCCAGGGATGGGGGTTTTTCTCAGTTTGTCATCTCTTTTAGAGTGGCAAGGGGTCTCATTGTTTGATATTGTTTTGGTTTTAATTGTTTAATAAACAGGTTTTTTTCCACCTTTCTCCAGGGAGGTATTTTTTCCTCCCGGACCAGTTGGGGGGGAGGGGCCGATTTGATCTGGTTTTTTTTTCCCACCGGAGCTCCTTGGGGGATTCTTCCCCAAATTTACTCTAAACCTGGACACCCTGAGAGGACTGAGTCGGACAACTGGACTCATTTGAAGAACAGCCTTATCAACACCTGGGCTGGGGAACATGGCATAGAGTGGGTGTATCATATGCCCTACCATGCACCAGCTGCAGGCAAAGTGAAGTACAATGGACTGTTAAAAACCACCATGGAAGCATTGGGTGGGAGATCTTTCAAAAATTGGGAGCAGCATCCGGCAAAAGCCACCTGGTTAGTTAACACCCAAGGTTCTACCAACTGAGTGGGCCCTGCCCAATCTGATCTCCTGCATACAGTAGACAAAGTCCCAGTAGTGCATGTCAAAGGTTTGTTAGGGAAAACGGTTTAGTTTAATTCTGTTTCGAGTTGAGACAAACCCTTTCGTGGGGTTGTCTTTGCTCAGGGACCAGGTTGTACGTGGTGGATAATGCAAAAAGATGGAACAACATGATGTGTACCACAGGGAGATCTGATTGTTGGGTAAGAACTATATGTAAATATCACTGTTTGCTGAATGTTACTGCCATTGTCTGTGTATAGCTGTATATTGCATGTGTAATATATGTATTTATAGAGTTAGAATAGATATTAGCTTTAGTAGTAAGCTGATGATATGGGGATAAGGGGTGGAATATCCTGGGTTAGCTATATGATGCTTATATCCCCAATTGTCTGTTCTGCTTATGCTAGATAATAAGTTTTGCACCTTTAAGACTTGTTCCGAGAGCAAAGGAGGAAGACAAGAAACACGGAGTTTGTTATTGGAAACTGCACTTACTCCCCCGCATCCTGCTCCTGGACGGTGTTGTGTGTGGACACACAGCAGAACAGGGCTCTCCTGTACTTTGAGTTAGTTTTTTGCTAGCTGAGGCAGAGAAGGTCCCTGGACTGTGGTTTTTCTTTTTCTGTGGACATGTTTAAACCTGTTCTGGACTGAACACCCAGAATGTCGAGATCATTTGTTTGTCAGAGTGACCCCGAGAAAAGTTTCAAAGTCTCTTCCCAGCCCGGCGCTTAAAGAAGGAGTCAGAGCTCTTCATTTCTCGGTCTTAGCGTTGTTTATTTTATCTTATCTATAAAAAGTTTTCTCCTGCCCTGCCGAGGTCTGCTCAGCAGGGCAGCCACAGGCACTCTGCCTGCCCCCAGGGTGGTGTTGCGTCTTTATACTAAAAACTACGTGTGAAATGTTTACAATAACTTCCCAATGCCCATCACCTATGCTAGACAGTGAACTTCTACTCTAAACCAATCTCTAAGTGCCAACATCACCACAGAAGATGGAGGCTAAGAAGAAGAAGGAGAAAGGCTGGACACACCCAGTTCCCTCCATCTTGTCTCCATAACCCCCCTGTACCAAAATCCCAAAATGCATATTTCACCCTGTGATAACTTCACTAATATTCTACTTAACTGTTGTGGCTTGCTGGTGTTCATATAAGGTTGGTAAGTTGCTCCACAGGCCATAATCAAACTCACAGAGGCATTTTGGGCTCTGTGCCAGGGTCTCTGAGACCCCTGGCAAGGGTCCTGGCTGCTCAGGACAGCCAGAGGGATGTCCTGAGTCCCGACACCAGAAGAGCACCGGCAGCTCGCACCTGTGGCTCACCAGGCTGGGGCTGGGCCTGGGCTGCGGCATTTCCAGCACTGAAGGGACTGATAAGAGACTGACTGAGCCAAGCTACACCCCACAAAGGGGACTTTTCTGAGTTTGTCATCTCCTTTGGAGCGGCAATGGGTTTTATTTTTTAATATTGTTCATATTTTGTGCTGGTGAATGCTTTGCCTGTTAAATAAACTATTTTTTTTTTCACTTTTCTCCAAGGAACTTTTTTCCCGAACCAGTCGGGGGAGGGGTCACTTGAATTTGTTTTTCTAGAGGAAACCCCTTTAGAGTTTTTTCTCCAAAAATTGCCCTAAACGAGGACACCCTCTTAGACCACTGAGTCTGGATCCACTGAGAGACTGCAACCACCTGAACAAGCTTCTATCTGACCCGAGGGGACTCATCGACCTCTCACCGCTTCACGAGCTGCATGGTTGACTTGTTCCAGAGATAGTAGAAGCTCTAATTGCAGAACAAGTCTCCCTCCGAGAAAAATGGCAGAGATGAAGTGAAAGGAGGCTTGAACTTACATAGGAAAATAACCCTATTCCTTGTTTTATTTGCAGTGACTATTTCCACCAAGTGTGGACTTTGTGTTTGTGCCATAAGTGCTGGAAGAAGTGGTACTGCAAATCAGAATACCAGTGTCAAGATTGCCCACAGTGTGATCCTTTGCGCTATTGGTGATTGTGTAATTTTAAAATTGATTTGTGGGAAGGAGCATGGCTGGCTTCCATGTCAGTATTTTTGGAAGCCGGATCTGCCTTCTCACACTGGTTCTTCTGGTAGGTCTCCTTCTTGACGAAGGAGAGGTGGTCGCAATGCCATTTCTTCCAGAAGGTAATGTGTGGCTTACGCTAGCTCAGGCTTTAAATGAATCTATGTTGTGCCTATCTATGACCTCTCCCAGTAATCCTTTCCAGACTTGCCTAGTAGCCATACCTTTAGAAAAATGAGAATGGGATGTTTTATACAACAAGATGTAGGTACACAGTTTGTGGTAATTGGGAATGGGGCTGCAGCCGAGCCTCATCCGTAATGGGCTACAACTGTGAAAAGCAGGTGAACAGTATTGAAAGCAATGAGACATGGCATGCCAAGGTGTACTGACCAATCACAAAAGGGAACAGAAGGCACAGGTGCAATGCATGAACAACGAGGGGTATAAAAGGTTGGGCTAACGGACAAGAAGGGCAGATGCTTGCAGCCTTCTGAAGTGATATGTTGTTGCTCTGTATGGGCAGACACCTGAAGCCTTCTGATGTGGTGTTACTCTGTATGGGTTGAAGCTTTCTGAAATTGTATGATGATACTCAGCATTTCACGGCCGTCTCAACTGTGACATATGCTGTGGAATATGCTGTGACAACAAGACAATGCACGGGGATTGTACTGCCCCAGGTCGAATTGAGCCAGTGTGGTGGTGCAATGACAAATATCGCAAAACCAATAATAGGCCAGCTGGATGGTATTTTGCTAATGATAGAGGGCTAGGAGTAAATAAAGTTTCTGACTTTTTTACTATTTCCCTACCACCTCAAGAACTGGACGTTCTTTAGATCCATGCAGGCTTTTGTGTTTCTTTCTACATTATGCTAGTGGACCCTTTGCTGACAAAAGATTCGGCCTTGATGTTTCAGGCATGGGAATTTCTGCCAATGCTTCTGCCTGGTGTAATCATACCCTGCCTCAGCCAATTTTACCTGGGATGGTTTCTATTGGATTAAGAGACAATATATTATTGATATGTGGGAACAGAGCCTGGAAAGGAATACCAGGAAGGGCTGTGGGAGGCCCTTGCACTTTTGGGCAACTAACCATATTTCACTCCTTCTGGGAAAACTTACCATCTCTACATAGACTGGTGCGAGCAAAGTGTAGCACACACACATACAGCCCAGATTGCGATGATAATGTCGAATCCTGGAACATTGGAGCCCAAGTATTTGCCTCAGTTATTCCATCTATAGGCACGGCACATGCATTAAAAACTTCAAATAACCTTGGCTGCTGCCTGGCAAAACAAACTATTGCTACTAGCTCTGCTTTAACAGGCTTATTAACAGATGTTGATAGTGTGAGACATGCTACACTGCAGAATAGAGCTGCAATAGATTTTTTGCTTTTGGTGTTCCAAATCTCCAATTATATCCAGGCAGGAATGCTTGGCTCCTCCCCCTGGGTGGAGCATCTCACAATGGGATGATGTAATTTTATGGAACTCAATAGCCCATTAACAGAAGATATCTCCCCGGAGGGAGGATTGTTTGTGGAAGAAATAAAGAAAACTGCCCAATTAACAAAATATAACTGCCCCACAGATAGGAATAGAATACACACACCCATTTCCAACCTAAGACAAATATACCCAAAAAATGTGATTAAAACCAAACTAGATTAGATGTTGGTGCAAAAAAATTTATATATTTTATTTAATAGTAAAAGAGGCAAAGAGAAAGCAAAGAAATAGAAAAAGAAGTGTGCATGGGGGGTTGGGGGTCAGGGAGAGAGTGACAGGGGTTAGGGTCGAAACATATCACACTTCCGGGCATCCCAACAATGTCTTGTTGCTCCCCTCAATCTGGTCTTCTCAGTGGTGAGGGTCCCCCGCTGCTGCCACCATGCTGAAAAGTATAGAATCCAATTGATTAATATACATTTGGGCCAGATGGAAATGCCCATCTGAACGGCCATCCTGAGGGGGCTAGGTTTGACACTGTCCCTTGCAATACTGTGGATTTGTTGCATCATGTTGCAGTGCTCTGGTCCAAGGTCTGGGGACCCCTTTGGGGGGACCTTTGATGGGCCATGACTGCTGTCCTTCTCACGGATGCAGCTTTTCCCAGGATGAAGGGGCCCACAGCTGGGCTCCTCTGCACAGCGGAGGATGCAGGATGGGTGTTAATTGCCTCTGACTAGAGTCTTTTTCACCACACACCCAAAACCTCTCATCTCCCCCCACTCTTTGGTGTGAGGGTCTGTTCAAGCCTGGCAGCTAAAAGACCTGGGGCTGTGCTCTCTACCCCAAAGGTGCTAAGCTTGATCCCTCTGTGAATATATTTCTTCTTTCCCTGAATCATGATTTTAAAGGGTTAAGATTTTAGCTGAGGGTTAGAACCAATTCATATTGAAGTTAGATACACCAATGATAGGTAATTATTATTAGATGCTTTAGCTAAAGCTAATTTTTATATTATGAGCTCATTTGTAGAAGGAAGTAGAGTAAGTGAACCAGTATAAGAACATATTGCAACCAGTAGAACAATGCCAGCACCTGGAGTCTATGTGAAATTATCATGAAGCAGGGGGCCTTGGATTGTGCCAGAGGGTCACAGAGACCTGACGAAGACCTTCCTGACTTCATACCTGGGACCACTGACCCAGTTTGAGACCACCAACCCAATTCGAGAGAAGAACTGAACACGCGTGAAGGACTAATAACCTCATTTTAATACAAAGCGGGGATGGGAGGTGCTGGGGTTGTCCATATGTATTATTTCAGGAAATAAATAGAAGGCAAAAGTCCTTGTGCAGTGCGGTTACACATTTCGGGAATGATCCCCACAGTGCCACCCGCCGGCGTAATAAATACACCACTTTCTAACTTTTACTAGTTAGAGAGTCTTTGTTCGTGATTTTCGGTTTTAACGATTCATCTCCAGTCCTGATTTATCTCCGTCATCAAGTAGTGTAGGGCCTCAGACAGAAGGCCTATTCAGGGTGTGGTGGTCTTCTCTGCAGCTTTTTTAATACAGTTTTGCCATAATAGGAAAAGGTCCTTCATGAAGATATTTAAGCCATAAATTATAACATTCAGTCTCCAACACACAGGTGCTCTGTGATCGCTCTGGTGTAAAGCCCTGGTTCAGCTGTAAAAGCTGCAGCCATGAGCCCTGAGCCAGTGGACAGCATGAGAAGTGATGTTTCTCCTGGTGCTTGTTGCTGCTGTAACACCAGAGGCTTTTCCTGGGGAGGGGAATTGTAAGATCCATGTCTCTCAGGCTGTTGTTTGAGTCCACTCTGGCAAGCTATGGACCCTGGCCCACACGGTCTTAAATGGACGAAAGCAAAAGACAAGAAACGCTCTTCTCCACGTGGGAACGAGTGTCCTGTTTATTGGCTTGGGAAGGGACACCTCAGAATCTGGAGACCTCCCAGGTAGAAAAGAGGGCGTTCCCTTCTTGCAGGGGACTTTTATACCCGAGGGAATGGGGGCGGGGGAAGAGGACCGCAGCCAATGGGATACCATTGAGGAGGGGCGAGGGGAGGGGTAACCAGGGGCCAGACCACCAGGGGGGATAGCAGAGGGGTGGACGAGGGAGAGACCATGTGATGGGAGAAGGGAAATAACAATCTACGTGACATAATATACTCAGTGCAAATTTCAAATCACCCAGTGCAAAACAACTAAATAAACTATTTAGTGCAATACAACACCTCCCCCTTTTCTGTTAAAAAATAAAAACACATTTAAGTTCATGGGTCTGCCGGAATGCAGATAACTGTGTTAGGAAGATTCTTCCTCCTCTTTCTGGTGGCGTCTTCTCTTTGAGGCGACAGTTACTTGCTTCTCATCCCCGTCTGCTGGAGCTGGATTATTGGGGACGAAAAGTTTTACCCACTTTTGGGGTATCCATCGAGGGCCTGAGGGGGTGGATACACAGGCGTAACCACACCCCCAGGTGACGAGCTCATAAGGACCCTTGGTTTCCAAAGTTTCTGGGTCCTTAATGAGGACTGGTGGACACTGTGACAACTTAAACCAATTGTTATTATGGAAATGCCATATTACTGGAGGATTCATGTTTTCAAATGAACAATTAAAAAAGCTGATGGTAAACAGGGCTTTGCAGAGCTTTTGTTGTGGAGTCATCCATGCTGCAGAATTGCCCTGCCTAGCCAGGACCTCTTTGACAGTGTGGTGGGCACGCTCGATCATAGCTTGACCTGTGGGGGAGTGGGGAATGCCTGCCTTATGCTCCACTCCCCACTGCTGGACAAACTCTTGGAACTCCTTGGAGGCATACGCTGGGCCACTGTCAGTCTTAATCTCCCTAGGGATCCCCAATACTGAAAAGGCTTGCAGCAAGTGTTGTTTGGCATGCACAGCCCTTTCCCTTGCGTGAGCAGAGGCATAAACCGCACCTGAGTATGTATCTGTGCTGACATGCACATATTTCATGCAACCGAAACTGGGAATGTGTGTGATGTCTGTCTGCCACCCTTTGCAGCTCCCAAGGCCTTGGGGGTTAACCCCAACACCCAGGGATGGCACTGCCTGAAGCTGACAATTGGGACAGGTAGCCACGATGGCTCGAGCCTGACTTCATGTTAGCTGGAACTGACAGATTAGACCTGGAACATATTGATGGTATTGCTGGTGACTTAGCTTTGCCTGTTGAAAGATGTCTGGAAGGCGTGCCATTTCTGCTGGAGTGGCAAGGGAATCTGCTTTGCGATTACCTTCTGCCACCTCGCCTGGCAAATTGGTGTGTGACCTCACGTGCGTCACATAGAAAGGGTGCTCCTGCTGCGAAACTAAATAAATTAGTTTTGAGAACAACCTGAAGAGATGCTTGTAGTAAACACCACAAGCCTGGCCAAGGCACCATGGAGGATTTAACAATGGGAATACTGACACAGCAGCAGAGAGGTGTTCCGACCCCAGACTCACAACTTATCTTTGTACCCTTATAAGGAGAAAAGTCTTGTTAACCGTGCTATTGGTCGCTTGTAGTCCCCCTAACCTTTGTCCATTGGTCAAGTTTGGATACTGGCCAAGGGTATAAAAGTAGCATACTGTACCCTACTAATTCTGGAAGAAGAAGAGCTGAGTCCCTTCACGAGCCCCCGAATAAACCATCCTCGTGGAACAAGCCGGTGTCTCCTCTTCTCCTCTCTCTATGTCTGCCTGAAGCCCTATGCCTGGGGAAGCCTAGCCTAGCAGCCGCTGAAATCCCAAAGAGCTGACAATCACTATAAGAGCTGTTATCACCCTGCTAGCTGGGAGGCTCCCCATGGCTTGGGTCTGAGCGAGCTGACCTCCGGTAATCTATCCCCCTGGGGATAGAGGTCTCGGGCCAATGCTCCGCTAATAAGACCCCCTATGGCTTCATAACTTGGCACTCCAACTCATCGTACGAACTCCGCCAAAGGTTTAGCTGACACTGAGCAACGAACAATCCCCCCAGGGGATATTCTGTGATTGCCAGTTTGGGACGCTGGCTCCCAGCAGAACTTTTCGTTTTAGAAAACCTCTCTGTGGGAGGCTCATTTCGAACCTCAAAACTTACACCGGAACGAGATACATTCGAGGAGAATTGAGCGGCAGGCCCCCTTCCTCAGAAGCCCAGCCCGAAGGACGTAAGTATGAATTAACACTGCGCGCAAATCCTTCGAGGTTCTATTTTTTGTTTTGTTCTTTTTCCTTTTTTTTCTGTTTTTTTCTGTTGGAAGGGTAATACTTTACTATGGGTAGCTGTTTCAGTACCCTAAAGCTAACCACACTTGAGAGACAGTTATATTTAACCATTGTAGAAACCTTATCTGATAAGAAATTCCTCTTTTCCAAAGGTAGACTTTCAGAACGAAATCTTAAAAGGTTCGTAAGCTGGATCGTTAAACAATTTCCCGAAATTAATACATCCACGATTACTGAAAATGCTTTCTGGGACAGGGTGGGAAACGCTATTTATCTCTCCCAAACAAAACAAGATTTTTCTGTTACTAACTTCTTACCTTTATTTCACATAATAACAAAAACCTTTGAAAGGGTTAACACAGAGGACCTTATTGAATCGCAAATTAACACTGATAAGATTGGCGAGGAATGGAGCTTATCTAACACAGACCCTGACACCTGTGTCACGGTTTCCACCTGCTCCAACTCCCTGGCCTCTGCATCCTCCTCCTGCCCAGTCCTGGGGGCCACATTTCCTGCTGCCGACCCCTCCCCGGTCTCGGTCTCGCCTCCCCCAAATCCCGGTTTGCCGTCCCCCGCCCTGGCCCCCACCCCCACCCCCCCCCCCGCCTCAGCCACCGCCGTTTCCACCGCTCCCGCGGCCCCCCCCTCCCCCACCCGCCGTTTCCTTGCCGCTCCCCGCAACAGGACAGCCCGCCCTTGCCCCGGCCCCTCCCACTCTTGCGTCAGCTTTGCCCGCGCCCCATCCCGGTCCCACCGCGCTCGCTGTCCTCACCCATGCTGCTTTTGCCACCTCCCCGCCCTTCTCCAGCCCTGCGCCGCTGCCATGTCTCCCCCCACTCCCATCCGCCCCCCCACTCCCGTTCATCCCCCCAAGCCTGCTCGCCCCCGCCGCATTTGCCTCCACCACCCCGCCTCGCTCCCGCCACACCCCTGCCGCGGCTCCTGCTCCTACTGCTCCGCCTACGGCACAGACAACCCACACTTGCGCAACAACATGGCCTGAGCCTGCATCCGAGATACCCTGCACCAGAGGAATAACCTGTCCACCCCAAAGCACCCCATGCGTGCACCCCTGCCCCTATGCGTCATTTCTAGCCCTGCTCCTGTGGCGCCACCGCCTGGCCAGCCACTGAAACCTTTGAAAATAATTACTAAATTAAAAAAACCTAAGCCGCGCGTTGTCACCTTTGCCAAGCCTGCCTCAGACGATAACAGCTCTTCCAATGAATCTGATTCTGATATAATACATACAGACCCATGGGCTCTTATTAAGATAGAAGCTACCAGGTCAGATGACTGGGACCTGGCACAGAAAATTACTGCATTCCCTGTCAAATACAAGCAGGGATGCAACGGAGGCAAGTCCTCTAATAAGTCATGGAAGCCCATTTCCAAAAAAGCACTAGTGCAATTACGAAACATAGCAAAAAAACATTGACGTGGATCACATATCTTTAGAAATCTCTTAGAAGCTATGTTCTCTGCACGTCTTGCTTCCTCATGATGTAAAGAATATTGCACAATGCCTCCTATCCCCAGCAGAATATTTGTTATGGGACAGTCTTTGGAAAAAAACATTTAAAAACGCTATCGGATTCATATACTGCTGATGAGAATAAGACCAGCTTTACGGTAGAACAGCTGGCAGGTCAAGGTAATTTGCAAAAGCCAGCTGAACAAATGGAAACATTGAATAAAGATGCCCTGCACGACCTTGCTCTAGCCACAAAAACCTCCTTGCTTCTTATGCAGGATGATGCCATGCCTACCATGCATTTTGCTACTACAAAGCAAGGCATAGACGAGAGCTTTATAAAATTTGTTGACAGGCTCAGAGATGCTCTTGAGAAACAGATTGAAAGCACAGAAGCTAGAAAAGAACTCTTATGTAAGCTTACTTTGAGTAACTCAAATGAAAAATGTAAGGCCATTCTGAGATCCTTGACAATGGAATCAGACCCGACTATCGAGCAAATGCTGGAATACTGTACAGACCACATGTCCACTGAGAATACAGTGGCCCAAGCAGTTGCTAAGGGTATTGCTGCTGGAGTTTCTGGTGCATATGCAGTAATAGCTTCTAAAGATCAAGCTAAATGCTATCACTGTGGTGATTTTGGACATTACATAAAGGACTGTCCGGAGAGGTCACCCCCTCGATACCACCGTAATTCTTATCAAAGACCCCAGAATCAGCAGCGTTTCCAGCAGCGTCCGGGAAATGCCTCGCGCAGCCCGGTCGAGCCCCGGGCAACGACAGCAAATCAAAGGCCACCCAGACCCAATCATGCACCAACCTGGACTGTTCCAGACGCAAGGAAGAGGGACCAACCCACGGGACTACCCACGGAACAACCCACGGAACAACCCACAGGACCACCAAGAGCGGTACCCGCCCCCAACTGGTAACTGCTCTCTGCATTGACTTTAATATTAAGTATATTCACCGTGTTCCCACAGGGAAATATGTATCTAAAGGTAGTCCTTCAGACATTTTAATTATGGGTGATTCTCTTAATGGTCCAAAGGAAATCTATGTTGTTCCGGAAGTGCTGACAGTGCAGCCAGGACAAGAGATCCTGGTTCAGGTATTTTGCATAGACTTACCATTTTTTCTTTCTAAAGGAACTCCAATTGCACAAGCCTTTTTACTCCCAAAGAATCACAGGGAACAGATCCTTCTCAACCCTACAACTACATAGTTGTAGGGCACAAGTCATGGGAGCATCCAAGCCTGCCATTGAGTGTGGCATCTCTTGCAAAGGAGAGAAGACACACCTGCCAGGGATGCTGGACACCGGCGCGGACGTGACCATCATCGCCCGTTCAAATTGGCCAGCACACTGGCATCTACAACCTGTCGCAGGCATGATTACCGGGATTGGTGGAACTACTGTTTCCATGAGAAGCAAAAACAACATCCTTGTTGAAGGGCCTGAAGGCAAGCTGGCAACCATCTGACCATTTGTGGTAAGGGCCCCCATCACCCTTTGGGGCCGAGACGTTCTATCCCAGTGGGGAGCTTCTCTACATATTCCCACCCAGGATTTCTAACTGGGACCACTGAGGTAAGCACACTGCCAGATATGCCTCGTCTCATCTGGAAAAGCCACACCCCAATATGGCAAGAACAGTGGTCCCTAAAAAAGCCAAGCTGCACATCCTAAACTAACTTGTGGAAGAACAGCTCGCAAAAGGCCACATAGTAGAATCCGACAGCCCTTGGAATTCTCCTGTATTCATTCTACCAAAGCCCGGGTGTCTTGGGTTGGCTCTATGGTGCTTTTATCCCCAATCGTCTTGTTCTGTTTGTGCTAAATAGTAAGTTTTGCACCTTTAAGACTTATTGCAGACAGTGAAGGGGGAGAGAAAATGCAGGTTTTTTTTTCCTCCAGATACTCCTGTCACTCCCCCACATTCCTTCTCCTGGCCGGCGGTTGTTGTCTGCAGACAGACGACGGACAGAGCGCTTCTTTTGCTTTTTAGTTAGTTTTCAGCTAGCTGAGGCAAAGAAGTTCCCTGGACTGTGGTTTTTCTTTTCCCTTTTCTTTGGACCTTTGGAAACCTGCTCTGGACTGAACACGCAGGAGAACACCAGTAGCTCACATTTCTGGCCCACCGGGCCGGGCCTGGCCTGCGACAATCCCAACACCGGAGGGACTGTTCAGAGACTGAGTGAGCTGCAACCCGGGGAGGGGGTTTTCTCAGTTTGTCAATTTTTTTTTTAGAGTGACAAACGGTCTCATTGTTTGATATAGTTTCAGTTTTATTGTTTAATAAACAGTTTTTTTCCACCTTTCTCCAAGGAGGTACTGTTTTCCTCCCAGACCAGTTGAGGGGGGGGAGGGGCCGATTGGATCTGTTTTCTCACTGGAGCTACTTTGGGGAATTTTTTCCCCAAATTTACTCTAAACCTGGACAAATACATAATTGGCGCCCAGTCGTGGGGCTGGAAAAGGTGGAAAAAAGCTCTATTAATTGTGTGTTTGTTGTTGTTAAAGCAGTCAGGAGACATGCTGCTTGGATCCATAATGTCCCTGGGGGTGAAAGCCTTCATGTGGCTCTGGGCTCTAGGCCTTTTTGAGATTTCAGTACCTTTCTTGTCACTAGGAATATGGTCCATAACACGTAATTTTTGCAGTACAGGGGTACGGATTGGAATAGCTGTTGTGCTGGCCTTGGTGATAATGATTTATAAAGCGTTTACAAAGATACTGGCGTCTGTTTACGATATGTATGGTTTATGGTTCCTTCATCCTACCCTGCATCCCAATTCCAGCAGTACATTTCGGGAATTTATTAGTAATTACACTCAGTCTAGTAATTACACTCAGTCTGTTAGAGGAGGAGCCGAGAATACGGCTTTCCAGCCTTTCTTTTCCTTCTTCTCCTCTGGATCTGTGATGTCACTTTTTGAGAATGTTCAGTTTCCCCTGAATGTTAAAGAGACCATCTTTCTGGTATTTAATCTGGTAAGCTTCCTCTATGTTGTCTGTAGCCTCTCTAGAATGAGGGCTGAGATATCCAGAGGAGCTAGTGAGACCCCTGACCCAGAAGCAGATGCAGGTGTGAAAAATCCTGAGTGGTGTGGAGAATGGGAAAATATAGGCCAAACCCTGAAGGAATTTTCTGATCCTGTAGACTGGGATTTTCCACGGGGACAAATTCAGAACCCAGCTGAGGTGGGGAAATACCTAAAAGAGAAGTGCCATGACGATTCTAATGAGAAAAGGCTCATTGCAATAAGCTGGGCCCTGGCCTATGCTTATCACACTGTGTTAGATAGTGTAGGGCAGCAGACAGAGGCAGGGGGGCAGGGAGATAAATCAGCTATTCCAGTCACTCAAGCTGTAGCCAACAGCCCAGGCTCGAAGCCAGCAGCCAAACCAGATAGTGAGCCTAAGCCAGCATCCAAACCCATGACTGTTGCTACCAGTACTAGAAGTGGGAAACGCAGAGAGAAAACTAATCGACCAGTGGATGATGACGATGATGATGGTGATACAGGAGAAGAAACCTCGATGCCTCCTGGCATAAAATCAGGAGTCAAAGCAGTAGGTGCAAGATCAGACACAAATACTGAGTCCTTTTCCCTGAAGGACCTTCGTGGCCTACGGAAGGATTACACCCAACGACCTGATGAATCCATAATTAGTTGGTTAGTCCATCTCTGGGATGCTACAGGTGAGGCTACAATTCTGGATGGCACTGAAGCGAGGCATTTGGGGTCCCTGTCACAGGATCCTTTCATCGACCAAGGAATGATGAGGGGGGCTAATCCACACAGCCTCTGGTCACGGGTCTTGGATAGTGTTGCACAAAGATACCTGTGTGCAGATGATCTTTATATGCAACAAACTCAGTGGAAGACCATAGAGCAAGGGATCCAACGCCTGAGAGAAATGGCAGTGGCAGAGATTATCTTCTCAGATGACGAGACAACTAAGAACCCAGATTTAGTACCATGCATGCCTGTGATGTGGCGAAAACTTGTGCGACTTGGGCCACATGAATATGCTTCTGCTTTAGCCATCATGAAGAGGGATGAGAGGGAAGAGACTGTGCTAGATATAGCAAGGAAGGTCCGAGCATATGCAGATGCTGTGCATGGCCCAACATATGCCAGAATCGCAGCGGTGGAAACACATCTGCAGGAATTAGAGGACAAGATAGAGGAGAATCATAAGAAGCTCCGAGAAGAGATTAAAGAAGACCTTCTCCAAATCTTGGCAGTACAGATCAGAAGTTCTGGTATCCAAGGCAGACGTTTCCCAGATGGTGAGAGACGGTACAGCCCACGAAATGAGCTGTGGTTCTACCTGCGTGAGTGTGGAGAAAACATGGGGAGGTGGGATGGAAAACCTACTGCTGTTCTGGCACGACGGGTGCGTGAATTGAAGGAAGCCACCAAAAGGAAAGCAGCTCCAGTTGCCCATAGCTGAACTACCAGGTATGATGATGATGACATGTCTGATCCCCTTGAAGGAACATCCAAGACATATGCCCAGGGAAAGAAGGATAGCCAGGCTTAGAGGGGCCCTGCCTCTAGCCAGGTAGAGGCCAGGGAAAATCATGTTTTCTGGTCTGTGTGGATTCGTTGGCCTGGCACATCGGAACCACAAGAGTATAAAGCTTTGGTTGATACAGGTGCACAATGTACGTTAATTCCGTCAAGACATGTAGGGAGGGAGTCTGTCTCCATTCCTGGTGTGACAGGGGGATCCCAGGATTTCACTTTGGTGGAAGCTGATGTGAGCCTGACTGGGAATGAGTGGAAGAGACATCCTCTCGTGACTGGCCCAGAGGCCCTATGTATTTTGGGCATAGACTACCTTCGAAGTGGGTATTTCAAAGACCCAAAGGGACTCAGATGGGCATTTGGAATAGCTGCTGTAGAGACAGAGGGTATCAAGCAGTTGAACAGTTTGCCTGGACTGTCAGAAAACCCATCTGCAGTAGGACTCCTGAAGGTAGAAGAGCAACGAGTGACAATTGCCACCTCAACAGTGCACCGCCGACAGTACCGAACGAATCGAGATGCTGTGATCCCCATCCACAAAATGATCCGTGAGCTGGAGAGCCAAGGGGTGGTTAGCAAGACCCACTCACCCTTCAACAGCCCCATTTGGCCTGTGCATAAATCTGAAGGAGAATGGAGACTGACAGTGGACTATCGTGCCTTGAATGAAGTGACTCCACCATTGAGCACTGCTGTGCCGGACATGCTGGAACTCCAGTACGAGCTGGAGTCCAAGGCAGCAAGGTGGTACGCCACTATAGACATTGCCAATGCATTTTTCTCCATTCCTCTGGCAGCAGAATGCAGGCCTCAGTTTGCTTTCACCTGGAGAGGCGTGCAGTACACATGGAACCGACTGCCCCAGGGGTGGAAGCACAGCCCCACCATCTGCCATGGATTGATCCAGGCTGCACTGGAAAAGGGTGAGGCTCCAGAACATTTGCAATATATTGATGACATCATTGTGTGAGGGAAGACAACAGCAGAGGTGTTCGAGAAAAGAGAGAAAATCATCCAGATCCTCCTAAAAGCTGGCTTCGCCATCAAGAAGAGCAAAGTCAAGGGACCTGCTCAAGAGATCCAGTTTCTGGGAGTGAAGTCGCAAGACGGACGGCGTCAGATTCCCACCGACGTAATCAACAAGATCACAGCAATGTCTCCACCATCCAGTAAGAAAGAAACACAAGCTTTCCTAGGCACCATAGGTTTTTGGAGGATGCATATTCCCGAATACAGTCAGATCGTGAGCCCTCTCTACCTGGTCACCTGTAAGAAGAACACTTTCCACTGGGGCCCTGAGCAGCAACAAGCCTTTGCACAGATCAAGCAGGAGATTGCTCATGCAGTAGCCCTTGGCCCAGTCAGGACAGGACCAGAGGTGAAGAACGTGCTCTACTCTGCAACTGGGAACCATGGCTTGTCCTGGAGCCGTTGGCAGAAGGTGCCTGGGGAGACTCGAGGCCGACCACTAGGATTTTGGAGTCGAGGCTACAGAGGGTCTGAAGCCAACTATACTCCAACAGACAAAGAAATCTTGGCTGCCTATGAAGGAGTCCAGGCTGCCTCGGAAGTAATAGGGACTGAAGCACAACTCCTCCTGGCACCTCGACTACCAGTACTGGGGTGGATGTTCAAAGCGAAAGTTCCCTCTACGCACCCTGCCACCAGTGCTACATGGAGCAAATGGATTGCTGTTATCACACAGCGCGCCCGTATTGGAAAACTGAATTGCCCTGGGATTCTGGAAATAATTACAAACTGGCCGGAAGGTGAAAACTTTGGTCTCGCTGATGAAGGGGAAGAAGAAGTGACACGGGCTGAAGAAGCTCCACCATACAACCAACTGCCAGCAGAGGATACACAATACGCTCTTTTCATTGATGATTCTTGCCGCATTGTGGGAATGAAGCGGAAGTGGAAAGCAGCTGTATGGAGCCCCACACGACAGGTCGCAGAGGCCACTGAAGGAGAAGGTGGATCAAGCCAACTTGCTGAACTCAAAGCCATTCAACTGGCCCTGGACATTGCTGAGAGAGAGAAGTGGCCAAAGCTCTACCTCTACACTGATTCATGGATGGTGGCCAATGCTCTGTGGGGATGGCTGGAGAGGTGGAAAGAGGCTAACTGGCAGCGTAGAGGAAAACCAATTTGGGCTGCTGAAGAGTGGAAAGACATTGCTACCAGGGTAAGGAATCTGCTTGTGAAGGTCCGCCATGTGGATGCCCATGTTCCCAAGAGTAGAGCTAATGAGGAGCACCAAAACAATGAGCAAGTAGACCAGGATGCAAAAATAGAGGTGTCAAAGATAGACTTAGATTGGCAACATAAAGGAGAGTTATTCCTAGCTCGATGGGCCCATGATGCCTCAGGCCATCAGGGCAGGGATGCCACCTATAAGTGGGCACGAGACCGAGGGGTGGATCTAACCATGGACAGTATTTCTCAGGTCATCCATGACTGTGAGATGTGTGCTGCCATCAAGCAGGCCAAGCGAGTGAAGACCCTGTGGTATGGTGGGCGGTGGTCCAAGTACAAGTATGGGGAGGCCTGGCAGATTGACTACATCACACTGCCCCAGACACGCCAGGGCAAGCGCTACGTGCTGACAATGGTGGAAGCCACCACGGGATGGCTGGAAACCTACCCTGTGCCTCATGCTACGGCCCGGAACACCATCCTGGGCCTTGAAAAGCAAGTTCTGTGGAGACATGGAACCCCTGAGAGGATTGAGTCAGACAATGGGACTCATTTCAAGAACAACCTTATCAACATCTGGGCTAGGGAATATGGCATTGAGTGGGTGTACCATATTCCCTATCATGCACCAGCTGCAGACAAAGTGGAGAGGTACAACGGACTGTTAAAAACCACATTGAAAGCATTAGGTGGGGGAACTTTCAAAAACTGGGAGCAGCATCTGGCAAAAGCCACCTGGTTAGTTAACACCCGAGGCTCTACGAACCGAATGGGCCCTGCCCAATCTGAGCCTTTGCGTAGAGTGGATGGAGACAAAGTCCCATTGGTATGTGTCAGCGGTTTGTTAGGGAAGTTAGTTTGGATTAATTCTGCCTCGAGTACAGACAAACCCATTCGTGGGGTTGTTTTTGCTCAGGGACCAGGTTGCACATGGTGGATAATGCAAAAAGATGGAAGAACACGATGTGTACCTCAAGGAGATCTGATTGTTGGATAAAACTTATGTGTAAATATCACTGTTTGCTGAATGCTGAATGCTATTACCATTGTCTGTATATAGCTGTATAATGAATGTATAATGCATGTGTTTGTACAGTTAGAATTTATATTAGTTTTGGTAATAAGCAGACGATATGGGGATAAGGGGTGGAATGTCCTGGGTTGGCTGTATGGTGCTTTTATCCCCAATCGTCTTGTTCTGTTTGTGCTAAATAGTAAGTTTTGCACCTTTAAGACTTATTGCAGACAGTGAAGGGGGAGAGAAAATGCAGGTTTTTTTTCCTCGAGATACTCCTGTCACTCCTCCACATTCCTTCTCCTGGCCGGCGGTTGTTGTCTGCAGACAGACGACGGACAGAGCGCTTCTTTTGCTTTTTAGTTAGTTTTCAGCTAGCTGAGGCAAAGAAGTTCCCTGGACTGTGGTTTTTCTTTTCCCTTTTCTTTGGACCTTTGGAAACCTGCTCTGGACTGAACACCCAGGGGAGCACCAGCAGCTCACATTTCTGGCCCACCGGGCCGGGCCCGGCCTGCAACATTTCCAGCACCGGAGGGACTGATCGGAGACTGAGTGAGCTGCAACCCAGGGAGGGGGTTTTTCTCAGTTTGTCATTTTCTTTTTAGAGTGACAAACGGTCTCATTGTTTGATATAGTTTCAGTTTTATTGTTTAATAAACAGTTTTTTTCCACCTTTCTCCAAGGAGGTACTGTTTTCCTCCCAGACCAGTTGAGGGGGGGGAGGGGCCGATTGGATCTGTTTTCTCACTGGAGCTACTTTGGGGAATTTTTTCCCCAAATTTACTCTAAACCTGGACAAACAGGTGGAGGCTTCTCCACGACCTTCGCAGAATCAACGAGACCGTCGAGGACATGGGTCCTCTTCAGCCTGGCCTGCCCTCCCCATCGATGCTGCCTAGGGACTGGACACTCGCTATCATAGACATTAAGGACTGTTTCTTCAGCATTCCACGGCACCCTGAGGATGCTCCAAGGTTTGCTTTCTCCATTCCCTCTATTAACAAGGAGGGCCCGCTCAAAAGATATTATTGGCTTTATCTTCCTCAGGGTCTAAAAAACAGCCCAAGTATTTGTCAGCGATACGTGGCTCACATCCCTTCTCCCATTCGGAAGTCATTTCCAGATGCTATAATATATCACTATATGGATGACATTCTGGTGTGTGCTTCAGAAAAAGCTTACTTGAACACCACAGTTAAAAAGACAATTGAAGCCATAGAAAGGGCAGGAATGGAGATTCATGAGGACAAGATCCAGTACACTGAGCCATGGACTTAACTTGGAGTCCAGATTCGGGAAAGGACTGTCGTTCCCCAGCAGATCGTAATCATAGACGACCCAAAAACCCTGAGGGACTTACACAGCCTGTGCGGATCCATCAACTGGGTACGTCCACTGCTAGGACTTACAACGGAGGACCTTGCTCCCTTGTTCAATCGCCTTCGTGGACCCAAGGAGCAGGACTCTCCCTGCACTCTCACAACAGAAGCCTGAGGTGCCATCGTCAAAGTCCAGGAAGCCCTGTCTTCACGCAAAGCCCATCGCTACGAGCCCAGCCTGCCTTTCCAGTTCATCATTCTGGGAAAAGCACCCCAATTCCATGGACTGATTTTCCAATGGGATGCTCAGCTGCAAGACCCTTTGTTGATACTGGAATGGGTTTTTACAGGTAACCAGCCTACAAAGACTCTTACCATCAACCAGGAGGTTATAGCACACTTAATAAAAAAGGCTAGGGTTCACCTTTGCTCCCTTTCAGGTTGTGATTTTGAATGCATACACTTGCCTATAACTCTTAAGGTCTTTGAGGATTTATTCTAGACCAATGCGAGTCTGCAGTTTGCCCTGGACAGTTATACGGGTCGAATTTCAGCACATATCCCAGAACACAAACTTTTTAACATGAATGAAACTTTTCATTTGATTCCAAAGCAAATCCAATGTAGAAAACCTCACAAGGCTCTAACCCTCTTTACAGATGGCTCAGGGTCTTCTCACAAATCAGTGATTACTTGGAGAGACCCCCAAACACAAGACTGGCAGTCTGATGTACAAGTGGTGGAAGGATCACCACAGATTGCAGAATTAGCAGTCGTTGTCAGAGCCTTTGATAAATTTAAAAACGAGCCTTTCAATCTGGTCACAGATTCAGCTTATGTTGCAGGAATAGCTTTGAGAGCAGAACACGCTCTTCTTAAGGAAGTTTCTAATCCAAGGTTGTACCAACTGATCTCTAAATTAATACAACTGATCTCCAACAGAAAGAAACCTTACCACATAATGCATGTGAGGTCACACATGGACCTCCCAGGTTTTGTTGCAGAAGGCAACAGGAAACCAGATGCATAGGCAATGGCAGCAGAAACTGCTAATGTTCCTGACATCTTTTCCCAGGAAAAGTTGTCTCACGCGTTTTTCCATCAAAATGCACCTGCCCTTATGAGAATGTTTAAGCTCTCGAAGGAGCAGGCAAAGGCTATTGTAGCTGCATGCTCGAATTGCCAAAGCTACCAAATACCATCTATGGGGATGGGAGTCAATCCCAGAGGTCTGAATAGCTGTCAGCTGTGGCAGACAGATGTAACTCACTTTGCACCTTTTGGAAACTCAAAATATGTGCATGTATTGGTTGACACATTTTCAGGAGCAGTATTTGCATCATCACATGCAGGAGAAAAGACCATGCACACAATACAACACTTTCTCCTCGCTTTTGCCACCCTGGGTGTATCAAAGGAGATTAAAACAGATAATGGACCAGCCTATACCTCCCGCAAGTTAAAGGAGTTCTTCAATGAATGGGCCATAGTCCATAACACCGGCATACCTGTAAACCCCACAGGACAATCCATCATGGACAGGACACATCAAACCCTCAAAAGAGTCCTCGGTCAACAGAACAGGGACACAAAAGCCACAACTCCAGTGGAAAGACTCTGTAAGGCTCTCTATGTCATCAACTTCCTGAACTGTACAGCATCAGAGCCTGACCCACCAATTCTTCGCCACTTTGCAACTACCACCCAAGCAAAGCTCACTGAGAAACCACCAGTGCTCTTGAAGGACCCTGAAACACACCAAATTTTGGGCCTCACCAGTTGATCACTTGGGGACGAGGGTATGCACGCATGCTACTACCATCCGGTCCAAGGTGGTACCCAGGAAAATACGTAAAACCATTCTTAGGCACTGCGAACACTACTCCTACAGACGGGGACAAGAACTCTCCTGAGGCAAACACATGACCACCTCAAAACCAAACCAGCTCTGCCTGGAGACGAAGACGTTGCCGAACATCCACAAACACACGAACAGACCACCCCATTACAAGACAGCAGACAAGACAGAAAGCTAAAAAATAGTCTGCCGTATCAGGCCATAGATAGCCTTAACACTGAAGTGTTCTCTGAATTATGTGTTATTACGCTGTGTTTTTTGTATTTTTAAAAAATCCTTTAATTCCCTCCTCCTAACCTTAAAAACTCCTAACCCCAAACCCACTCCTTCTCCCTTAGTGTAGCTTAGAAATTAAAAGACAAAGGGGGGGGGGGGGAGGGGGGGAACACAGAAAAGAACAAGACAGAAATCCCTCTCATCATAAAGATAACAATTCTGCTTATATTCCCTATCAGAAGCCCTATTCCTGCCCAAAGATGAAAAATATCTCTGTCGGTGCTGTTCTCACCGCCGCCTGGATGTTCTTCACCGTACCACGTGCCTTCGGCTGGATTAGCCCACAGTCTAGCCATAATGTTTGGGTAATCTTAGCAAAAACATTAAAACAGGACAATGTGTGCTTGTCCATGGGAAGCATTGATAACCCACTTTCCACATGTCTAGTAGGAATTCCCTTTGTAGCAGACGACTGGCTTGTCTATAACACAGAGCTCCTCCGCACCACGGGTAAGAGACCCAATGTGGCTGATACTTGGGACGAGTGGACAAAAATTCTGCCAGATGCTCGAGAGGAACCTCAAGAATTAGATCTGTTGGGGTCCTCCAAGGCCATATACTGTGCCAAATTTTACTTTAGACGTCCAAAAAATGATTGGCCAGAAATTGACCAACACAAAAACACATATCGAAAAAATGTGTCACCAATTAACAAAGCCTATAACTCTCATGATTGGTGCAATTACACGGCTCGTGTGATTTCTGTGTCTTCCCTCCATCCCAAAGTATTACCCAAGGGAATGTTTCTCATCTATGGTGACAGAGTATGGGCTGGGATCCCCTCCCGACTCCAGGGAGGTCCCTGTACCCTTGGAAAACTTTATAGCCTTACTACAAATATCACTCTATTACATAAATGGAAAAAGGAAAACGAATCAAAAGACCTAAAAAGGTCCTACACTGAATTTGATTAAAATTGTGATCCTAAATTATACGATTGGAACAAACCAAAAAAGATTGCTGTCACACTGTTTTTACCAAGGGTAGCTGCTGCCAAAGCCCTTGGTGAAATCAATCACCTTGGGTGCTGGCTCAGCAAACAAGCTAATGCCACATCTGCAACCCTGAGTGATCTCTTAAAGGAAGAAGAAACCACCAGACAGGCCTCGCACCAAAATCGAGCAGCAATCGACTTCCTGCTGCTTGCCCACGGACACAGCTGTGAGGACTTCGAAGGATTGTGCTGCTTCAACCTCTCTTCGCGCTCGGAATCCATCCATGCAAATATCCAGAAACTGAAAGATCTCGTGAAGGACTTGAAAGTAGAAAGAATCCCAGACTGGGTCAATGAACTTTTTGGGCAATGGGGATTAACAGGATGGGCTGCATCTTTGGCTAAAGGAATGTTGTTAATTCTCCTTGTAATTGTTGTTGTACTAGCTATGTTCTCGTGCCTTGTCCACTGTTTCAAAAGAACTATAGCAAACGCCTTTTTTGTAAAAACAGAAAGTGGAATTGTAGTAAACGCCACAAGCCTGGCCAAGGCACCATGGAGGATTTAACAATGGGAATGCTGACACAGCAGCAGAGAGGTGTTCTGACCCCAGACTCACAACTTATCTTTGTACCCTTATAAGGAGAAAAGTCTTGTTAACCGTGCTATTGGTCGCTTGTAGTCCCCCTAACCTTTGTCCATTGGTCAAGTTTGGATACTGGCCAAGGGTATAAAAGTAGCATACTGTACCCTACTAATTCTGGAAGAAGAAGAGCTGAGTCCCTTCACGAGCCCCCGAATAAACCATCCTCGTGGAACAAGCCGGTGTCTTCTCTTCTCCTCTCTCTATGTCTGCCTGAAGCCCTATGCCCGGGGAAGCCTAGCCTAGCAGTCGCTGAAATCCCAAAGAGCTGACAATCACTATAAGAGCTGTTATCACCCTGCTAGCTGGGAGGCTCCCCATGGCTTGGGTCTGAGCGAGCTGGCCTCCGGTAATCTATCCCCCTGGGGATAGAGGTATCAGGCCAATGCTCCGCTAATAAGACCCCCCATGGCTTCATAAGATGCTCATTCTCGATGTCTTTGAGATCTGCTTGCTCCGCCCTGGACACTACTCCCGCCACATAGGCTGAATCGGTAACCAAATTAATTGGCTCTGAGAACTTCTCAAAGGCTCTCACTACTGTGGCCAGTTCAGCGATCTGGGGCGACCCCTCCACAAACTCAACATCAGCTTCCCAGTGCTGGGTCTGGGGATTTCTCCAAGTCATCACCAACTTGTGGGATGCCCCGGACGCATCAGTGAACACTGTAAGCACCTTGAGTGGCCTACGACTCCTTTTCTCAGGAGAAATGAGGTGGAATTCCTCGTTGAACAGCTTGTGTGACGGGGCCTGGACTGATACCTGTCCATTGTAGCTGTCCAGAGATAGCTGGAGACTGGCATTGCTCTGGAGCAGGTCCTCGAACATGTTTTTGGTCAACCTCTCGGGAGAGTTCCTTCCCTCCTTAGAAAGTTTGACTGGAAGGTGAATACACTGAAAGTCACAAGCAGCCAGCTCAGGCAATCTTAACCTGGCTTTCAAGATCAGCTGAGCTATCAGCTCCTGTGGCTGTGTGATGGTTTTGGATTGCTGATGGAAGAGGAAAACTCACTCTATGATTAGAAATGAATCCTTCTGCCCTTTAAACCACTGGAAAATCAACCCCTTGTATGTGTGCTAACTTGCCCAAAACAATGAATTCGAAAGGCAGCTCGGGCTTATAACAATGAGCCTGCCTCTTGTCCAAAGCCTTCTGCACTTTTTGTCTCTGGGGTCAGTTCCCTGGGAGAAGCTAGCTCTCTCCTTTCAGTAAATTGAGAAGGCGAGCTAGGTCCTCGTTGGTGAGGCCTTTTGACACAAAGCAATTATGAATTAGCAATTTGACACAAAGCAATTATGAATTAAGCATGTGTTTGTCACAGCCATTCTTCTTGAGAAATCTTTTCTTAGGATTTCTCCTTGCTGGAGCTCAGAGGCTTACCAGCAAATGTAAACAATTATTATCTGCTACTGTGGAATGCAGCAGGTTCACCTGTGGTTGGATGGTCAGCAGATGTTTGGATCTGCTGACCATTCACAGGCAGGACTGCTATCGCTCTGTGCTGGGACACAGACATTGTTATGCATTCCTATCTAGCTCTCTCCTAGCTTAGCAGCTTCAGAAGAAACTCTGCCTTTCTATCTTTATGTAATATAGTTATAATGTTATATATATATCATAATATAATAAATATAGCCTTCTGATCATGGAATCAAGATCCTGTCTCATCCATCCGTCTACAAACCCCTGCCACATCGGCAACATGTGTTTTAGAGTAATCCTGATTTTTTTTTATGATTTTGTGAAAATTACTTTTTAGTTTTAGTGAATTATGTTAGAAAATTATTTTAAAGTTAATGCTTGTATTAGACTTGTTTATTGCTTTTTGGTTTTGATTATTTGTGATTTGTTTTGATTATTTTTTGAAATTGCTATACAAATAATATCGTTTTAATTAATTAGCCATTTGTGAAAATTGTTATGATAACAAATATTAATTATGTTTGTTTATTGTCTCACTTTTTCCCCTTCTTTTTCCTATCCTTTCTTTTCTTCCTTTTCTTTTTTCTCTTTCTCTGTCATACTGTCTCTACTTTTCCAGGTATACTACCAACGTATGGCAAGACTGATCAGCGACACTCCAGAGCCCTGCTGATGAAGATCCCTTCAAGACAATCGTGAGTCACGGGGTCGTGTGAGAGTCTGTCCAAATTTTCCCTCATCTGCCTCACAATCGTCATTGGGGCACCACTGAAGAGAAGACGCCCCCCTGTCTGGAATCTCTGGCTCTGAAGGAGAAAGTTGCATGCCAAAGGCCCTGAGACCTGAAAGTACAATGTTAAGCTATTTGTTTTCACAGGTGTGTTTGCTGTATGCTAAGAAGGGGGCACTGTGCCCCGTTTGCAACAATGGCTTTGGAAACTGTCCCACCTGTCGGTCTTGCTGGACTTCTCCTGAGTTTCGGGTGGTCTCCCACAGAAGACCCTCACCTGCTTTACAACCACCGTGACAGACAGACTGAGATGGAAGAAGCCTCTCCATCAAGGACTGAGACATGGAACCCCCATGTGAAAAGGCCCCTCTGCTCCTTCCAAGGACTGGGACTGAAACCCCCAGCATGGGGGAGGTGTGTGGGGGAGGCAAGCTGACCAAAGCAAGATGTTTGCATGTAGGTTGTGACCACTGGACCAAGAAAACAATAGTTCTTTCTGCTGCCTAACTTGGACTCTGTGTACCCCCCTTTCTATTCTTTCCCCCCTAAAGACCTTTGTTTCAGTTGTGAAATCTATGCTCCCTTCCCCCAACAAAAAAGAGTATAATTGGGGTGCAAATGAACTGTGCCTTTGAGATCTCCCCAGCGTAACAGGCGGACCCTCGACTGGACTGGACCAAAGGACTCTGTCTCTACGTTGGTAGCTATATCCCCTCTCTCTTCTCTCTCTTTCTCTATCTTTTTTCTCTCTCTTGATCCCTCTATTGCATTTTTGCTGTGGTTATTTCAATAAAACTGCATTTGTTGATTGATACTGCAAACCCCCTTGTACCGTGTCGGTTTTTGCACTCTGAGATCACTCCTACGAACGATCAGGTCATCCGTTCCCTAGGATGGACCCTGACACTAGGGCAAGTGTGTCTTGGAGTATTATGTCATCGGGGGCACACACAAGCACATCATCCATGTAGTGTAGGATGATTGCCTCTTTTTTCTGGGCGCGCACTGGGGACAGCAATGAAGCCACGTACCACTGGCAGATGGATGGACTGCATTTCATCCCTTGAGGCAATAGTTTCCAGTGGTAGCGCTTCATTGGGGCTTTTTGATTGATGGTGGGAACCGAGAAGGCAAACCGTGGTGCATCCTCTGGGTGTAGGGGAATATGGAAGAAACAGTCCTTGATGTCTAGGACAGCCAATTGCCGATTTTGGGGGATCATTGTTGGGGAGGGCATCCCTGGTTGTAGAGACCCCATGTCCTCAATTACCTTGTTTATTTCTCTTAAATCATGGAGGAGCCGCCACTTATCCTTTCCTGGCGTTTTTTATTAGGAAAACGGGGGACTTACAGGGACTAGTTTTCTCTTCAATGTTTCCTTTAGCCAATTCTTCTTCCACAAGCTCCTTGAGCGCCTCTATCTTTTCCTTACTGAGTGGCCACTGTTTTACCCAGACTGGATCATTATCTAGCCATGTTAACTTGTGGGCAGGGCAGTCCACAGTGGCGACTTCTAAAATCCTGGGGTGTCTTAGGGATGAACAATTTGACCCCCCACTGCAACATGGTGTCTCTCCCCCACAAGGGAGCTTTGTAATTAGCAACAAATGGGCGGACACTGGCCAGTTTTCCATCTGGTCCCTCAATTTGCATGATGCTTTTTGATATCTTTGCCAATGTGACTCCTCCTACACCTTGGATTTGACCAGCCATGGGCTGAAAATCCCAATGTGATGGCCACAACTTCAGGTATGATTGTCACATCTGCCCCTGTGTCAAGCAACCCTTCTACGTGAAGATGTTCTGCTCCACGCATTAGGTTGCATCCCCTAATCGGTTTGTCCTTGCCAACCACTTCTGCCCAGTATGCACCTGGTGCCTTGTCAGCTACTGAAATTTCTGCAGGAACAGGAATGGCCTGGGCAATGATTTGCCCCTTGGCCAAATAGAAGGGTGGTTGTGGACAGCATGCCAGGAGAATGAGGTTAGATATGTTCCCTTTGATGGTCATGGGAGCCACCTCAATCTCCATGGGTGTCTGTGCAGTGTCCCCAATAACAAAGTACTCACTGCCCAATCTTGTGCAATCTTTTGTCAAGTACTGCGAGTCCTCTGGTAGGTCCACTCCAATGACTATCCACTGGGTAGACCTGAAAACAAAAGCTTTGGTGGTCACAAGCTTGAAGCGTTTGTGAGGCCGCCAGATTTTATCCTGTATACAGTTATTTTGCTTTCCCGCACCCCGCTTCCCTTCTTCCCCCTTTTCTGTTTTGAGGGAGGTTTTCCCCTTAGGGAAGCCCGTTGCATTTATGTTGTGGCACGGGGCGGGTGTGCGCTCGTGTTGGAGTTTTTTGGTGTGAAGGGTGTCTTTTGTTGCTGGCTTTGGGGGCAGTCTTGGGCAGTGTCCTGGTTTTTTGCATCTGAAGCAAATGACATGTTGAAATTGCTCTGGTGACATCTGTTGCCTCCTCGCTCCTGGAGATACAGCTACCACAGTCTCTGGGTTTTTCGGCCTTGACCACGCCTCCCGTGCAGCAAACAGTTCCCCCTTTCTAGCACACGCTTCGATCATCTCTGCCACTGTAGGTGGGGGGTTGAGAGGCAGTCCCAGGAGCACCCTGCTGCAGACTTCATTGGCATTCCTCTGTGCCATCTCTTTCACTATCTCCACGTGTGTCTTGGGGTCCTGTACTTGTCTCTCAACCTGTGCACGGAGCCAGACAACAAACTGCAAGAAACTTTCTGAAGGAGACTGTTTAATGTCAAGGAAACTACCACTAGCTTCAACAGTTGGTAGTTGGTTAAAAGCCTTATCCACAGCCTTTGAAATCTTATCTAGAATGAATTTTGATAACACTGGAGCTTGGTCCTCAGGCTTAGCCCACTCCCCCTCACCGCACAGATGTTCATAAGTAATGTTAATATTTTGTAAATCCTTGGCACCCTGAGGGGTTTGCTTAAGTTCCTCCAAGAGATCCCTGAGAGATCTCTTCCAGGAGCTTTCCCATAGATCAAACTCTGTGTAAGCAGGCACCGGAAAAGATCTAGGAGGTCAGTAGGAACGAATTCAAGGGATGTTAACGTAGCTCACATCATGCTTCTAAAAATTTCGTTATTTCTCCCAAATTCTAACTGACTTTTACATAACTCACGCTTTGTCTGATTGGAGAAGGGCTGGTACATTCTAGGGCCACTTCTACCACCTGTGTATTGAACAGGGGCTACAAAGGGAATTACTTCTTCCTCTGGGTTTTGAACCCCAGGGTTTTCCCTTTCAGCCCCACCCCCGTGGGATCCGGCAGGGGGACCACCCCCTCCTCCAGTCCCACACTCATGAGAAATAGACAAGGGAATAACCCCTACCCCAGCCTCACTCCCTTGGGAAGCAGGCAGGGAAACATCCCTCACCCCACCCCCTTGGGGACTGGGAAAGGGTACACCCCCTGCCCCCGCCCCCCCCCCCCCCACCCCAGAGCCTTGGTAGCTGGGAGGAGGGACATCCCTCCCCCTGCCCCACCCCGGTGGGAACCAGGCAGGGGCTCAGCCCCCCCAGCCCTAGGGTCCACCCTCTTGGGACCCGGGCAAAGAGGCGTGGGAAACAGGAACAGGCGGGGGGGCGGGGCAACCGTGGGAACTAGGGGCGGCATCGCAGGATGACATCACAGAGGGCAGGGACATGAAGGGAGGGGGAGGACCGTCCAAGGGAAGGAAGAGATTGTGAGACCAGAATGGGTTGGGGTAGGGGCCAGGTGGGCAAAAGCGATTGTAGGGAGAAGAGGGCTAAATGGAGGGCTGAAACACGTGGCTGCCGCCATTTTGGGCTCCGACCATGCGGTCAGCAGTATCCTGGATGCCAACCATGTGGTCATAGCCATTTTAGGAATAGAGGAAGTCAGAAAGCGAAATCAGGGTAACAGGAACTAGGCTAGAGGGGTGCAGGGAAGGTGCTCTGTCAGCCTGCACACAACTTCCAGAGCCAGGGTACTGAGAGGGAGGTGGGAAACCAGGGAAACAGTGGCAGTGCCAGGTACCTTGTTATTGCCGGGGAGCCTCACTCGTCTCTCTCAATTCAGGGGCAGAGGGTTTGGGAGGAGAGGAGATTTGCTATGGCTGTCCTTTTAAATCCCTCTTAAGCACTTCTTTCCGAATCACCAGGAACAGAGGAAAAAACTGAGACACGGTCCCATCTCCCTGTTCCACTTTCGCTGTTAACAAGGCTCCAATTTTGTCCCAGGCAGAGACAGAATTTACATTCTGCTGGGTAAAGTGAGGGAAATGAAAAGATATCCAGCTCACAAACCGTTTGAAAACTGCTTTGGAAACCGTAGCGTTTCTACTACTTAGGGTATCTAAAACTAGGGTATAAATGCCTCTCTGTGTTGCAGAAAACTTTGCACCCATTCTGATGTTATTTGCTCGCTGCAGCACTCAATCTACCTTCCTTACAGCCAGCACAAACAAAAAACTGAAAGGACTGAGTCCACAGCCAATCCGAGAAAGAATCCGGGCAGTCTCCCCCCCCTCCTCTCTGCGGGAGAGACGGAACTGCTTGCGCGCAAACCACGTGGCTTTTAAAATGGCAGGCAGCAGCTGCCGGCTCCCCCAAGCCATGTGGCCGACATGCGGGTGCTCGGAGCCGCCCGTGCCAGTCCACCACCATTTGCCCGGGTCCGCTGCTGCCCGGGCATGACTGCTCACGGCAAAAACACGAGTCGCAGCTACTCTGCCACCACCCGCGCCGCCGCCGCGCCAAAAGCCGCCCGCGGAACCGAGATTACCGCAGAACCTGCCTGCACCGCTGAATCATGCCGTGCGCGACGGTGCCGCCACTTCTCAGAACCATGCGCCATGGGGACCCGACCGATAGAACCATGCGCAGGTGCTGCCACACTGCCGGAGTCGCTCCGCCCGCGTTCGACCGCGCGGATTCGCAAACCCTCCACAGGACCGGACCTTTCCCTGCACTGGGAGCTAACCCCCACCCTCTGATGGCCCCCCCGGGGTCTCAATACCACTCGCGGGGAATACTCACCCCTCTTGGGGACTTTGTTTGGCTGGGACAGTGATGGGATCGACGGGAGAAATGCTCATCAGGTGATCATCGACAAGTCTCAGATATATTGATTAAAAGGCACACTTTTATTATCACAGTAATAAGGCTCATACATATTGAAAAAGTAGAGCTCATTATTGGTCAGCTATAAAAAGTCAGTCCCACCTCTCTCAGGATGTTTGTGGCTTCTTTTTACCTCCTGTTATCACATATTTTCTTGAACAGCTTCTTGCTCAAGGAAACTGTGTCCTTGAATTAAGCAGCTGTTGCTTTCTCAGATGTATTTTCTCATGTCTTTTTCCCACCAGCTATGTCTCAACAAAAAACTCTCAACACTTCCCCGGTTTCTTTTTTGAGCAAGAAGCTTTGTTTGCCACATCTTTTTGTATCAAGCGACTGACTATATTTTGAATGCAGCTAAAAATACAAGGCAAAACAAGTAAAAACATTAAAACTACGCTTAAAATATTGCATGTACTATAAGGCTCTTTAACTGTGGTTCTAAGCTTAAGCTTTTTAAGTTATGCAACACATATCTTCAAATTCTTTACATCTATGCCCCTGCGCTAAAAGCAAAAAATCTATAGCAGTTCTATTCTGAAGCATTGCATGATAAACACTTTACACATCTGTAGTAAACATATCTAAAATCTGTGATGTCTTATTCAGTTCATCTTTAGCCCAGCACCCTAGCTGTTTTGCTAAGTTCCTTGCCTTATCTGCCGCACCTCCAGGTAAAATAGTCGCTACTACCACCTGATGCAGCTTAGTCCAAAACCTAGATTCCCCTACATTTAACTCTTGCTTGTGTTTTTGCTCCATTGCATTAGCAAAGATACGTTAGAATGGAACAGTGATAGTTTTCTCAAATAACACGACCCCCCCTGTGGTCTTGCTGGTATGCCATTCCAGAGATGAGTCTAAGTTAACCTCATTTTACTTTATTCTTATTTAAATCTTGGGCATTTAAGGGTTCAAAGCTTAACCAGCTCTCCTTCGGATTGTTTGTAAGGGTGGCATTTGCATTCTCAAAGAGATCTAACTCTTCTGGGGGAGAGCGCAGAACGGTATTCAAGGACAATATGAACTCACACCGCTGGCAGCCGTTCTGTTTGCAGCTGCTTTGTTGTTGGCAACGGGCTGAAAAAGACAAGTTTTTACATAAACTGCCACTGTTCCCAAACCACAAAATTCCCCTGGGAACCAAACAGGTAAAACTATAAGACAAGTTCGAAAAGGATTAGTAACTCCTCCTAAACTAAGGCAAAGAGATGATTGATTAGTTTGTTTTGCTAATGTTACCCAGATGTTATCTCTTGGCTGATTAAAGCGTGTAATTTCTGCTACACTGGCTATTAAAACACTAAGCAATACAACACAGTTAAACTTCATTTTTCTTCACGCCTCTTTCTCCTCTTATTCCTTTTAGCCCTTACTGTCCCTAATCGTTGTAGTTTTAACTCTTGTAATCTGCTTAAGCACTGATGCAGCTCTTTGTCGGGATCACTGCTAATTGGCCCTACCACGGAATGCTGTGTTATGGGTACTGTGAAAAATGCATGTATTTTATGATTGGCTTTTCGCAAATATTAAAATGAATATTATATGTGTTGTGTTAGGAAGTAATGCTGTATTAATTCTCTTAAGTATTGTGTTAAATACAGTTTTAAGTTATAAAAATTGTTAAAATAGAAACTATGCTATGTAAGATGCTTTGTTTAACAGAAAGGACTTGCAGTGAGATAGCAGCCACAGGACACTAAAATCTTTCTGAGAAAGGAAATTTACTGCCTTCTTATCAGAAGAAACTAACTTCTTCCCGCCTTGAGGGCACTGTTAGGATTAGAAGGAAGAAGTTGACACTGACCAGACAGACTCCTGTGTTTGAGTGGAATTTATGCATCATGTATGAAGTGTATGAATATGCAACAGGCCATTGTTTTGAAGGGTTAATCCTTTGTTAACGGGTGTCCTTTTTCGGGCTCGTGATGCCCAGAAAAAGGTACCCGGACGTCCGTAACTCTTTGCTTTTATTGTCTCATATTGTCCTGATTTAAATTGTCCAAATTATTATGACTCTAATTGTATTACTATTTTTATAACCATTTTATTACTATTAAACTTTTAAGAATTTCAAAAGCAAGTGATTGGCATTTTTCACAATTATACTAATTGTCTATATTTTGCAAAGACAATATGAGACTTACTCTGAGCTGTAATCCTTTCAGCAATATGCTTTAGTTCCCAGTCATAATAAGCTAGGATCTTTTCCTCAGGTGCATCAAAAAGCTCTAAAGCCAGACTGACTCTTAATCTTGTTTGTTCTTGTAGCTCTCTTTGCTAGTCGTTAAAATTATGGTTAAATGAGCACCTGTTACACCCCACTTCACATACTAAGGACTGTTCTATCCAAAAGGTTTTGCTACAGCTCTCGCAATACAAAGCTACCTAAGCAGCACAATACAGGTTATTACGGTCAAGACATTTTTGACCCGCCGGACCCCGTATGTAAAATTCTAACAGCGACCCAACAGTTGTAATCAGTCTTTCAAAGGTCTGACAGCGCGTCACAGTCCTGTCGACAGCCTTCGAGTGTCCTTTCAGCTGTAACAGCAGTGGTCATAGGATCAGCTTGCTTGTCAGTCACTGCATCAAGAACAGGTTTAGTCTACTTGGCAGGTACCCACACAGCTCCTGCATCTCCCCCATTTTCTTTTGCAACTGAGTCAGTGCACCAAGGAGGTATTTGGGACCGTGTCAAATTGTCAGGTCTATAGACAACTCTGGGTCCCGCCGATAAACTTGTCCTTGAGTAACACAGTCCATAATTTGCTGAAAAATGTGCTGCTGCTCCGGAGTAACATAGCTCGGACTTGTCGGATGTGTTCCTTTAAGAAGTGGGCGTAGACTATTCAGCAGCCCATTCAGTATTCCAAGAATTGCCCTTTGTTAATTTGAAGACGTGGAAAGGGGGTATATAGCATAACCATAATTTTCCTGGTAAAATCCACATCAATAACTCCAGGTAAAACAAATAATGCAAGCATAGAGGCAGATGATCTCCCTGAAAGCAGTGCACCCACTGCTCGACCTTGCATGACAATAGGTCCTAAAGGACCCCCCGTCGGGATGTTTTTTGTGGGTGCGGAGTCATCAGCACGACTTCTACAGCGGCTGCCAGGTCCAGCCCGAGGCTCCCTGCGGTGGCAGCTTGGAGGCAGGGACATCGGTAGCATCGCCTACGGTTTCCTGGTGGTGTTGTCGGTGGTCACAGGGGTTTGTTGAGGATGGAAGAGACAGGATCTTGATTCCATGATCAGAAGGCTTGATTTATTATGTTATGATATATATACAGCATTATAACTATTCTACATAGTGATAGAAAAGAAAGAGGCTTCTTCTGAAGCTGGCTAAGCTAAGAGAGATAGAAAGAATGAATAACAAAGGTCTGTGTCTCGGCGGAGAGCGATAGCAACTTCACCGTGAGTGGTCAGTAGATCCAAACATCTACAAGGGACCAACCACGGGTGGACCTGTTGCATTCCACAGCAGCAGATAACCATTGTTTACATTTGCTGCTGAAACCTCTCAGCTCCAGCAGGGAAAATCCCAAGAAAGGATTTTTCACAAAGAATGTCTGCGACATGGTGGAGCCGGGTTAACTGCGTCGGACTTTGAAAGGGTGCAAGGGCAGATAACACCAGATTGTGGGAAGCCTTTGCCTGTTCCTTTAACCCTAACCCCAGCTGTTTGATAGCATCTACCAGGAATGCTTTTGATCCTACGGACATCTGAGCCATCCTTTCTAGTGCCTCTTTTATGGTCCAATTCGCACCTAATGTGTTAAGCACATTCCTCGTAGCCTGCTTGCAGTTCTGAAGAGCACATTACTTTACCATAGCCTCTGTCCTATAATCACGTACCCCTGCTATTTCTATCACGGCAGCAGTCTTATCTATAAATGAAGTAAACAATTCTTCCTGGCCCTGCTTAATCCCCATGTACATGGGCACTCCTCCAGGTTTTTTTACTCTGTCTATGGCCAGTCTAATCAATCTCATATTCTCTCGGCACTTATCTGGTCCTGCCAGGGCCTGAGCTTCGGTGCGGAGAAACGCTCCCAGGCCCATAAGCTCATCTGTTGTCACTCCAAACTGACTAACTGTTGATTGCAGCTGCGATAGCAACTTCCAGTCAAGAGCAGGTATTATTGCTTGCAGACCTCCCCCCGCCTGAGCTTGAAAAGTCACCGGGCATGTTATTTGTGTAGTCGCGCTAATTGCACCATCATCCCCTTTCTCCAAGCCCTCTTTCGCCAGCACAGCCCAAGCCTCCCCCTGTCCCCTGGCAATGGCCCCCGCTAGGTCGCTTTCCACCCCAGGGATCGGCTCACTGCTCAGAGGGAGAGCAGCCGGGGCCCGTTTTGGCCATGAATCATTCTCTCCGGAAGGTGCAGATGGCTCACTCACTGCCTGGGTACCAGAATTAGAAGGCGGTGGTGGAGGAGGAGGCTAAGACACCCTATTAAACACAGGGGGCAATGGGGTGTCTTGGGATCAATCTCCCTCATAGGTTCTGGTTTTTGTATGAGCAGCGGATGCCTGCACAGCTGCTTTCTTTTCTGCCTGATACTGCAGAAGCTCATTATGAATCACCCTCCAGAACTTCCCTAATTTTTTAGCTGTCTTATCATCTTCTAATGTAGCCTCCCAGAGCACATCCCCAAATTTACGCCACTCTGTAAGCTCATGTACAGTACTAGGATTTACGAACATTCCCTTAGCATACCCGTATGACAGGAGACCTGATAACTCCTTTTTCAAATCTATCCCCTTAACCTGCTGCTTTTGCAAGAAAGCGGTAAATAAATCATATGCTTCTTGCCTTTCCATACCTAATTCGTCAGCGCTGTTGCAGCCCCCTCAAGGTCTTGGCAGCACGTATCGGCCAGGCTCGTCTGTATGGTCACCCAGGGCACGGCGCGGCCTTATCAGCCCTTTATGTTAGCGCTTATTGCCGTCCCGGCTGCTTGGGACCCGACGCTTGTATGTCGCTCGTCCGTGGTCTCGGGGTCACCATTTGACGGGATTGACGGGAGAAATGCTCATCAGGTGATCATCGACAAGTCTCAGATTAATTGATTAACAGGCACACTTTTATAATCACAGTAATAAGGCTCATACATATTGCAAAAGTAAAGCTCATTATTGGTCAGCTACAAAAAGTCAGTCCCACCTTGCTCAGGATGTTTGTGGCTTCTTTTTACCTCCTGTTATCACATCTTTTCTTGAACAACTTCTTGCTCAAGGAAACTGTGTCCTTGAATTAAGCAGCTATTCCTTTCTCAGATGTATTTTCTCACGTCTTTTTCCCACCAGCTATGACTCAACAAAAAATTCTCGACAGGACAGCTGTAAAGAAGTCCTTATCCTGAATTGGTCCGCCCGGTGCGTGGCAGGTTCCTGATTCCACCCTCTAGCGTTCTTGCCGACAAAAACTTGACGAAGAAGTCAGAGGAAGGTGAAAGTCCCAAAAGCTAACGTAATCCACTCATGGGAATTACCAACTACTTTGTGACCGTCGTGGGAGACGACCACGTGGTGCACCACCTGTAAGAATCCATACCTCTTGGGCTGTTGTATGGGTCCAATCCAACTAGCTCGGACCCTGGCCCACACGGTCTTACATGGACAAAGTAAAAGACGAGAAGTGCTCTTCTCCACGTGGGGACGAGGGTCCTGTTTATTGGCTTGGGAATGGACACTTCTAGTTCCGGTGACCACCCAGGTGGGAAAGAGAGTGTGACATTCTTGCAGTGGACTTTTATACCCAAGGGGATGGGGGCAGGGAAATAGGACCGCAGCCAATGGGATACCATTGAGGTGGGGCGAGGGGAGGGGTAACCAGGGAACAGACCACCAGGGGGTATAGCAGAGGGGTTCATGAGGGAAAGATCATGTGATGGGAGAGGGGAAATAATCTACGTGACATACCATACTCAGTACAAATTTTCCATCACCCAGTGTAAAACAACAACTGTCAGGACCCAGGACATCCCTCTGGCTGTCCTGAGCAGCCAAGACGCCTGCCAGGGGTCTCAGAGACCCTGGCACAGAGCCCAAAATGCCCCTGTGGGTTTGATTGTGACCCGTGGAGGAAATTACCAACCTTGTATGAAGATCAGCAAGCCATAACAGTTTAAGTAGAATATTAGTGAAGTTATCACAGGGTGGAAAAGTAGATTTTAGGGTTTTTGGTATGGGGGTTCAGGAGGCAAGATGGAGGGAACTGGGTGTGTCCAGCCTTTCTCCTTCTTCTTCTTGGCCTCCATCTTCTGCTGTGATGTTGGCACTTACAGATTGGTTTAGAGTAGAAGCTCACTGTCTAACATAGGTGATGGGTACTGGAACGTAATTGTAAACATTGTACACGTAGTTTGTAGTATAAAGACATAACACCACCCTGGGGGCAGGCAGAGTGCCCTTGGCTGCCTTGCTGGTCAGATCCCGGCTGGCAGAGAGGAAAACTTTGTAGGATAAGAAATAATAAACAATCTGAAGACCGAAATATCGAAGAGTCCAGACTCGTCCTTTGAACCGCGGGCTGCCCCGAACCATTCTGCGTGTGTCCAAGCAGAGACAACAGCCGGATCGGACAAACAACTAAATTAACTATTTAGTGCAATACAACAACATGAAGGGGAAACTTGATTTGCAGAAATATCTAATGGCTTTGGGTTCCATTTTGCAGAAGGTCCAGAGTTACATCGTGCTATCCAGACCCATAGGACTGGACACACTTGCACATCCCTTCCAACCTGGAGACTGAGTCTATATTAAGTGATGGGACAGTGATCCTCTACAAGCCAAGTGGAGAGGACCATTCCAAGTTCTGATGACCATCCTCACCACAGTCAAAGTTCTGGCAAAGGACACTGGATTCACTACTCCAGAGTTAAGAAAGCTTCTGCTCCTGAAACAACTGTAAAAACAGACTGATGCAGATGAAAATGTTTTAACTGATTCTGCTTCTGTGCCCAAAGAACTGTTCACAATAATCATTATTCTTCTTTGCGTGTTACTTGACTGTGCATTACTGTCGTTAGATGTTTATTATTATATTTTATTAATATTATTAGATATTTATCTATTATTGCACATTTACTGTTAGATATTTACTGTTATTAGATATTTACTGTTATTTGATATTTTTCCAGTATTTGATGTTTATTTACTATTATTTATCTGTTATTAGATGTTTATTATTAGATGTTTATATTGATCGTTGTTTACTATTGTTAGATACTTATCTTTTTTAAATACCTATTATTAGTAGATATTTAGAATGGAGATTTGGCAAGTTAAAGTCTTTGTCGAGCCTCTAATGGGGGAAATGATGCCTAAGGTTTTAGCTTTTATATTTTTCAGATTCTGTACTGCTTTAGTGTGTAGTTCTGAGCTTCATATTACGGGATAATAAGCTCTCTCCAGAGAATAGGCAGACAAAACAATTCCTTCTCTAGCTGGCGACTAAGAAAAAATGATCCAAATTTCAGGCCCAAGGGCGTAAACATGTGGACTGAAGAGAGAAAACCAGGAGGGATGGGACTTCATAAGTGAAAACTATAATTGGACAATTAACTCCAATATGCTAATGGACCAGAACTTATAAAAGTGTGAAGCCCTGTGACCGGTTGTCCATTTTGTGACAAATTTGGGTCCATTTTGGGTGTAGCCCTGGCTGGGCTCTTGTACTGTCCAAGGTGTATCCATTGAGGCTTTCTAATAAACACCAACTTTATTCTTTAACTCTGTCTAGTCTCTGTTCTAGGTCAGCCTTCACTCTGAACTCTCCAAAGTCACTGTTGGGTAGGGATTTGTTGGAGCAGTTGGAAGCAAAGATCACATTTAAGAATGGGGAGATTATTTTGGAGGTAAAAATCAACAATATGTGGAGATGCTAAGCTTAATGTTAACAACTGGTAAAACCAAAAGTGAGGATGAAGAAGAGATTAACAAGAAAATAATAGATCAGGTATTCCTGGGGTATGGGCCTCTAACATACCAGGAAGAGCAAAGAATACACCTCTTGTGCAAGTCAAGCTTAAGGAAGGAAAACAACCAGTTAGGGTCAAACAGTACCCCTTGAAAAAGAAAGATAGAGAAGGGATTAGGCCGGTAATGGAGAACTTTTTGCAGCTGGGACTATTAAAAGAGTGCCAATCTGATTTTAATACTCCCATTTTACCTGTTAAAAAGCCTGATAGATCATATTGAGTAGTACAGGACCTAAGAGCTGTTAACAAGATTACTGAGTATCTCCACCCAGTGGTGGTAAACCCATACTTGCTAACATTTGACACCTGAACTAACCTGGTTTACCATTTTAGATTTGAAAAATGCCTTATTGTGCCTCTCTCTCCATGAAGCCAGACAGAAAATTTTTGCCTTTGAATGGGAAAATCCCAAGAGTGGGCATTAAGACTCAGCTCACATGGACACTATTGCCCTAAGGTTTTAAAAACAGCCCCATGATATTCAGAGAAGTACTTGCAAGAGATCCAGAGTCCTGGGAAACTCCATCAGAAGAAGGACAGCTGTTGCAGTATGTAGACAACCTCCTGATAGCTACCCGAAACCAGGAGACATGTGTAGACTGCATGGTAAGCCTCCTGAACTTTTGGGGTTTACAAGGGTATAGAGTATCTCAGAAAAAGGCTCAGGTGATAAAGCAAACAGTCATCTACCTGGATTATGAGGTCAATGCGGGACAAAGGACTCTAGGGCAAAACTGCAAAGAAGCAATATGTCAGACTCCAAAACCCCAGACACTAAAAGAACCGAGGACCTTTTTGGGGATGACCAGGTGGTGTAGGCTGTGGATTTACAGTTATGGACTGTTGTTAAACCCCTGTATGCCCTAAACATGGAGGGAAACAGATCTCCAATGGACAAAAGAAACTACGCACACCTTCGACCAATTAAAGAAGGCCCTCATGTCAGCTCCAGCTCTAGGACTTCCGGATGTGAGTAAACCATGTTTTTTGCTTTCTCATGAGAAGCAGGGGATTGCCCTGGGGATACTAGCACAAGACTTGGGCCCATATCAGAGAGCAGTTGCCTACTTTTCCAAGCAATTAGATGAGGCAGCTAAAGGGTGACCAGGATGTCTCAGAGCTGTTGTTGCAGTGGTGCTGAATATCCAAGAAGCATGCAAGTTCACCATGGGCCAGAAGATGACTGTGCTAGTGTCCCATACAGTGTCTGCAGTGCTGGAAGTAAAAGGAAGACACTGGCTTTCCCCACAAAGGTTCCTGAAGTACGAAGCCATAATGGTGGAACTAGATGTTGTAGAAATTGTAGTCACTCACCTTGTGAACTCAGCTTCTTTTCTCAGAGGGATACAGAAGAACCAGTGATCCATGATTGCCTGTTGAATTCACAAGGGAAAAGTATTAAGCATGCACAAGAAATAATAAAACTGTTGGAAGCAGTTCGGCTACCTGAGAAGGTAGCCATTATGCATATCAAGGCACACCAGAAAGAGAACTCTGAATTGGAAGAAGGGAATGAACTGGCGGACAGAGAGGCAAAAGAAGGGGCTGAAGGTGAGAAACCCATTGAGGCAGCCTTAATCTCACATGGACAAATTTCCTTAGAAGGTCAGGCAAACTATAAGAAGAAAGACAGAAGGCTTATCAAGAATGAGAAAGCGAGCTATAACCAGGAAGGATGGGCTGTTATAAAGGAAGGAAAAAGAAAGCTTGTTATTCCCTCTCATTTCTTATGATCACTTGGAAAAGAGGAACATCAGAAAACATATTGGGGAGTTGATGCTTTGTATAACTATTTAAAAGACAGCATTCTAACCAGAAATTTACAAGGTACAATTATTCAAGTGACCCGACAATGTGATCTTTGCCTCCAGACTGTCCTGGTTTAGAGCAAATTTGGTAGAGAATTTCCAAAGGAGGGCCCCCCCCAGAAAGTAAACACACAGGGCCCCTCCCCCCAACCGGTTCGAGAAGAATTCCTCAGAGAGAAGTGGAAAGAACCTGTTTATTTACCAGGCACAGCACCCATCCCCCCACCTCCCTCCCCCCAGCACACAAAATGAACAATACCGGATGACACCACTCTGAAAAAGATGACAAATTCAGAAAGTCTCTCTCGGGGGTGGTCGCTCTGTTCTCAGTCCCTCCAGTGCTGGGGCAGCTGCTGCAGGCCACAAGATGAAAACTCTTGGTGTTCCCAGGTCCCAGTCCGGAGCAGGTTCGGGATGGTCGAAAAAAGGAAAGGAGAAACAGTCCAGGAAAAAAAATTGGACTGTTTAGCCAAACTAGCTAATGAGCAAAAGCAAAAGCAAGCAGAAGTGAAGCAAGCAGGAAGCGAGAGAGAGCAAAGTGAAAAGCAAAAGCAGAAAAAGCAAAAACCGCAGTTTCTGTGTCCTGCCAGGCTGATAAGAAAACCAAAACAAAACTTTCACTCTTCAGAGCCAGTCTTAAAGGTACAGAACATAATAGCCAACATTAACAGAACGCATGAATGGGGATACAAGCATCATAAGGTCACCCTAGGACACAGACTAACCCCAAAAATATCCCCAAACCAAAGCTTGGACAAATTGGGAAAGGCTATAGGCCCGGACAAAAATGGCAAATTGATTTTTCAGAATTCTCCAGAAAAGGGGGTATTGATATTTATTAGTATTAACAGATACCTTTTCAGGATGTCCAGAAGCCTTTCTTACCAGAACTGGCAAAGCGCAAGAGGTAACCAAAGCATTGTTACAAGAAATAATGCCACGCTTTGGAGTCCCAGTCACACTATCCTCAGATAGAGAACCACACTTTATTTCAAAAATTGTGCAGCAAATTAGTTGCCACTTAGGCATAGACTGGGAGCTTCACACTCCATATCACCCTCAGTCAAGTGGCCAAGTGAAGAAAATGAATCATTTGATCAAGCAACAAATTATAAGGTTAGGGGGCAAGAAGCAAAATTACCTTGGCCCCAGGCTCTTCCATTAGCATTACTGTGAATTCAGACTAAACCTAGAACAAAAGAGAAATTAACTCCTTTTGAGATACTGTATGGAAGGCCATATGAAGTGCAAGAGGGAACATCGACCCAAGTAGGGGAAGAAACCCTACACAGATACCTGGTGGTCCTAAACAAACAACTCAGAGATATCAAAAAACATGTGGCTGGGTCTTGAAGCAGAGAATTAGATGGGCCAGTAGATGATGTATAGCCTGGAGATTATGTGTATGTTAAGTCTTTTGCAGAAAAAACTTTGGAGCCACAGTGGGAAGGACCATTCCAGGTGCTCCTCACCACCTTTACTGCAATCAAAGTCAAGGAACAAAATGCCTGGGTTCACCATACATGAGTGAAAAAGGCTTCTGAAGAACCTTGGAAAGTGACACCAGATGATAATAAACTGAAACTAAAGCTTACTTAGGAAAAATGAGTGTATTGTGGTTGGGAACATAAGTTTTGTTTATAGCTGTAACAATAATTCAGGAAAGTACTTCTACTCAGAACAGTGTTGAATGGCCTTGGTCCAAAGCTTTTAATCAGGTCACTGGCTATATGGGAGGTTATTCTGTTATCAAAGATCTGAACCTATCAACTGTAGTCATGCACGGGGACCGGGTATATGAAAAGCATGAGTGGCAGTATGAAAAGTCAAAGTGGCGGGTAGGATGGACACTTCGAGGAATTATAGGAGAGGTCATCAAAGTAAGATGCTGAATGATCAATGGGACTATCCATGAGAAAGCAAGGGAAATTTATGTTTCATCTGCACCGGCAGACAGAATATGTAATAATCATCCCAACAAATTGGAGTGTAGGCATAATTTCACACTAACACAAACTGTTACAGTAGTGTACATTTGGGGCCAGAATACTATGGGACTTTCATTCAAATTTACAATAGATGCCATGCCTACCGCAACCACAACAAAAACCAAATTGGCCACAAGCACCCAAGCCTCAACCATGCCAGCTAAGCTTGAAACCAAAGTCTATGAAATTGGACCATACATAGTCAGAAATGTGGGACAGAAACAATTATTGTTTAAGCCAGAATGGTCCCTGTATTAGTCTAGGTGTAGAGTAAATTTGGGGAGGAACCCCAAAGGGCTACGGTGGGAAAAAACCGATCCAATCGACCCCTCTCCCTCCCCAACTGGTCCGGGAGGAAAGGAAAAAAAATACCTGCTTGGAGAAAGGTGGAAAAAACCTGTTTATTAAACAATTAAAACCAAAATCAATATCAAACAATGAGACCCCTTGCCACTCTAAAAGAGACGACAAAACTGAGAAAACCCCGTCCGCAGGTTGCAGCTCACTCAGTCTCTCCCTCTGGTGCTGGAATTGTCGCAGGCCAGAAATGTGAGCTGCCGGTGTTCCCCTGGGTGTTCAGTTCAGAGCAGTTCTCACGAGGTCCAAGGAAAAGGAAAAAAAAACACAGTCCAGGGAACTTCTTTGCCTCAGCTAGCTAGCACTAACTAAAAACCAAAAGAAGAACTCTGTCCACTGTCTATCCGCAGACGACAGTCCAGGAGGAGGAATGTCGGGGAAGAGAGCAGTGTCTGCCGGATGGCCGACAGTGCTCCCGGGTTCCCGAGTTCCGGCCGCGCCGAGCCGCGCGATCCCGGCTGTCCTCTCCCCCCCGCCACTTCGTGCTGCCGCTCCGCCTCTTCCTCCTTCCATCTCTGCAGTACCGCTTAAAGGTGCAAAACTTACTATTCAGCATGAACAGAACAAGACGAATGGGGATAAAAGTATTATACAGCCAACCCAGATCAGTCCCTCAAGCGTGTTGAACTGTTGATGTAGATGAACATTTCAAAGACTCAACCATCTTGTTCTCCTTTTCTAAAAACATCCTTTGAAAATTGGACAACATGGTTGCAGAAGCAAGCTCATTTTAGAGACAGAATACAAAGGGATTTGACTGGAATGATAGGTACAGGACTAGGGGTTTTGAACAGAATTGATTCAGAAACATTAATGAACAAACTGGCCCCTGCAACTAGTGATTTGGCAAAAATAAGGCAGCCTTTGCAATCATCTTTGTTGGCATTAGGAGCTAACCAACGGCAAGTTTTGAAAGTCCTACCAAATTTAAAGGAAGTTGAAGACCAAGACCACAAATTAATAGTAAAGGCACTTAGTATGGCTCAAGATAATGTATCTTTAGCTCTTAGTTGTATACAAGCACAATTGTGGATGCAGTCAACAGTCTTTAGTTATAAGAGAAGGAAGTGAAGGCATTTTCCCAATCGAAATCCTAAAAGTTGTTTGGGATAATGCCTCGAGTTCAGTAAGAAGACTGCAGTCTTGGTGGACCATGGTAAATTTTACTTATGACACCATTACTAACTTAGCCAGTGCCTTTGTACTTACCATATGTACGGCTACAATCTATGTTATCCACCCTATCATTGCATTAGGATTAAATTGTGAGAAGGCAGTACTTTACCCCTCTGGACATCGGGTATGGGCCAGGATGGTAGAGAAGAAATGGCAATCTGTAAACATAGAATCCTGTGTTACTCGAGAACAGTAGGGATTCGTCTGTGAAAGTAATACCATTGATGTTCAAGACATATGCTTAGATACTGAACAGGGTGTATGCCACTTTGAGATACATCCAGATACCATTCAGAAAACTGTGCTTATATACCTTGGTCAGGGCTGTGTATGCTTGAGAACTGCCTGTGCCTCAGTAAAAATAGAAAATGAAGACAGATATTTGCATGTTAAAAATCACTCCAACTTTTGCATTTGTAATTTTGTTAACATTGTAGGGTGCAATTTTACATATTCAGTACCAGTTGTCTCCCACCAATTGATAAAGACCAACTACACAACGTATTACCATTTATCACCTGCACCTATTGGCATGAACCTTACCTTGGTAAAGCAGTTGATAAAACATCAAGATCTGAGTACGATCTTGAGAGAAATTAAAGAGAATGGAGAAAATGTTTTAAAAACTGTTCATCATTATGCAAAGGAAATTAGCAGGATTTTGCAATGAATAAAGCAAGAAGCAAGTCATCATTGGTGGGATGTACTTTTTGGGTGGTCACCAAAAGCAACTGGGATACTTTATACCCTAATCCATCCAATTATTGTTTTGCTCATTCTAGTTGGCATAAGCTTAATTTTGTCCATTGCAATACTTATGCAGAATTGGAGGATGCTACGACGAGTAGCAGTTTTGACTTCATTGTCAAAAGCATATGGTATAGCCTTGAAAGATACTTACCATATGACTTGGTTAGATGCGGAAGAATCTGTGTATTAGTAAAAGAATTTACTAACCCCATAGAAAAAGGGTTTAAAGAAATTGAAAGAGTTAAGAGTTTAGTTAGATTTAGTTAGGAGGATAGAAACAATTTATAATGATTAAAAGTATACCAAGAAGAGTAGAAGTAATGGGGAATAGTTAATTATTAGCAGATGGAGTAGTTAAGGCTAGGGTAATATATCACTGGTTTCTCTTTACTGTGTTTGAAGAAGCAGGATGAGAATGTGGATTTAATTGTGAAAAAAAAGAGGACTGTGACTATACCTGTGCCCCAAAACCAACTAAGACCAAGTTGGGGAGCTTGGACTATAGCCCATGGGTCAGAAAGCCTGCCAACACACAAAGGTGAAAAAGTCACCTTGAGGAAGACGTTTATTACTTCAACTTCAAAGGACCACTCGCCATTTCAAAACCCACTGACCCATTTGAAGTGAAGGATTGCGCAAGTGTGAAGGAACTTTGAACTCATTATGATAGATTTTAATACAAAGCGAGGGTAGGCAGGGTTAGGTAATGAATATGTATAGGTGTTCTGTGAAATTATATGAATATGTAAGACTTTTTTTGATAAATAAGGGAGCTGGGTGTCGTTATAGAGCACGACCCAGCACAAAGTACCACGACTCCATCAGAAGGGTGCAAGAGAGATTTATTATAGCAACATGTTGCTTTTATACTCTTTCAAGATATTTACATTCACTTAACATACACATTCACTGTCCATTGGTTATAGGAAAGAAACAAAGTTCTCAGTGGGTGATCAAGGAGCCACGTCATTCTGTGAGCCAGCTAGAGTTGGTATCTCTTAACTTTCTCTCCTTCATCACGTTGCCATGGTGACAACCTTGGTGTCTTCCTCAGGAGAGCTATGGGGCGTTCCTTATCATCAGGAAGCCTTTGCTGGTTCACAGAACAGCACAGAATGTCTTTCCTACAGCTGGGGGCTTTGTGATTCCGCATATGTCTTTGGGAGGTTACTCCCCATGTGTCCAGTGCTATCAATAAACATACCAATTTCTGACTTTAATTGGTAGGAGAATTCTATTCTGTGCCTCAATTCAGCCTAATAAACATGAAGAAAATGTTTGAGCTATTTGTGAATACACACAGTCTAGGCACAGTGACTCAACAATTTATGTATCATATGAAACCCGTTTTGATGTGTAGATGTATCTTGTTTCTTGTGACTATCTTAAATGTAAAGATTCAGATATCTTAAACCTTTTAGGATTTATCAAGTTTTTACTTAAATATTAGCGAAGAAATGTATTATATTCTTAGTATCAGTTAAAACTGCACACTTACTGACTTCTAACTTCAACCCAAGTATCTAAACTATGAGTGAAATGTTGCAGCTAAGGAGACCAAACTGAGTGCTGCCGTGGCAACTTTCCAGACACCTGGAGGCTGCAACCAATTTGCATTTTGATTTACATAAACCCCAATGTCTCCACCTCCTCTTTTCTGACATTTTTATCATTTCTTTTGCTTAAATGCTTGGTTTAGGGCAAATTTGGGATAAAATCTCTAAAGGGGTTTCCTCTAGAAAGCAAATTCAAGTGGGTCTTCCCCCAACTGGTTCAGGAAAAAATATTTCTTTGGAGAAAAGTGGAAAAAACTGTTTATTTAATAGGCAAAGCATTCACTAGCACAAAAAAATGGACAATATTAAAGAATAAAACTTCTTGCTGCTCTAAAAGAGATGACAAACTCAGAAAGTCCCCTTCGTGGGCTGTAGCTCAGCTTACTCAGTCTCTTATCAGTTCCTCTGGTACTGGAAATGCTGCGGCTCAGGCCCAGCCTTGTGGGTCACAGGTACGAGTTGCTGGTGCTCTTCTGGGTATTCAGTCCAGAGAAGGTTTAAATAGGTCTAAAGAAAAAGAAAAACTACATTCCAGGGAGCTTCTCTGCCTCAGCTAGCTAAAAACTAACTAAAAGTAAAGGAGAACTCTGTCTGGCTATCTGTCCATCTGTCCACAGAGCAGGCTAAAGTCACCCCAAGACATTCCACTCCTTATCCCCATATCGTCAGCTTACTACTAAAACTAATATATATTCTAACTGTACAAACACATACATTTTACATACAATATGCAGTTATATATAGACAATGGCAGTAACATTCAGTAAACAGTGATATTTACACATAGTTTTTACTTAACAATCAGATCTCTCTGATGTACACATTGTGCTGTTCCATCTCTCTGCATTATCCACCATGTGCAACCTGGTCTCTGAGCAAAGACAACTCTACAGATGGGTTTGTTTGTACTCGAGACAGAATTGATCTAAACTGTTTTTCTTAATAAACCTCTGACATATACTATTGAGACTTTGTCTCCATCTACTCTATGCAGGGACTTTGGGCAGGGCCTGCTCAGTTGCTGGAACCTTGAGTGTTAACTAACCAGGTAGCCTTTGTTGGATGCTGTTCCTAATTTTTGAAAGATCCCCTACCCAATGCTTTTAAGGTGGTTTTTAAAAGTCTACTGTGCTTCTCTACTTTGCCTGCAGCTGGTGCATGGTAGGGGATATGGTACACCCACTTAATGCCATGTTCCCTAGCCCAGGTGTTGTTAAGGCTGTTCTTGAAATGAGTCCCGTTGTTTGACTAAATCTTCTCAGAGGTACCATGCCTCCAAAGGACTTGCTTTTTAAGGCTTAGGATGGTGTTATGGGCTGTAGCATGAGGCACAGGGTAGAGCTCCAATTATCCTGTGGTGGCTTCTACTATTGTGAGCACATAGCACTTGCCGTGACGTGTCTGGGGCAGTGTAATGTAATCAATCTGTTAGGCCTTTTCATACTTATATTTGGACTACCACTCACCATACTATAGGGGGTTTACCTGCTTGGCTTACTTGATGGCAGCACACATCTTACAGTCATGGATAACTTGAGAAATACTGTCCATGGTTATATTTACTTTTTGATCTTGTGCCTACTTATAGGTGGCATCTCTACCCTGTTGACTTGAGGCATCACGGGCCTACCGAGCTAGGAATAACTCTTCGTTGTGTTGCCAATCTAAATCTATCTTTGACACCTCTATCGTTGCAGCCGGATCTACCTGCTGGTTGTTTTGGTGCCCTTCATTGGCTCTACTTTTGGGGACATGGGCATCTACATGGCGGACTTTCACAGGTAGTTTCCCTACCCTGGTAGCAATGTCTTTCCACTTATCAGCAGCCTAATTTGGTTTTTCTCTACACTGCCAATTAGCCTTTATCCACTTTTCTAATCATCTCTACAGAGCATTGGCCATTATCTATGAATCAGTGTAGAGGTAGAGCTTTGGCTGCTTCTCTCTTTCGCCAATGTTTAGGGCCAGTTGAACAGCTTTGAGTTTAGCCAGTTGCCTTGATCTACCTTCTCCTTTGGTATCTTCTGTAACCTGTTGTGTAGGGCTCTATATGGCTGCTTTCCTCTTTTGTTTCATCCTTAAATGTGGCAAGAACTATCAGTAAAAAGAGCGTAACGTGTTTTTTCTGTTGGCAGTTGGTTGTATGGTGGAGCTTTGTTAGCATGTGTTCCTTCTTGTTCTTCTTGTTCTTTGTCAGCGAGACTAAAGTTTTCACTTTCAGGCTAAATTGTAATTATCTCCAAAATCCTAGGGTGATTTAGTTTTTCAATACGGGGGCGTTGTGTGAATAGGGCAATTTATTTGCTCCATGTGGCATTGGTGGCATGCTGGGTAGAGGGAACCTTTGCTTTGAACATCTACCCTAGCACCAGTAATTGGGGTGCTAGAAGGAGTTGTGTTTTAGTGCGGATTACTTCTGAGGCAGCTTGGACTCCTTCATAGGCTGCTAAAATTCCTTTCTCTGTTGGAGTGTAGTTGGTTTCAGACCCTCTGTAACTTCGACTCCAAAATCCTGGTGGTCAGTCTTGAGTCTCACCAGGCACCTTCTGCCAGAGGCTCCAGGACAGACCATGGCCCTCAGCTGCAGAGTAGAGCATGTTTTTCACATCTGGTCCTGTCCTGACTGGGCCAAGGGCTACTGCATGAGCAATCTCCTGCTTAATCTGGGCAAAAAATTGTTGTTGTTTTGGACCTCAGTGGAAATTGTACTTCTTGCAGGTGACCAGGTAGAGAGGGCTTACAATTTGGCTGTACTCAGGAATATGCATCCTCCAAAAGCCTATGGCGCTTAGGAAAGTTTGTGTTTCCTTCTTATTGGTTGGTGGAGACATTGCTGTGATCTTGTTGACATCAGTGGGAATCTGACACTGTCCATCTTGCCACTTTACTCCCAGGAACGGGATTTCTTGAGCAGGTCTCTTAACTTTGCTCTTCTTGATGGCGAAACTGGCTTTTAGGAGAATCTGGATGATTTTTTTCTCCTTTCTCAAACACTTCTGCTGTCATGATTCCCCACACAACGATGTCATCAATGTATTGCGGATGTTCTGGACCCTCACCTTTTTTTAGTACAGTCTGGATCAGTCCATGACAGATGGTAGGACTGTGCTTCCACCCCTGGGGCCATCGGTTCTATGTGTACTGCACTCCCTTACATGTGAAGGCAAATTGAGGCCTGCATTCTGCTGCCAGAGGAATGGAGAAAAATGCATTGGCAATGTCTATAGTGGCATACCACTTCGCTGCCTTGGACTCCAGCTTGTACTGGTGCTTTAACATGTTTGGCACAGCAGTGCTCAATGGTGGAGTCACTTCATTCAAGGCACGATAGTCTACAGTCAATCTCCATTTTCTTTTACATTTGTGCACAGGCCAAATGGGGCTGTTGAAGGGTGAGTGGGTTTTCCTGACCACCCCTTGGCTCTCTAACTCACGGATCATTTTGTGGATGGGGATCACGGCATCTCGAATTGTTCTGCATTGTCGGCGGTGCACCGTTGAGGTGGCAATTGGTACTTATTGCTCTTCCACCTTCAGGAGTCCTGCTGCAGATGGGTTCTCTGGTAGTCTAGGCAAGGTGTTTAATTGCTTTATGCACTCTGTCTCTACAGCTGCTATCCCACACACTCACTTGAGTCTCTTTGGGTCTTTGAAATACCCATTGGGAGGAAGTCTATGCTTAAAATGCATGAGGTCTCTTGGCCAGTCACAATAGGGTGTTTCCTCCACTCATTTCCAGTCAGGCTCACATCAGCTTCCACCAAAGTCAAATCCTGTGATCCCCCTGTCACACCGGCAATAGAAACAGATTCTGCCCCCACATGTCTTGATGGGATTAATGTGCACTGCGCACTAGTGTTGACCAAGGCCTCATATTTTTGTGGTTCCAATGTGCCAGGCCAAAGAATCTACACAGTTTAAAAACCACGGTTTTCCTTAGCCTCTACCTGGCTAGAGGCAGGGCCCCTCTAAGCCTGGTTATCTGTCGCTATTGAGTAAGAAAGCAGCACAGACTCCAAGAAGGCTGGTTTGCACAGCAGCAGCTTTAATACGAAAACCTCTTTTTTATAGACTGTTCTGATACATTTCACCTGATTGGCTAATTAAGAAAAACATCTTTCTTAGAAACAACCCTTGAGAAGAACAGGAAAACAGACAGTAGGAAAACACCATCTGCAGGTTGTTTATAATAACAAGCTATCATCGTTTCTCTACAACTCCCTAAAAGTCTCACAAGCCTGCCGTGAGAAAATTTATCTGGTGTGGAGGCAGTCGGTCAGGGGTCTGATGGCTCAACCTGGATGCCGTAACCTTCCCAGAAAGATGTCCCACAAGAGACAACTTTCTAGGAATCTTAGGCAGTCCTTCAGCTGCAGGGTAACCTCAGCAAGGTGTAGACAGCTCAGCTCTTAGCAGTGGTTTCAGCTCTGCCTTGTGAGGTGTACCCTGGCCAACACAGGGACAAAGAGACAGGAGCACCGTGTGGTTGTTCCGCAGAGGTAGCCTTTCTTCCAGCACCCTGCAAAGAATGCCAGTGACGGCAGCTCCCTGAACAGGGCAGAAAATGGGGGTTTTATGGGGAAAAGCAGGGGTGGTGCAAAGGGGAAAAACCAATCAGTCCCAACAAATCTACATGGGGTTCCAAAGCATGCTGGGAACTCACCATGACCAAGGAGGATTTCTTAATCCATGAGAGTTTGAGAATATCTTATCATAGCCCATTCAAGGGATACCTCTCCAAGAGAGAGGGCTGGCATGCCCATCTGTCTCCACAATCTGGTTTTCTCACTATCTGACCAGGCTATCACATCCACAGTTGTCCTTCTTTCCCTGGGCATATGTCTTGGAGGTTCCTTTAAGGAGATCAGACATGTTGTCATCATCATCATGCCTGACATTTCGGCTACAGGCTACTGGAGGTGCTTCCTTTTTGGTGGAACTTCCTCTCTGAGTCTTGATTGTCGGGATCATTAGCTTGTCAGAGTGACCCCGAGAAAAGTTCCAAAGTCTCTTTTCCCAGCCCGGCGCTTAAAGGAGTCAGGGCTCTTAATTTCTTGGTCTCAAGGTTGTTTATTTTATCTTATCTATAAAAAATTTTCTCCTGCCCTGCCGAGGTCAGCTCAGCAAGACAGTCCAAGGTACTCTGCCTGCCCACAGGGCGGTGTTATATCTTTGTACTAAAAACTACGTGTACAATGTTTACAATTACTTTCCAATACCCATCACCTATGTTAGACAGTGAGTTTCTACTCTAAACCAATCTGTAAGTGCCAACATCACAGCAGAAGATGGAGGCCAAGAAGAAGAAGGAGAAAGGCTGGACACACCCAGTTCCCTCCATCTTGCCTCCTGAACCCCCATACCAAAAACCCTAAAATCTACTTTTCCACCCTGTGATAACTTCACTAATATTCTACTTAAACTGTTATGGCTTGCTGATCTTCATACAAGGTTGGTAATTTGCACGGGTCATAATCAAACCCACAGGGGCATTTTTGGGCTCTGTGCCAGGGTGTCTGAGACCCCTGGCAGGGGTCTTGGCTGCTCAGGACAGCCAGAGGGATGTCCTGGGTCCTGACACTTGATGTCCTTTAATTCAAGCGCCCGTTGTGCTAGAGCAGCAGATTTTCCATCCCATCTCCTCATGTTTTCTCCATTATCACGCAGGAAGCACCACAGCTCAGCTGGTGGGTTGTACCTTCTCTCCCTGTCTGGAGGACATCTATGTTTTGTACCAGAGCTTCTGATCTGTATTGCTGAGATTTGGAGAAAGCCCTCTTTCTTTTCCTCTCTGAGTTTCTTGTGATTCTCTTCTCTCTTGTTCTTGAATTTCTTCAGACATGTTTCCACAACTGTGATTCTTGCATATGTTGGGCCAGGAATATCATCTGCATATGCTTGGAGCTTCTTCACCATATCAAGCACGGTCTCTTCACTGTCATCACGCTTCATTATTGCTAAAGTAGAAGCGTATCTCTTGTGGCCCAGGTTGTACAAGTTTTTGCCACATCATGGATGTACATGGTACTAAGTCTGGATTTATAGTGTCTAGGTTGTCTGAGAAGACAACTTTTCCTACTGCTATTTCTCTTAAGCTTTGAATTCCTTGTTTTATGGTCTTCCACTGGGTTTGCTGCATATAGATCATCTCCACGCAGATATCTTTGTGATATACTTCCTAGGACCCATGCCCAGAGACTGTAGGGGTCAGCCCCTGTTGTGGCAGTAGCTCTCTGGCCACAGAGAAAAACACACAACATTCCCAGGCATCGTGCTGGGGAAAGGCTGTAAGAAGATCAGAGAAAAGAATGTGAAACAATTCTTATCTTAACTTGCTGCACCTGTTGTTGTGAACATGTGGAATGTATTATGAGATTTGTTTACCAAAGGGTGGTTTCTTAATTAGCCAGCGCTGATGGTGTTTTAAGTAAAGGACCAATTAGGTCAACGTGTATTGTAACTGTCTATAAGAGCAATGGGTTTCTTAATAAAGATTATTGATCAGGCTTCTGTGAATCATGGAGTCTGTCTCAGTCCCTCTGTGAGCCTCTCAGGAACCCTCAGCCAGTCCCGAGTCAGCAGACACGGGGGGGGCAACCCCGACATTGCCGACAGTGGAGAGACACTCTCTCGTGCCCAGAGGGTACTGAGGGCACCTAGGCCAGTCGCCTTTGCAGCAGAAGAGAACCAGAGACATCGGTGGAAGATAAAGGGCCGACTCTTAGTAGGGGTTAATCCAAGGTTTTATTAGGAGTCCCAAAGGACCTCCTGCACCTCCGGGGGCCTCCTGCCGAGAGCTCCGGGAGATGTACCAAGGTTACATTTAAAGGGAGTACGAAACCGAAAGTAGGTAACATTTTACTAACCAATAAGTAATCCTAAGGGATAGGTACTGGGGGATAGACATTTAAGACAGCGTATGGGGCAAGGCTTGGGGGGCTGACCCCCGGCCTCTGGCTAATCACTCAACGTCCTGGACCAAAGCTTCTAGATGGAGGGGATGGGATGCTGAGTGATTGACAGAGAGCCAGGGTGGGGATTTGGGGATGATCTCAGCCAGGGAGAGGGATTACACAGGTAAAGGAAGGGAGGTACAATCTGGGATAAACCATTTGGGAAAAATACGGGCATACAAAAAGTATTACAAAGTATAAAAACACACTACAACAGAGTCAATGCTAATTATTACCTGTCTGGGGGCCCATTGCTATGACACCCCCTCATCATTCCTTGGTTAATAAACGGGTTATGTGACAGGGATCCCAAAAGCTTCACTTCAATACCATCTAGAATTGTAGTCTCTCCTGCAGCATCTTAAAGAGGGACTAACTAACTAACTGTAGATTCATCAGGTTGTCAAGTGTAATCCTTTTTTGGGTTATGAAGGTCTTTCATGGAAAAGGACTCAATAGTGACTTGTCGCCCTGTGGTGGTGTTCACAGGGGTCCCAGAAAGAGGAAAGAGACTAGGGTCACACTCCATGTTTCAGAAGGCTTGATTTATTATTTTATGATATATATATATATATATTATATTAAAACTATACTAAAAGAATAGAAGAAGGATTTCATGAGAAGGCTTGCAAGCAAAGGAAAGAATGGAATGATAATAAAATCTTGTGACTGACTGAGACAGTCCAAGACAGCTGGACTGTGATTGGCCATTAATTAGAAACAACCACATGAAACCAATCAAAGATGCACCTGTTGCATTCCACAGCAGCAGATAATTATTGTTTACATTTTGTTCCTAAGGCCTCTCAGCTTCTCAGGAGAAAAAATCCTAAGGAAAGGATTTTTCATAAAATGTGTCTGTGACATCGCCCTGTTCTTCTAAAGTTCTTCTAAGCCTTCTGATGTTTACATTTTTGTAATGGAGTTTCTCAGGCACTTTTCATGTAAATAATGATTGTTTTGCATTCCTTTCTGGAGGAGGAGAGAATTGATGGACTGTTGGTTTGACCAGTGTGGTTGGAGAGGTGGCAATTTCATCCTCCAATCCATGATCACTTTTAGAAGTCTATAAATTTCGAGATCCGGAAATAAATGTATCCTTTTTTCCTTGGACATCTCAGTGTGTGAGCGTCGTTCATTTCATGTCATATTGCAACATCTGGTGGCCGCCATGTGTAAAGACAGCCGTGGGTGAGGTCCTATAGGTTTTACCCCCCCCCCCTTACTTTGGCGTGGTGACTGTGAGCCGTTTTGCATTTTGCCTGCAGTTCTTGTGATAATGGCAACCCCTGTGGTTTCTATGGAGGACTCCCTGGTCTTGGATATCTGGAAGGATCTCATAGAGTGGAAACGGGCTTCCATTTCACAGAGTGGGAGCGTTTTTGAGAGATTATTCCTGTGGGCCAGAGAGCAAGGATTTTTTCCAGACCCTGAGGAGGCATTCTCCAGGGAGATGTGGTCTCTCTTGGGAGAACACCTCATGGAGTATCTCTGCTGGTTATAGTGTAGACGTGGTATGATTGCTGATACAATGGAAAAGGTTTGACAGGTTTTTGCAGGGATTTGGATCCTTTACCTCTCAGGCTTCTGTGGATGCGCAGAGTTCCCAGGGAGACCCTTCCGTCTTGAACACGGACGGGGAGGTTGAGGAGGATGCCGGAGTCCTTTCGGAGGCCGGTGTGTCAGGGGCCGGGGTGGATTTTCTGTTGGACCTGGTCCCAGTGGGTGGGCAGCCTGCTCCGCTCCACTCAGGGGGAGCAGTGCCTGCTGTAGGTTTCCGCGTCATGGGCGGGACCCTCCTGGGTGTGGTTCTGGACACCCCCTTCCCCGCACCACCCCTGCCGGGCGCAGTGGGTGGTGGTGCTTGCAGGGCAGGGGCGGGCCCAGGCTCGAGCAGCCCTGCGTGGCTTTCCACCCCGCCTGAGGTTCCGTCCCCACCTGCACCACCCTTGCCAGTCCCCATGGCCAGGGCACGGGGTGGTAACGCGGTTCCGCAAGCCGCGTCGCTCTCTGCACCCCGTTCCCTCCCCATGCCTGGGGAGGGTCGCCCAGTGATGGCCCCGCTCCAATCCACAGCGGGTTTGCGAGTCCTGCCAGGACCTGCGCCTGCCGCGGGATTCCCTGCCCGTGCTACAGCGGCCAGCACTGCTGGGCTGCCAACGAGCATGGGCTCTGCTGGGGCTGGAGGGGCCCCAGCAGCAGCTGGTCCGCCTCCACCGCCCTTGCCTCCCGTGGATACCGGGGCTACGGCGTGTGAGGGGACTGCGGCCCGTGAGGACACTGCAGTGTTCATCTTTGGCGTGAATGGTGACGCGGCTGGTGGGACACCAGTGGTCTCCTGAGTCCGTGGGCCTAGGGCTGGTGGACCTTCCTCAGTGGCCTTGTGGACAGTCCCCCCGTGTCAGGTGACCGTACGTCCGAGGGAACACGGGCAGTTCTGGCGAGAAGTCAAAGCTAAGGTTGAGGAAATTATTGATTTTGCCTTCGGGCATCTCCTCCTGGATTGCGGAGATGGCTTCTCTGGCCCTGCTGATGCTGCAGGGGACACGATATCGGATGGTGTTGAGCTGACTCCCAGTCAGGCATCTGCCTCTGTCCCTGTGGGGTCCACGGGATGGGACTTAGCAGGTGCTTCTGCCTTACCAGGGGGTTGCCAGGCTTTCCCTGTGCTTAGGGGTATTACTCATAACACCTATCAACCTTTATCGTGGAAAGCTATGATGGAACTACGTGATAAGGTTGGAAAATATGGTCTGGTGTCTGTTGAAGTCATGCAGCTGCTTCGAGTGTTTGCTGCCGATTTACTGACACCTTACAATATCCAAAGTCTGACTCGTGTTCTTTTTCAGCCTGTAGAATACAACATTTTTGAGTCCAAATGTACTCAGTTGGCAGAGCAGTGGAGCAGAATGCTACGCTGGGTCTTCAGGATCCCAGGTGTGTGATTGCCACTGATGTGCTGTTGGGCACAGGCAATTATTCTGGTCCTAATGGGCAGGTTGGCTTTGGTCCTCTTGTACTCGATCAGTGCCAGACTGTGGGAACTCAGCACATCACTCCGGATGTCCAGAGTTGCCAAGAACCCTCTTGGGGAGCTCAGAGATCCTGGAATGTTGCCAAGAACACCTAGTGGCTTGACTTTGATCCTTCTAGGGATTTACCACCTGTGTATGAGGACATGAGAACCACACGGGTTTGAATGGTGCAAGAATGATGTATTTACAGAGTGAAAATATAGATTTTAGGGTTTTTGGTATAGGGGTTATGGGGACAAGATGGAGGGATCAGGGCGTGTCTCGTCCTTCTTTTTTCTTCTTCTTGTCATCCATTTTCTGTGATGATGTTGGCACTTGGGGATTGGTTTAGAATAGGAGTGCACTGTCTAACATAGGTGATAGGTATTGGGAATTAAAAGTAAATATGATATACGTAGTTTGTAGTATATAAAGACACCTCCGCCTCGGGGGCGGTCAGAGTGCCTTTGGCTGCCTTGCTGTTCAGATCTCGACTGGGCAGAAAGAAAACTTTGCAGATAAGAAATAATAAACAACCTGAAGACTGAAAAGTGAAGAGTCCAGTCTCATCCTTCAAAGTGCGGGCTGCCTCAGAACCATCCCACGCATCTCGGGGCAGAGACAGACAGCCGGACCCGAGACCAGACAACAGGCATGGTAGCATTTATTCAGACCATAGAAATGACTGCTCTGAAGGAGCAATTTGTGACTGTTATCCATGGGGCTGATGAGTCTTTCCTACGATTTGCAGAGAGGCTGACTTCCTCTGTGGAGAAGCAGGTGGGAGATCCTGAGGCAAGGAAGCTTTTGATTACTCACCTTGCGAGAAGTAACTGCAATGCCGACTGTAGGAGAATCATAGAGGCTCTTCCTGGTGATCCTTCTATCTCCCAGATGGCAAAGGCCTGTGAAAAGATAGGCACCTCAGGTCATAAGATGGCTGCCTTGGCTACTGCTGTGCAGCCGGTCTGGGCAGTGCCACAGGGCAGGCAGTGACAACAGGGGAATTCTCAGGCCAGAAAGAAACAGGGAAAGAAGGTACAGAAGGTGACAACTCCCTTGTTTTTGTCTAATCAGTGTGGAAGGTTGAACCATATTGCAAATGTCTGTAAGGCGACTGTTCGTGCTAATGGCCAGGCTTTTCTGGGCTCGGGAAACGAGAAGAGCAGCGCAAAGGGGAGACGTGCCCAGACGCAAGCTTCTCTCCAAGCCCCGAAGCCATTAGAGGTCTGCTTAGGCAGCTTGCAGCCAGCACTGACGGCTCAGCAGATGTTGATATCTGCACAGCAGCAACAGTTGTCTTAGATTCTTGCAAAATGAACAAGGTCCCTCTGGATACCTTTGGTCCCTTGGGTGAGGGCATGAACGTTCTGCTTATGGGGACATCTAGTGCCACCTTTCAGGGCATCATTGTGCACATGGGACTCATTGATGCAGATTTCATGGGACAGGTTTGTGCCATGGTCTCAATGCCCATCCCCCATCACTATCCCAGAAGGGACACGGATTGCTCAACTTGTGCCCTTTAAGTCTTCTGTTCACAGGACAGCTGACTGGTCGTGAGGAGACGGTGGCTTTGGATCCACTGGGCCGCCTCAAGTTTACTGGACCACTGTCCTGACCAGAGAATGTCCCGGGATGCTGTGTACCCTATCCATCCCTGGCGTGACACCGCCGGAGATCTGTCTCTGTGGGCTTCTTGACAGTGGTGCGAATGTCAGAGTTCTCTCCCTTGCCTCCTGGCCCCTGGACTGGCCCTTGAGATCCAGTGGAGACGCCTGTTGCAGGATTGGGAGGAATGGCGCAATGCTACGTGAGCCAGCAGCCCATGCTGATCATGAACTTGGAGGGACAGATAGCCTAGATTTGGCCTCATGTTACTTCAACTTGTGTTAACCTCTGGAGAAGGGATGTTCTGTCCGCGTGGAGGGTGCGCATCAGGATGAGTTTTTGATGGGGGCCACTGCGATGAAGGGCGCAGAGTGTCCTACGCCTTCTTTACAATGATTGGTGAACAAACCCATCTGGGAGAACCAGTGGCCCCTCCCTCAAGACAAATTAGTCGCCCTTCGAAACCTAGTGCGGGAGCAGTTGTACCAGGGTCATCTGGAGCCTTCTACCAGTCCCTGGAACACTCCTGTCTTCTGCATCAAAAAGAAATCTGGGAAATGGAGGTTGTTACAAGACCTCTGAAAGATCAATGCCATGATGGAAAGCATGGGAACATTGCAGGCAGGCATGCCGTTGCCTACCATGCTTCCTGCAGATTGGCTGGTGTTCATTGTGGATTTGAAGGATTGTAGTTTTTTACAATTCCTTTGCATCCTGATGACAAACCAAAATATGCCTTCTCGGTGCCAGCAATTAACAATGCTGAGCCTGCACAGCGATATCAATGGAAGGTTTTGCCCTAAGGAATGCGAAATTCTCTCGCGATATGCCAATGGTATGTGGCCCATGCCTTGTCTGGAGTTCGCAAACAGTTTCCTGATGCCCGTCTCTATCATTATATGGACAACATTTTGGTGGCTGCGTCCACCCAGGATGAGCTGCTGAGGATACAGCCTCAGTTGCTCAATGTTTTGCATTCTCATGGGCTGCAGGTGGCTCCAGAAAAGGTTCAACAACAACCTCCTTGGAAGTATTTGGGGGTCAAAATTCTGGAACGGACAATCCAACACCAGGAGGTGCAATTTGTGCATTCTGTGAAGACACTGAATGATGCCCAGAAATTGGTAGGTGTCGTCACTTGGTTACGTTCGTACTTGGGACTAACCGACGCACAACTGTCTCCTCTGTATGATTTGTTAAAGGGACTCTGATTTAAAGTTGCCTCGCACATTGACCCCTGAGGCACATCAGGTGCTGGAGGAGGTTCAGCAAGCTGTTTCTGCTTGCCAGGTTTATCACATTGATCCTTCCATTGATGTCACTGTGTTCAACACCACTCCAGATTCCCATCCCACAGGCATCATTGCCCAATGGAGTGACAAATGGTCCGATTCCTTGCACATCTTGGAATAGGTCTTACTGCCCCATCAGCCACAGAAGATGGCAATCACATTATTTGAGCTAATTGCTCGCTTGATAATCCAATGCCGGCAACGGTGTTTGCAATTGATGGGTGCAGATCCCACAAAGATCATACTCCCGGTACAGCGGGAGGATTTTGACTGGAGTTTTGCAAACAGTGCATCCCTTCAGAGTGCTCTGGAAAACCTTTCAGGGTAGATCACTTATCATCTGCCCAACCACAAGCTACTGCAGGTGGTGAAATTAACACAAATCTCTTTGCGGCCCAAAAATAGTCAGGAACCAGTGCAAGGACCCACTGTCTTCACTGATGGTTCGGGGATAACAGAGAAGGCCATTGTTACTTGGAGTGATGGATCTGAGTGGCAGGTTCTGGAAGGCCATGAGGATGGGTCAACCCAATTGGTTGAAATGAGGGCTGCTGTCATGGAATTTTCAAAATTTTCCCAGGAACCTTTCAATTTGGTCACAGATTCTGCCTATGTGGCCGACATTGCGCAGCGGTTGGGTCATTTGGTTTTGAAGGAAGTCAGTAATCTTGCCTTGTTTCATTTACTGAAGACCTTGTGGTGTGCTATTCAAGCCTGGGTTCATCTGTACTACGTTCTGCATGTAAGGAGTCACACCAATTTGCCAGGGTTTGTAGTGGAAGGTAACGGGAGGGCTGACAAGTTAACTAACCCAGCGTGGGTAGCACCTCAGCCAGATACATTCACACAGGCCAAGGCATAGCATGGGTTTTTCTATCAAAATGCACATACCTTTGCAGAAGTAGTTTCAGTTGGCGCCAACTGAGGCTTGTGACATTGTTGAGTCATGTTACGATTGTCAAGCACTTGCTGCACTTTTACCGGAAGGGGTAAACCCCAGAGGCCTTCAGGTCTTGGAGCTTTGGCAGACCGATGTCACCCAGATTGCTGAGTTTGGCCGGCTCAAGTATGTGCATGTCACGGTGGACTCGTTCTCCTCTGCGATGTGGGCTTCGGCTCACACTGGGGAAAAGGCCCGTGATGTCCTCGCCCACTGGAGGCAGGCCTTTGCCATTCTGGGCATACCTTCTGCTGTGAAAACTGATAATGGTCCTGCTTACGCGTCGCAAAAGGCGCGGCGGTTCCTGCAGTTGTGGGGTGTGTCACAAAGGTTTGGTGTCCCTCATTCTCCGACTGGTCAAGCTCTTGTAGAACGTGCTCATGGTACTCTGAAGCGGGTACTTCAAACACAAAATCAGGGAATGCAGGGTGAAACCCCGCACAGTCGGTTGGCAAAAGCTCTGTATACCATCAGTCATCTTACTGTGCCGCAGAATTCAAATAATCCTGTAATTTTGAATCATCACCTTTTGTTGCAGGTTTCAGACCAGACACATCAGCCTCAAGCGAAGGTTCGGGTGTGGAATTTAGTCACCAAACAGTGGGAAGGTCCCTATGACCTTTTCGCTTCAGGGTGTGGGTACGCGTGCATATCCACAGATACTGGGGTACACTGGGTGCCATCGAAGAGTGTTCATCCTAACCTGCGACTGCAGAGACAGAATCTGGCCAACAGGCAAAATGGAAATGTGACCAAATTGAAAGTCATCAAGTGGATGAATCATCGAGTGATGACTAAGATGCAGATGACGCGAGTGATCACTCTGATGATTCCTCCATGAGTGGACACTGAACATTGTTCATTTTCCCTTTTAACATTGTTCATTTTTCTTTTTTTCTTTTTGTTTTTTAAACAGAAAAAAGGTGAGATGTCACCCTGTTCTTCTAAAGTTCTTCTAAGCCTTCTGATGTTTACATTTTTGTAATTGAGTTTCTCACGCACTTTTCATGTAAATAATGATTATTTTGCATTCCTTTCTGGAGGAGGAGAGAACTGATGGACTGTTGGTTTGACCAGTGTGGTTAGAGAGGTGGCAATTTCATCCTCCAATCCATGGTCACCTTTGGAATTCTATAAATGTTAAGGTCCAGAAATAAATGTGCTTTTTTTTTTGCCTTGGACACCTCAGCATGTGAATGTTGTTCATTTCATGTCGTATTGCGACAGTGACTCTTGATTTTTTGTCAGTTTTTGGCTTTGAGGGTCCTTCCCCCGGATCATCATCATCGTCATCCACTGGCCAATCAGTTTTAAATGTGTTTTCCACCTGTCGTGGTAGGAGTAACAGCCATTGGTTGAGGCTCACTGTCTGGTTTAGCTGCAGGCTTAGGCTCACTGTCTGGTTTAGCTACAACCTGAGTAGCTGGGGTGTTGGCTGCAGCCTGAGTGACTGAGGTAGCTGTTGATTTATCTCCATGCCCCCCTGCCTCTATCTGCTGCCCTACAGTATTTAGCAGTGTGTGCTAAGCATATGCCAGGGCCCAGCTTATTGCAATGATCTTTTTCTCCTTAGAGTCATCATGGCACTTTTCTTTCAGGCATTTCTCCACCTCAGCTGGGTTTGGTATTTGTTCATGCGGAAAATCCCAGGCTATAGGGTCAGAAAATTCCTTCAGGGTTTGGTCTATATCCTCCCATTCTCCACACCACTCAGGATTTTCCACGTCTGGGTCTACTTCTGGGTCAGGGGTCTCATCAGCTCCTCTGGACATACCAGCCCTCACTCTAGACACACTGCAGACCATATAAAGGGAGTTTACCAGATGAAATACCAGGAAGGTGGTATCCTTGGCATTCAGGGGAAACTGAACATTCTCAACAAGTGTTGTAACAGATTCAAAGGAGAAGAAGAAAAGGAAAGGCTGAAAAGCCTTATCCCCTGCTCCTCCTCTAATAAACTGGGTGCAATTACTAATAATCCCCCAAAACGTGCTACTGGAACTAGGACGCATGGTAGGACGAAGAAACCATAAGCCATACTTCTCTTGAACTGACTCCAGTACCTTTGTAAACTCCTTATAAATCATTATCACCAAGCCCAGCACAATAGCTATTCTAATCCATGCCCCTCTACTGTAAAAACTACATGTTAGGGACAACACTGGAGCTATCTCTGGATAGGAAAATAATCCTAGGGACCAGAAAGGTATTAAAACCTCAAAAAAGGTTAGGGACCAGGAACACATGAAGGCCTCCACCCTGAGAGACATTATGAATTCAAGCAACATGGCTACTGACTGCTTTATCCCAATACAGAGTAAGTACAACCAAAATGCAATCAGTACAGGTTTTTTGCACTTTCTTGAGCCACATGTTGGGCACCAATAATTGTATTTGTCCTGGTTTAGGGCAAATTTGGGAGAAAACCTCCAAAGGAGTTTACTCTAGAAAGCAAATTCAAACAGTCCCTCCCCACATTGGTTCAGGAAAAAAAAATTCCTTGGAGAAAAGTGGAAAAACTGTTTATTTAAAAGGTAAAGCATTCACTAGCACAAAAAAATGGACAATATTAAGCAATAAAACCTCTTGCTGCTCCAAAAGAGATTACAAACTCAGAAAGTCCCCTTCATGGGTTGCAGCTCAGCTTACTCAGTCTCTTTATCAGTCTCTCTGGCGCTGGAAATGCTGCGGCCCAGGCCCAGCCTGGTGGGCCAAAGGTGCGAGCTGCCGGGGCTCTTCTGAGTGTTCAGTCCTGAGCAAGTTTAAACAGTTCCAAGAAAAAGAAAAACTACAGTCCAGGGAACTTCTCTGCCTCAGCTAGCTAAAAACTAACTAAAAGTAAAGGAGAGCTATAATGTATCAAAAAGTCCCTGATGTCTCCGGGTGTGTCCTGCTGGCTTCCCTGGCTCTCGCTGCGGGGCCAAAGGCGGCTGCTGTGTTTCTTTCCACAGAGACACCTCGGTCTTAGCTGGAGGCAGCAGTTGAGCGCTTAGGAAGGTCCAGGCAGGAAAGGGACTCAGTTTACCTTTGGCGGAGAAGCTTACAGCATCAGTGAAGAAAAGAAGCGAGCTCTGTTGTAAGTTTAGTCCAGGTTTAATAGATGCATAACAGATCCCTGTGGTAATTCCAGGACGTGACCCTGGACAGAACCTCCTTGGTGTAAATTGGAGGGGCAACAGAGAGTGAGCCACATGGCCTCTGTATTTTTCAAGCCTCGGATTAGGGGTGGGGAAGGACAGGTGAAAGCCAATCAGATGACAGGGTGTGGCTCAGGTAGATTTGATTGATGGCAGCTAGGTGGGAGGAAAAAGGAGGAGGGGACAGGAGGGAGGAGTTGCGTAACACTGCAACATCTCCCCCTAGTTTTGTTTAAAAAGAAGAAAACTGGGTTTGTGGTGCAGAGTGCTCGCCAAACCATGGTTGGTAAATTAGTTCCTCCTCTATAGGAGGTTCAGTGTTTTCCACTGAGGGTTCTATGCTATTTAATGGAGTATTAAGGGTTTCTAAATGGTAAACTTCAGGAGGGGAAGATGAGCTTGAAATCAACTTGAGAACCATGCGCTTGATTAGTCCAAAAACAATGCTAACAACTACAATAATGATAATTAATATAAACAATATTGAAATTACAGTTTTCAGAATAGATCCCAACCAGCCCGAGAGTCCCCAGCCTTTGAACAGTCCACTCAGCCAGTCGTCAGTTTCTCGCTTGATGTCGCTCACCATGGTTTTCATCTTGTCGATCATGGCATGGATGTTCTCTGTCTTTGATGACAAATTGAGGCAGCAGAGACCTTCAAATTCTTCACAGCGATGGTTGTGCAGGAGGAGCAGATAGTCTATGGCTGCCCTATTCTGAATGGTGGCTTGTCTGGTAATTTCCTCATCTGATAAGAGGTCACTCAGGGCAGCAGAAGTAAGGTTTGCCTGTTTAGCAACCCAGCATTCCAATCGGCCTAATTCTCCCATGCTTTTTGCTGCTGAGACCCAGGGCAGAAGGACAGTAATTGCAGTGGCTTTAGGTCTAGACCAGTGAACAATTTCTGAATTACAGTCAGGGTCTAATTGCCTTAGGTCTCTTTTTTGGATAGCTAATGTATGTGTGTTGTTTTTTGTTTGCCAATGAATTAGGTTTGCTCGATTTGGGGTTAACAGGCTCAGCTTGCCAAATGTACATGGACCTCCGAGCAGACGAGGAGGGAGACCTGCCCATGCTCTGTCCCCACATATTAGGAACATGCCTTTTGGGAGTTCGCGAGGCATATAATCACTACTTGATGAGTGTATGACTAGGACAGAATTTTCACACCAGTTTTTGTCTGTATAGTGTGGATTGCTAGGGTTAGGATGGGTGCTTCGTTTACCATCCCGATATGGCAATTGGGAATTGAATTTAAAGTGAATGCAAAAGGTTGCATTCATGGAGCCCAAGAGATGGAACTCTTGTGGCTCTCTCTCTGGCACTGGTAACTTTCTCGCCCACTCCCGCCAATGCAGTAAAGGATTGTCAGCAGGATAGCGGCCCGGAGAAGGCGCGAGTAAGTTAACTTCATTTAAGGCATTCCACATTTCATTTGGGAACTCTGAGGATTTAAAAGGAACTCCCACTAGGCAAGTTGAGAGGGGGTCAGAGGCCGTTGCTGTGGAGAGACAAATGTGATCTTGTCCGAGGGCTCTGGCTAAGGTGGTCCATACATTCGCTTTGGGCTGAGGGACTATCCAGGAGATCGCTGGAGAAATGATCACAGGTAGGATGAGGAGCAGGCTCGGTCTCATGGCGTCTCGAGACTGCACACGAACAGCAGGATCTAAACCAGTAAAAGGAAACTTAAAACAAACATATATTACAAACTATTCCAGATAGGAGGCTTAAATGGAATTTCCTCCAGAGAACGCGTGTGGCGTTTCCTTCTCCAGGCAGCGTTAGCAACCTGGGGCACTTCTGTGGATTTCTTTGAGACCTTAGGAACATAGGGCCTTACCCACTTGGAGGGAACCCACTTTAATCCAGAGGGGGTGGACACACAGGCGTATCCACGTCCCCAAGTGACTAAGTTGTAAGGTCCCACCGTTTTCCAAGTCTCAGGGTCTTTTACTAAAACCGGAGGCTTTTCTTTTAGCTTCAAGTGACTGCTCCCCCCAAAGTGGCGCAGGATGGGCGGGTTCAGGCTGTCAAAGGAACAATTCAGAAAATTTATCGTGAATAATGCCCTGGACAACCGGATGTGGGGGGGTTCCACTTTCAGAACCTGTTGTTGTTGTTCCAGGACTCTTTTAATACTGCAGTGAGTCCTTTCCACAATGGCTTGACCTGTAGGGGAGTAGGGGATGCCAGTTTTGTGCTCTACTTCCCATTGCTGCAGGAAGCTCCCGAATTCCTTGGATTTATAGGCAGGGCCATTATCAGTTTTCAGCTCCTTGGGGATGCCCATGAAAGAAAAAGCCTGTAAAAGGTGCTTAATGGCATCATTAGATGATTCTCCTGTGTGGGCAGAGGCATAGACCGCTCCAGAAAAGGTATCTACACTAACATGAACGTATTTCTGCCGTCCAAATGACTGTATGTGTGTGACATCTGTTTGCCACAGTTCACAACTGTTTAACCCCCTAGGGTTTGCTCCTGCAGTCAGTGTAGGGAGTGCATGTTGTTGGCAATTTGGGCATGTGTCCACAATCGCCTTGGCCTGTTCTCGAGTGATGTTAAACTGACGAACTAGGCCAGGTGCATTTTGGTGGAAGAGCTGGTGGCTGATTTTTGCCTGTTCAAAAACATTTGGGAGAGTGGCCATCACTGCAGGTGCAGCAAGAGCATCTGCCCTTCTGTTACCCTCAGCGATGAACCCTGGCAAGTCGGTGTGTGACCTGACATGCATCACATAAAATGGTTGCTCTCGGCGAGTGACTAGCTTTACAAGTTTTGAGAGCAATTCAAACAGTGTGATGTTAGACACTTCTTGCAGTGTTGCTTGGTCTGCTCTGGATACTACTCCTGCCACATATGCAGAATCTGTAATCAGATTTAATGGTTCTGAGAATCTTTCAAAAGCCCTAACAACAGCAGCTAATTCAGCAACCTGAGGTGAACCTTCCACCTCAGCAATGTCTGTCTCCCACTGCTGGGTTTGAGGATCTTTCCAAGTCATAACAGACCTGTGGGACCTCCCTGATGCATCTGTAAAGACAGTTAGAGCCTTTTTTAAAGGTCTCTTACTCAGAGAGCTTCTCAATTTCAGAATAAATTGAACATCCTGTTCAAACATTTTGTGGGCAGGCCGGTGGACCGAAATTTGTCCTGAGTAGGAATCCAGAGCAAACTGCAACACTTCATTTTCTCGACGCAATTGTTCTAATATTTGCATAGAATTTTGGCCTGATTTTAATTCAGTTGGAATGTGAATGCACTCAAAGTCACATCCTGCTAGCTCCCTGATCCGGGTCATTGCTTTCCGGATCAGTTCTGCTACCAGCTCCTGAGGCTTTGTCATTCTCTTGGGCCGTTTGTGACTGAGGAAAACCCATTCTATGATCAAGAGAGGGTCCCTCTTGTCCTGGCCCTTTTTAGATGTGCCCTTTGCCTTAGGTGTATGTTTTTCCTCCCACTGGAAAATAATTCCATGGAGGTGTGGCAACTTACCTAAGATGATAAGTTTGAATGGCAGGTCAGGCCGGCATTGGTAAGCCTGTCTTGTGGACATTGCAATTTGAACCTTTTCTAGAGCTTTCCTTGCTTCTGGGGTAATGGACCTAGGAGCACCTGGGTCCTCTCCCCCTTTCAATAAATTGAAAAGAGGGGCAAGGTCTTCATTAGTCAGACCAAGCCATGGTCTTACCCAATTCAAGGATCCACACAGCTTGTGGACATCCGCAAGGGTCTTGATGTTTGGATTGATTTCTAGTTTTTGAGGAACAATGGTCCTATTTCTAATTTCTAGGCCCAAATATTTCCAAGGTGGCATCTTTTGAATTTTCTGTTCCTGGAGCTCAAACCCTGCAACAATCAATGCATCGATTGTTAGGTCAAGGACATGTGTGAGTAGATCATTATTGGGAGCACACACAAGTATATCATCCATATAGTGATAGATGATGGCTTTTTCTGCGGCTGCACGCACTGGGGAAAGCGGGGAAGAGACATACCACTGGCAGATAGCTGGGGAGACCTTGAGGCCCTGAGGAAGAACTGTCCAATGGTACCTTTTCATAGGGGCTTGCATGTTGATGGTTGGGACGGAGAATGCAAAACGCGGTGCATCGTCAGGGTGGAGGGGAATATGGAAAAAACAATCTTTTATATCAATAACAGCTAATTTCCAATCCTGGGGAAGCATTGTTGGGGATGGCATTCCAGGTTGGGGAGAGCCCATATCTTCAATAACATTATTAATTTGTCAGAGGTCGTGGAGGAGCCGCCATCTCTTTTTGTCAGCTTTCTGAATTACAAAGACTGGAGAATTCCACGGGGATGTGGTCTCCACAATGTGACCCTTTTTCAATTGCTCTTCCACTAGCTCCTCAAGCGCCTTTATTTTTTGTTTACTGAGCGGCCATTGTTTCACCTGAACTGGATTGTCTGTTTTCCACTTCAGTTTTTGGGTGAGGCGCTGTTGTTCAATGGCCACTGTACAAAAATGCTGTGGGGAGTCTGGAATATTAATTGTGACACCCCACTGAGCCATCAAATCTCTCCCTAACAAAGGTTCTGAATAATCTAACACAAATGGACGGATATTTGCCATTTGTCCGTTTGGTCCTTCAATTTGGACAATATTTTTGGATTGTTTTGCTAATTGGATGCCTCCCACACCTTGAACATGACCAGCAATGTTTTGCAAAGGCCAATGTGCTGGCCAGTCCCGTACTGGGATCACTGTGCAGTCTGCACCTGTGTCTACAAGCATTTCAATGCGTTTTGATTCACCACCACCACTGACATTGCACTATAATTTGGGTTTGTGAGTTCCAATAGCTTGGACTCGGGCGACTGTGGGCTCTTGTTTTTTAGTGCTTTCAGGTAAAAATGGCACAAGGATAGCTTGTGCAACAATTTGACTTTTGGGAAGAAACAGAGGTGGATGAGTGCAGTGCAGCCCGAGAATGAATTGCTCAGGATTTGATGTTGTCATTCCTGGAGCAATTTCAATTTCGTGTGGTGTGTGTTTGGTGTTCCCAACAATGATGTACTTACAGCGAATGTGGTGCCACATACCCTTCTGTTCTGGATTGACAGAGACAAAATGCCAGTCAGTATCTTTCAGCTGGAGTGATTCTGTCAGCTGCAACCTGTAAGGCTCATTGACAGAATATGTGGTTAACATTGGATCACCTGAATTATAACAAAGGCTATTTTGTTTAACATTTAACACTGGATGAGCAGATGTGATTTTTGAAGCATCTGCTTCACTTTTAGAAACAGTAACATTACCGCGCGCTTGGTTAGATTTGGTTCTTATATTCACTTGGCCTGCTCTTTTTGTGTCTGCACGCTGAGCAGGCTGGCCCTTACATTTTAGTTTTTTTGTTGTTGTTGACTTTCTGGGAGTGTTTGTAATTTCCCTCCCATGTTATTTCTAAATTCGTCAAATTGCTTTTTCAGGGGGCACTGGCTACTCCAGTGCCCAAGGTTATTGCAAAGCGGGCATGGCTTAGTGGGTACAACCGCAGCTGGTCGGCGCTGCTGCTCAGGGTGCTGCTGTGCTGAGGGAGCGGGCACAGGGCTGGCAACGGCGACACGCTGAGGTGTTCTTGGCAGCTTTGATCTGGTATCTTCAGTAACACCCATCAGAGGCACTTTCCTGTTACAAACTAGAAGCATATCTTTTAATGTGGGGGGAGGTTCTAAAGGAAGGCTTAGAATTGTTGCTCGACACTGTTCATTTGCATTTGTAAATGCCATTTCCTCTAAAACCTCTTCCCTTGCATTTTCTTTTTTAACTTGGATTTCAATGGCTCTAGTTAACCTTTCTACGAATTTCAGAAAAGGCTCTGATGCCAGCTGTTTAATATTACTATAGGGTTCAAAAGGCCCCTCAGGTTGGAGGGAAAAGAAGGCTTTTTCAGCTGCTTCTTTTACCTTCTCTAGTACTACTTCAGGTATAGCAGTTGCTTGAATTGAGGGGGAGGACCACTGCCCTTCACCGGAGAGATGCTCAATGGTAATTGGCACACCATTAGCATCTCTCGCTGTGTTTGGATCAGCCTGCAAGCCTGGGAGAGCTTCTTTTAACAGTTGTTTCCATGATATTTCCCATAATTTAAATTCTGTAGAGGTCATAAGGCATGAGAAAAGCTGTTTTAAATCATGCGGGACTACTACATTTCTGCTTAATTCAGAATTTAGAAGACTATGGAAGTATGGACTGTGTGGTCCATACTCCTTGTGGGATTTACATATTTCCTTAATTAATTGACATCCAAAAGAGTTCCAATTAGCAGTCTGGGCTGCTCCCCCTTGCGCTGCAGGCTGGTATGTAACAGGGGCAAATGACAGAATAGGACCCTGTATCGGGTATGCAGCTTGTTGCTCTGTATCCCTTGAACTGGAAGCATTGGGATAACAAGAGCAGGTTTGGGGACATGCAGTGGGCGTGCCCCCACTGTGGGAACCCGGGGAGGGGGCGGCAACGCAATGGGAGCAGGGGGCGGGGACACCGTGGGAACAGGGGGCGGGGACACCGTGGGAACAGGGGGTGGGGTCACGGGAAAGGCAGGGGGCGGGGACACTGTGGGAAAAAGGGGCAGGGATACCGTGGGAACAGGGGGTGGGGACACCAGGTGACGTCACTTCGGCAGACGCCCCCTGGGAGGAGTAGAGGGGCGGGGCTGAGGGTACAGTAGGAAAGGGAGGGGGAGGGTCCCTTGAATGTTGCAGGGGTTCTTGGGAAGAAGGTGTACAGGTTTTGGAAGATGCCACATGGCCTCCTCCATCTTGGGTAGCTCCTGGGTACTGGGAGCTATTTTGGGGATCACTGCTCTCCTGGAAATTAACATGTGCTCTGGGTTTCAGAGCAGGGGAAGCAGGGTTTTGGGGAGTTTTCCACAAGGCCTGGCCAGGGCTTTGTGGAACAGGGGGAGAGGGTTCAGGTATTTAAATTTGCTCTGGGGGTCGACTTCCCAGATCATGAGGAGGGTCTGCTTCCTTTAAAATACCAAGTTTTGGGGTAAGGGGTTTGGGACTGGAAGAGGGGGACACAGGGAGAGCAGAGGTACATGGTTTACAGTTTGGCTTTTTCTCCAATTCCTTTTGTTTGAGTAAAGTAGTCCGAATTTGTAAACTCCAGAACACAAATTTAGCTGATGATGTGTCTCCAGACTGTCCCAAAGATATCAATTTAATTCCAATTTTATCCCAGAACTGAAGATTTTGGACTTCTTCAGGAGAAATTTGTGGGAAGTGCAGAAAAAGCCACCTTATAAACTTTTTTAATTTTCCTTTAGAGAATTTCACATTTGCATTAGCTAAAATTGAAATAATATGATAATACACTCCTTTTTGTTCTGTGCTTAATTTCGAGCCCATGTTTAGATGTAAATGGCACAGAACAAGTCCCGCTGACCGAAAACAAAGCAAAAATCAGCTACCGATTTCAAAGGAGAAAGAAACCCACGATTAAAAGGCGAAAACAGGTGAAAGCTTATACAATGTAGCTGTATTCACCACTTTCAAAACTGCAGCGGCAACAGGGAATTGGAACCCGCCCCGGCCACGTGGAAACAGAGATCAAGCGCCCCCCCCCCTGCGGGAAGGCAGTCCCCCTCCCGGCGCCACGTGGAAACAGAGCTCAAGTGCCCCCCCCCCCCGCGGGAAGGCAGCCGCTCCCCCCCCCCAGCCACGTGGAGAGACAGAGACAAAGCTGAGGTTCACCCCTCCCCCCAGCCACGTGGAGAGACAAAGCCCAAGCAGCCCCCCCCCCGGCAGCACGTGGAGACAGAGACAAAGGATTCACCCCTCCCCCCGGCCACGCGGCGAGCCGAAAGTGAGGCGGCTGCGCTCCACGTGGAGAGACAAAGAGACAAAGGTTCACTCCTCCCCCCAGCCACGTGGAGAGACAGAAACCGGGGCTGGCCGCACCGAGCCGCGCGAATTTTAAAGACAGTTAATACACGCTACAAAATTACAGCTTACAGAGAAAACACCTTTTTTTCGCAGGGGCTGTGCAGCGTAAATGCAAAGAGCAAAAAGGAATTTGTCTCACGGCAGAGACGAATTTTTGAGATTCTACTCCCGAAAGGAGAAGGAATACTCACGGAATCGAAGCTGTTGCAATGTTAGTCAGGCAGACTTGTGTCTTCACTGAAATAGGACTTTCTTGGGCAGTAGAAAGCTACCCTATTTTCCCCTGGAAAAATTAGATCCAGAAAGGAGCAGTATTTTCCAGGAGCGCAATGCTTTCGGCGAGGCTTTTTGTGAGTTTAAACCCAAGTCTCTCTGGAGGGCTGTGACGAAACCAGCCCTTTACCAGTCGAAGAAAAGCTGCTGTAAAACTTCTCCGAGGTTCCTGGGATCCCTTTTGGGGCTGCAGATTCGAGCAGCCGCACGGTGGGCGCCAGATATAATGTATCAAAAAGTCCCTGATGTCTCCGGGTGTGTCCTGCTGGCTTCCCTGGCTCTCGCTGCGGGGCCAAAGGCGGCTGCTGTGTTTCTTTCCACAGAGACACCTCGGTCTTAGCTGGAGGCAGCAGTTGAGCGCTTAGGAAGGTCCAGGCAGGAAAGGGACTCAGTTTACCTTTGGCGGAGAAGCTTACAGCATCAGTGAAGAAAAGAAGCGAGCTCTGTTGTAAGTTTAGTCCAGGTTTAATAGATGCATAACAGATCCCTGTGGTAATTCCAGGACGTGACCCTGGACAGAACCTCCTTGGTGTAAATTGGAGGGGCAACAGAGAACGAGCCACATGGCTTCTGTGTATTTCAAGCCTCGGATTAGGGGTGGGGAAGGACAGGTGAAAGCCAATCAGATGACAGGGGGTGGCTCAGGTAGATTTGATTGATGGCAGCTAGGTGGGAGGAAAAAGGAGGAGGGGACAGGAGGGAGGAGTTGCGTAACACTGCAGAGAGCTCTGTCTCACTGTCTGTTCGTTCGTCTGCAGACAACATAGTCCAGGATCAGGAATGTGAGTGCAGTTTCTGAAAACAAATTGGGCACTTCTTCTCTCTCCCCTCCCTTCACTCTCAGAACTAATCTTAAAGGTGCAATAGTTATTTCTGGGCTAAACAGACAAATAGGGATACGAGCATCATAAAGTCACCCCAGGACATTATCACATAATTTATTTGTCTACCATCACTTCATTCCCTTTTCTTTTACTCCTAATTTTTTATGTTCTTATAAAAATGTTAGGTATCAAACTCATTTCCAATGTGGAAGTTTTGGGCCTTTTTTGTTCTTCCTTTCTTTGCTACTCAGACCCTTTATTTCCCCTCACTTTCCAAGATCTCTATTCTTTCGCAACCTTTTTTCATTGACCTTCTGTATACTATTTTTTTTTTTGTGTTGCCTTATCTTTATTTCTTTCCCAACTTTTTCATTTTCTGTCCCAACATACACAGGGCCTTAGTGCTTCTGTGGTGTTATAGAGCTGTTGAGCCATGATTTTACAGGACTCCACAGAGCAATGCTCAGTATTCCCTGTTCAGCTTTCCACTGATAATTGTCAAGTTTTTACTAGAGTAATGAAAGTGGATGTATGCAGTATGGTAAAATCTCTAAGTTGTGAGAATGGGCACATATCACATCTATGGCATTTCAATATTTTCTACTCTCAACTACAAAGGAATAAACTAGTGGATGCCTATCAGGAGAAAAAGATAGTAAAATTAAAAGGTTTCAGTTGCATTTGCTTTTTCTTGCATGCTAAGAATATTTATTTAAAATTCTCTTTGTTTCTTGTCTCTTCCCATCCTCCACCATTTCCCATGTAACCACCAGGTTGAAGCTACTGTGTTGAAGAGAAGATTCCAAAACCTAAATCCAAGTCTTATGGTGCAAGCTATTATTGGAAAAAAGAACAAAGGCATTTACATAATAAGTTGGCATTGGCTGTCTCTTACTGTGAATGAAGCCATCTGTGATGTATTTATAGTTCATGTATAACATATCTCTTAATCTCCTAATTGTGATGGTGGTCACAGGGGTTTGCAGGATGAGAGAGACGTGAATGTTGACTCCATGATCAGGAGGCTTGATTTATTATTTTATGATATATATATTACATTATATCTATACTAAAAAGAAAAGAAAGGGAAAGGTTCCTCAGAAGGCTAAGCTAAGAATAGAATAGAAAGAATGAATAACAAAGGCAGCTTTCTCAGACTCTGTCCGAGAAAGCTCCGTCTTGATTGGCCATTAATTATAAACATCCGAGAGGGGCCAATCACAGGTGGACCTGTTGCATTCCACAGCAGCAGATAACAATTTTTTACATTTGTTGCTGAAACTTCTCAGCTCCGCCAGGAAAAATCCTAAGAAAGGATTTTTCACAAGAGATGTCTGCGACACCTAATAAATTTGATATTTAAAATACAGATGCATTTTGTGATGTCTATTTAAAATGTTTTGGTGTCTTCAATAGAACTGTTACAAACTTCCCTATGTAGAGAGCAGATTTGGCGCGTTCATACTTGTAAAAAAATTGCTGTACTAGGAATCTATCAAAATGAATGTTTGAAATCAGTTGCAACTTTAAAGAGTATGGTTTGCCCTTGATGGTAATTTTATAATCACTATCTTGTTTAAGCATATCAATTTTGCATATGCAAATTCTCTCAATAGAAGCTAGATTATTATCTTTCATTATATACAAGATAATTTTGTTAATTGAAGAGCAAAGTATAATATAAAAAACTTAACATTTGAGTATAACCGAGACTATTCTGTATAAGTGTATATTATATGAGTTCCTTTCTGCCCAAACTATCATTGTCATTATTTCAGAAGTATTCGTGACTTGAATAGAAACCACAGGGTTTTGTTTTGAATATGGGGAAGGTTTAGTGTAAAAGATCAAGATGGGCATTGTTTCTCGCTGATGGTCTTCAAAAGTGAAACAAAGCCAGTTAAATATTCACAAATTAAATCAGAAGTGTTCTGGATGCCTCACACAACATCAGCATGTACTGATGGTTTATTTCTGATTTCTTTTTTTTAATTGCTAGTTACATGTATAGCTGATTTGAGATTTTCTGTTGCCTAACGAGAGATGTGGTGATAGCATCTCAGCCTTAACACTGAATATATAGCCTAAACTCAGTTTGTTTGACATGACATTAAATCATTATTTATAATAATGGACAGTACTATATTTGGAATCATTGGTCTTACATATCTATGCCTTTTGATTTATTAGCTTTTTTAGATATCAACACATGATCAGTGCTGGAGGAAGGGTGTCCTGGTCTCCTGCTGGGCTAGTTTGCCCCTGAGCAGACAGCACGGGCCTGAATAGCTCAGTCCTTTGGGGACAAACTGTCCGAGTACCCAAGCCGCTCTTAGCCGCATGCAACCTTAGCAAGCTTAAGGGATATCAGCTCTTTAGTGATTGATCAGCTCTTTTATGATTTCCAGATCTTTGCTTGCTAAGGCACCCAGGCTAGCCGGGAAGCAGACGTGAGAGAGGAGAAGACTCGTCCTGGAGTTCCACAGCGATGGTTTTATAGGGGAGTCTTGTGAAGGGTTCCAGCAACAGCTCTTCTAACCAGAACAGGCTAAAAAAGCCCATTAAATAGGATATAGGGGGATCCAAAATTGTCCAATAGCAGGGGTTAAGGGAAAGTGACCCATGGGGTTTCAGAGAGATAAGAAGGGATCTGAAAGGCGGAAGACAGGGGCTTCTTTGCTATGACTTGGCATTTCCTACCTTTAAGCCTCTGCTCTCCATGGGGCCCTAGCAGGCCCAGACCCTGCTACAACTCCACTTTCTGTTTTTAGAAAAAAGGTATTCCCGACAGATCTCTTGAAACAGTGAACAAGGCACAAGAACATAGCTAGTACAACAACAATTACAAGGAGAATTAACAACATTCCCTTAACCAAAGATGCAACCCATCCTGTTAATCCCCATTGACCCAGTCTGGGGTTTTTTCTACTTTCAAGTCTTTCACGAGATCTTTCAGTTTCTGGATGTTCTCATGGATGGATTCTGAGCATGAAGAGAGATTGAAGCAGCACATCCCTTTGAAGTCTTCACAGCCGTGTTCATGGGCAAGGAGCAGGAAGTCAATCGCTGCTCGGTTTTAAAGTGAAGCATGTCTTGTGGTTTCTTCTTCTTTAAGAGATCGCTCAGGGCAGCAGATGTAGCGTTGGCTTGTTTACTGAACCAGCATCCGAGGTGATTTATTTCACCAAGGGCTTTGGCAGCAGCTACCCAGGGTAAAAACAGTGTGACAGCAATCTTTTTTGGTTTGTTCCAATCGTATAATTTAGGATCACAATTTTAATCAAATTCAGTGTAGGACCTTTTTAGGCCTTTTGATTCGTTTTCCTTTTTCCATTTATGTAATAGAGTGATATTTGGAGTAAGGGCAGAAAGTCTTCCAAGGGTACAGGGACCTTCCTGGAGTCGGGAGGGGATCCCAGCCCATACTCTGTCACCATAGATTAGAAACATTCCCTTAGGTAATACTTTGGGATTGAGAGAGGACACAGAAATCACACGAGCTGTGTAATTGCACCAATCATGAGTGTTATAGGCTTTGTTAATTGGTGATATCTCTTTTTGATATGTGTTTTTGTTCTGGTCAATTTCTGGCCAATTTTTTTTGGACATCTAAAGTAAAATTTGGCACAGTATGTGGCCTTGGAGGACCTCAACAGATCTAATTCTTGAGGTTCCTCTCGAGCATCTGGCAGAATTTTTGTCCACTCCTCCCAAGTATCACCCACATTGGGTCTCTTACCTGTGGTGCAGAGGACCTCTGAGTTATAGACAGGCCAGTCATCTGCTACAAAGGGAATTCCTACTAGATATGTGCAAAGTGGGTTATCAATGCTTCCCATGGACAAGCACGTTATCCTGTTTTAATGTCTTTGGTAAGGTTACCCAAACATTATGGCTAGACTGTGGGCTAATCCAGCCGAAGGCACGCAGTATGGTGAAGAACATCCAGGCAGCAGTGAGGACAGTACTAACGGAGGTATTTTTCATCTTTGGGCAGGAATAGGGCTTCTGATAGGGAATATAGGCAAAATTTGTTATCTTTATGATGGGAGGGTTTTCTCCCTTGTTCTTTTCTCTGTTCCACTCCTCCCCCCCCCTTTTTTTTTCTTTTTATTTCTGAGCTAAGCTAAGGGAGGGGGAGTAGGTAGAAGGTTAAGGGGTTTTGAAAAGAGTAAGGAAAATGGAATAATAGGGTTTTTCAGGGTATAAAAGGGGTAAGAATATATAATTCAGAGAACACTTTTGTGTTCAGGCTATCTTTGTCTTATTGTTTGATGCAGCAGTATGTTGTTCAGCTTTCTATTTTGTCTGCTGTTGAGTGGTGGGGCGGTCTGTTTTTCTGTTTGTGGGCATTCAGCGACATCTTCGTCTCCAGGCAGAACTGGTTTGGTTTTGAGGAGGTCTTGTGTTTGACTCAGGAGAATTCTTGTTACAGTTTGTAGTGTTTCCAGTGCCTAGGTATGGTTTTATTTTTTTTCCTGGGTACCATCTTGGACCAGATGGTAGTAGAACACATGCATACTGTCTTCCCCAAGTAATCAATTGGAAAGGTCCAGAAATTTGGTGTGTTTCTGGGTCTTTCAGTAGCACAGGTGGTTTCTCAGTGAGCTTTGCTTGGGTGGTATTTGCAAAGTAGCAAAATATTAGTGGGTCAGACTCTGATGTTGTACAGTTCTGGAAGTTGATGACATAGAGAGCCTTGCAAAGTCTTTCCACTGGAGATGTGATTCTCGTGTCTATGTTCTGTTGACTGAGGACTCTTTGAGGGTTTGATGTGTCCTTTCCACGATGGATTGTCCTGTGGGGTTTGCAGGTATGCCGGTCTTGTGTGCTATTCCCCATTCACTGAAGAATTCCTTTAACTTGCAGGAGGTATAGGCAGGTCCATTATCTGTTTTGATCTCCTTTGGTACTCCCAGGGTGGCAAAGGTGAGGAGAAAGTGTTTTATTGTGTGCAGTGTAGTTTCTCCTGGATGTGATGATGCAAATACTGCTCCTGAAAACGTATCAACCAATACATGCATGTATTTTGACTTTCCAAAAGGTGCAAAGTGAGTAATATCTGTCTGCCACAACTGGCAGCTGTTCAGACCTTGGGGATTGACTCCCGTACCCATAGATGGTATCTGGTAGTTTTGACAGTTCGGACATGTAGGAACAATAGCTTTTGCCTCATCTCTTGAAAGCTTGAACATTCTAATAAGGGCAGTGTCATGGTTTGACACTGGCACAATGCCAGTGCCCCCATGAGAACATCCTCTCTCTGGTGTCTGCTGTAAGATGGTACCCAGAATAAGCAAAGCAGGCTCTTACTTAGGGGAAAGGAAAAAAAAAAAACTTTATTAACTAAACTACAAAGAAGGAGGAAAAAAGAAACACACATGGAAAATGAAAATCGCACAGATACACTTCCCCTCCTCCTCCTCCTACCAAATTCCCAATACATTTATATTCCCCAAAATTATCAACCTTTGGTCTGGCACCACCCTTTGAATAATCAAATCCTCAGTTCATTAAGAGTAGAAGGAGTCCTTCCCTGCACCATGGGCTACTTGTCACATGCAGCACCACCCGGAGATCCTTTTGCCATTGTGACATCTTCCTTCCATGCCCGGTGCTCTCACCACCGTGCATGGGGCAGGGGCCTGCTTCGACGGTGGTCTTTTTAAGGATGCCTCGTCCCGTTCCAAACAGAGCACAGTCTCATATCTGGGACCTCTGTCCCCCCCATTTCCTTCACACCCCCTGGGCCCAAGGGGTCTCAACACTGAACTCTCTTGGCTCTGAGTCCTTGCTTCCCCCTGGATGCAGTCTCTGTATCACAAGGAAACAGTCCATGGCTATACAAAAAAGAGTCCAGCAAAAATGCCACTCCATCTTTCTCCATTCCTCCAGTATCTTTCACTTGCCAGACTCCATCACTGGCCCATTTCCTTCTTCATTCTCTACTCTTACCTCTCTTCTAGGAAGGGTTAATGTTCTGTAAAGCTTTAATTGTCCACAAAGGGTTAAAAGCTCTCACAAGCAGCTGGGCTCCTCACCACGCCGCACCCCCCCTCTTCCGCCGCGGCCGCACATGGTATCACATTCCAAGGTAACAGTCTCAAGCACGGCTCTCTCTCTCTGGGGGGGAAGGGGGGGGCTATCCGATGGCTCCTGGGGTCTCTCTCTCTCTGACGTGCTTTCGACGCTGTCTCTTGCTCTCCGCTGCGCCACCACATCCGCGGCACGGCCCCGGCGAGGACGAGCTCCGCCCCAGTAGCTCGCTCCAGGAGTGGGGAGCTTGCAGACAGCCACCCTGCATGGGGGGAGAGGCCAGGGGCGAGGCCCGCACCTCGCCTCCCTCTCTTGCCCTCTCTCCGTCTTTCTCTCTTCCACCCTTCCACCCTTGGGGGGGTTCAGGCCTACCTTCCCGGGCTGCGTGGCTTTTCCCCTCCCCCCGCCCAGCAAGCAGCTAATGATCTAATGCCTCTCACCAGAAATTCAAAGAGGGCTCTGAGAGGGAGAGCCCTGCTTTTAACCCCTGGGTGAGTGTTCTCAGACGCGTGTCCAAACATCCCCATTGGTCACACCAGGTGCTAATATTAAAATCTGAGCACCCATTGGCCCGACCACAGCATATCCCAGAAATCCCAAAAAACATATTTTCGGTGGAACCACCACATTCCACCCTTCGCCTCTGAGAACACACACATTCTAAAATTATTAACAAAATTACAACATTTCTACACAACAATAAACCTTCTATCCTTCTATCCCAATATATCACAATCTATTTATTTTAACTTAGTATATGCTTTGTTCTTATTCCTCTTTGGTACCATCTCACAGCAGAAACCAGGGAAACGATGTTCTCATGGGGGCACTGGCATTGTGCCAGTGTCAAACCATGACAGGCAGGTACATTTTGATGAAAAATGCATGTGACAACTTTGCCTGGGCAAAGATCTTAGGTCTACTGCCATTGCTAATGCATCCGCTTTCCTGTTCTCTTCTGCGATGATACCTGGGAGGTCACTGTGTGACCTCCCATGCATTATATGGTAAGGTTGCTTTCTGTGGGAGATTAGGTGTAATAATTTAGAAATCAATTGGTACAACTTTGGATTGGAAACCTCTTTGAGAAGAGCATGTTCTGCTCTCATAGCTATACCAGCAACATAAGCCGAATCTGTGACTAGATTAAAGGGTTCACTTTTGAACTTTTCAAAGGCTCTGACAACAGCTGCTAACTCTGCTATCTGTGGAGATCCCTCCACTATTAGTATGTCAGATTCCCATTTTTGTGTCCGAGGGTCTTTCCATGTCATTACAAACTTGTGGGAAGACCCTGAGCCATCGGTAAAGATGGTTAGAACTTTGAGAGGTGTTCTACTTTGGACTAATTTTGGGGTCAGATGAAAGGTTACATCAGGATTAAAAAGTTTCTGTTTTGGGATCTGAACTGAAATTTGGCCTGTATAGGTATCTAGGGCAAACTGGAGATTTTCATTGGTCTGGAGCAAACTCTCCAAGTCCCCAGTGGTCAGTGGCAAGTATATGCATGTGAACTCACACCCTGCAAGAGAGCGGAGGCGAGTTCTAGCCTTTTTCATTAAATGTGCCATGATTTCCTGGAAGGTGGTAATTGTCTTTGTAGGTTGGCTATTTGTAAAAATCCATTCCAGTATCAGCAAAGGGTCTCGAAGGTGGAAGTCCCATTAGAAAATCAGTCCATAGAATCAAGGTGCTTTTCCCAGGATGATAAACTGGAAAGGCAGCCTGGGCTCAAAGCGATGGGCTTTGCGTGAAGACAGGGCTTCTTGGACCTTGGTGATGGCATCTCGGGCTTCTGTGTTGAGAGTGCATGGAGAGTCCAGGTTCTTCGTTTCCACGAAGAAGGTTGAACAGGGGAGCGAGGTCCTCTGTTGTAATTCCTGGCAGTGGACGTACCCAGTTGATGGATCCACACAGGCTGTGCAAGTCTCTCAGGGTTTTTGGATCATCTTGTATGGTGAACGGCTGGGGTAAGATGGTCCTTTCCCGGATCTGGACTCCAAGGCAAGTCCATGGGTGTGTGTACTGTATTTTGTCCTCACAAATCTCAAATCCTGCCTTTTCTATGGTTTCAATGGTCCTTTTAACTGCTTTGTCTAAGTAAGCTTTATCTGATGCACAAACCAGGATATCATCCATATAGTGGTGGATGATAGCGTTTGGAAATAATTTCCGAACGGAAGACAGGATGTGAGCAACGTACCACTGGTATATAGTGGGCAAGGTAAAAAATGCCAATGATATCTTTTGAGTGGGGCCTCTCTGTTAAGAGAGGGAACAGAGAAAGCAAACTGCGAAGCATCCTGGGGGTGTAGTGGAATGCTGAAGAAACAGTTCTCAATATCTATGATAGCAAGTGTCCAGTCTCTAGGCAGCATCAATGCAGAGGGCAGGCCAGGCTGGAGGGGGCCCATGTCCTCAATGACCTCGTTGATTTTGCGAAGGTCATGGAGGAGCCTCCACCTGTTCGTTCCAGGTTTTGGTAGTATGAAGACTGGAGAGTTCCAAGGGCTGGTGGTCTCGACAATGTGGCCTTTGGTGAGCTGTTCTTCCACAAGGGATTGTAGTGCGCACAGCTTGGCTTTAGAGATGGGTCACTGTTCAATCCAGATCGGGTCATGGCATTTCCAGGTGTGACTAGGGGTATGTGGCAGTGCACGCTCCTCAGTGGCCCCAATTAGAAATCCCCAGTGGGAATACGTAGGGAAGCCCCACACTGGGATAGAACGTCCCTGCCCCAAAGGGTGATGGGGGCCCTTACCACAAATGGGCGGATGGTTGCCAGCCTGTCTTCAGGTCCTTTGACGAGGATGTTGCTCTTGCTTTGCATGGATACCATAGCTCCACCAATCCTTGAAATCATGCCTGCAACAGGTTGTAGATCCCAGCGTGCTGGCCATTCGGAGTGAGTGATGATGGTAACGTCAGCACCGGTGTCCAGCATCCCCGGTAGGTGGATCTTCTCTCCTCTGCATGTAAGACCACACTCGATGGTAGGCTTGGTTGGTCCCATAACTTGTGCCCACATTGCTGTAGGGTTGAGAGGAATCTGTTCCCTGTGATTCTTTGGGAGTAGAAAGGCTTGTGCGATTGGAGTTCCCTTTGAAAGGAAAAATGGTAAGTCCATGCAGTACACCTGGACAAGAATCTCTTATCCTGGGTGCAGTTTGTACTTCTGGAACAACGAAGATTTCCTTTGGGCTGTGGAGAGTGTCACCTATAAGTAAGATGTCAGAAGGACCACCTTTTGGCCAGTATTTGCCTGTGGGAGCACGATAAACATTCTCATTATTAAAGTCAATGGACAGAGCAGTTATCAGTTTGCGGCGGGTTCCCATCTGTATCGCCCCCTGTGTTTGATCCTCTTCTTGTGGTCCGGAACCTCCTGGGATGGTGCATGGTTGGGTCTGGGTGGCCTTTGATTTGTTGTCATAACCCGGGGCTCCACCGGGCTGCGCGAGGCATTTCCCGAATGCTGCTGGTAGTGCTGCTGGTTCTGGGGTCTTTGATAGGTGTTTAAGGAATTCTAGTAGGTGACCTGTCTGGACAGTCCTTTATAAATTGTCCAAAATCTCTACAGTGAAAGCAGCGGGCCTGGTCTTTAGAAGCCATTACTGCATATGTACCAGAAACTCCTTCAGCAATACCCTTAGCAACTGCTTGGGCCACTGTATTTTCAGTGGACATGTGACGTGTACAGCATTCCAGCATTTGCTCTATGGTGGAGTCTGTATCCAAGGGTAGAGACCTCAGAATCGCTTTGCATTGTTTGTTTGAGTTACTCATGGCAACCTTACATAAGAGTTCCTTTCTTGCCTCTGAGGTCTCTATCTGTTTTTCCAGAGCATCTTTAATTCTGTCCACAAATTTGATAAAGCTTTCATCTACTCCTTGTTTAATAGTAGAAAAATGCATAGAAGGCATTGAGTCATCGTGAACGAGAAGTAAAGAGGTTTTTGTTGCAAGTGTCACATCTTGCAATGCCTCTTTGGACAATTTCTCAACTTGTTCAGAGGGTTTCTGTAAATCCCAGCTAGCTGTTCAACGGTAAAATCTGTCTTATCAGCATCTGCAGAATATGAGTCTGATAATGTTTTAATTGTTTTTTCCAATGCCTTTCCCATAACATATATTCTGCTGGGGATAGGAGGCAGTGGGCAATATTTTTAATATTGTGGAGTACTAAAACATGTGCTGAGAACATAGCTTCTAAGAAATTTCTAAAAATATGTGAGCTTCTGCCATGTTCTTTGGCTATATTTCTTTATTGTACAAGTTCCTTATCTGAGTTAAGTTCCCATGTCTTTATAGTAGATTCCCCGCCTTTTTTTCCCTTTTTATAATATACTGGGAAGGCATTGATTTTCTGCGCCATCTGCCAATCACCCGCCTTAGTCGCTTCTATCTTAATTAGAGCCCATGGATCAATGTCCACTGTATCAGAATCAGAGTCACTGGAACTGCTGTCATCCGAGGAGGAGGAGTGAGAGCAAGCAGCCCATGTCCTATGCTTTTTACGGCATGTTGGAGCTGGATTTTTCAGGGGCTATGGGGGCTGTGAGGAGGCACACGGCATAGCTGGGCCAGAGGGAGGTGGCGGTGGGGCTGGGATGGCAGCACAGCATGCACAGGACTGGGGGAGAGGGGTGGTACCGTGGGGGTTTTCTGGGATTCTGCTTGGGTGACATTGAGGGTGGGTGGGGGCAAGGGGGGAGCGGAGGAGAGGGGAAGTGAGACCAATCTAGGGTGCCGCGGGTACAGCGTGTTGTGCTGGAGCTGTGGCATGGCAGCACGCAGGGGGACAGCCTGCTGTAGCAGGCAGGCTGCAAGGGGTGGTGGGGAGTACACGCGAGCATGAGAGGGGCGGCAGCAGGGGTGGGGGCTGAGATTGGGGGACTGGTGGCGGGGGTGGGGAGGACTGGGGCGGGGATGGGGGTCGGGAAGGGGGGTGGGGGAAGCCGCAGCAGAGGCAGGGAGAGCCACCGTGGAGAGAGCTGCAGCGGGGGCAGGGGAAACGGCGATATGGCGGGAGGGGTGGGGGGACTAGAGCTGACGGAAAAGGGGATGGCTGGAGTTGTAGATAAGGCTACGGAATTTGTGTTTGCCGCGTTCGGGGGGTTGGGCGGGGGAAGAAAGGAGAACGCAGACCCCGCAGGCACGGGGGGAGTTGGGGGAGGACCATGCGGGCTGTACAGAGGGAGGAGTAGGGGCTGCGGCGGCGCTAGGACCCAGGGAACCCGAGACCAGGGGACTGCATTCCGAAGCACCATTATCAGTGTAATTAGCATATGAAGGGAGATTGACTGTGCCTGTTGCGCAAAGCTGCCTGGCATTAGGTTTATCTCTGTTAGTTTTCTCTACAGTTTTAGTTATTATGTGAAATAGAGGCATATACTGAGTTACAGATAAGTCTTGGTTAGTTTGCAAATTATATATCGCGGTTCCAACTTTGTCCCAAAAGAAATCTTTAGTGATAATTTGTCAGTATCAGGAAACTGAGAAAGAATCCATTTTATAAAATTTTTTAGGTTAGTCTTAGACAGTTTGCCTTTAGAGAAAGAAACGTTGTTAGAAGATAGGATTTCTAGCATTAGTAAATATAAATCTCTCTCGTTCTGGGATAGTTTCAAAGTACTAATTTTTGATCCCATATTATCGTGTCCCTTCCAGCAGACAAAAACGAGAAAAAAAAGAAAAAAACCACAAAGGTAATTAGGACTCAAAGAAAACATCACGCAATAGAGGCTGATTTAAAACTTACTCTTCTTCAGCCGTGTGAGGTCCGAGGTCTGCTGGAAGGTAGTCTGCTTTGTCAGTCTCCTAGAACAATTTTGTTCAGATGTAAATTTCTGAGTGTCGATCTGACACCCCCTGCAGAGAAGTCCTGCTAAAACGAAGAGCTGTCTCCACAAGGGCAGCGGCGTTCCGAAAGGCAGTTACAAATTTCCGAAGAAAATGCTGCTCTCCTGAGGTATTCTCCTTCTCTTCGGGCGCCACGTGTCCCGGTCTCCTGCTGGGCTAGTTTGCCCCTGAGCAGACAGCACGGGCCTGAATAGCTCAGTCCTTTGGGGACAAACTGTCCGAGTACCCAAGCCGCTCTTAGCCGCATGCAACCTTAGCAAGCTTAAGGGATATCAGCTCTTTAGTGATTGATCAGCTCTTTTATGATTTCCAGATCTTTGCTTGCTAAGGCGCCCAGGCTAGCCGGGAAGCAGACGCAAGAAAGGAGAAGACTCGTCCTGGAGTTCCACAGCGATGGTTTTATTGGGGAGTCTGTGAAGGGTTCCAGCAACAGCTCTTCTAACCAGAATGGGCTAAAACAGCCCTTTATATAGGGTATAGGGGGATCCAAAATTGTCCAATAGCAGGGGTTAAGGGAAAGTGACCCATGGGGTTTCAGAGAGATAAGCAGGGATCTGAAAGGTGGAAGACAGGGGCTTCTTTGCTATGACTTGGCATTTCCTATCTTTAAACCTCTGCTCTCCATGGAGCCCTAGCAGGCCTGGAGCCTGCTACAGAAGGAGACATCTTCTTCATATGTAACTTTTATCCCAACTGTCACAAAAGAAAGAGTTGGGACACCTCTCTTCACATACATCACAAGAATGGCAGAAGTGCTGTGCACTGAATTCTAGTGAAATGAAGGCATAAAAAACCCTTCTGTTGTTCAGATTTGATTATATTCTTGTTTCAATTTTGACTGACCTATATGCTGGCTAAGATTTGTTTAAAGCATTGTTTTTAACCCAGTTTCCCTGTAATCAATCAGTCATCTTATGTTGCTATTCTCCTATCACAGAAAAGAACTGTTATTCCAAATAATCTTCCTATTGAATTTTGAATGCTGCATTGTGCTTTGGAGCCTAAAATCCTCCCGGAATACCAAAGTGCACCAAACTGGAATCTTAACAGGCCAGAATCTACTGCATCTCTTTGTATTCCACTTAAGCTTAATGTACTCATCTTACTAAAGGTAGAGTAATAAGAAACTCCAGTCAGTTATTTTTTTCTTTCATCTTTTGCAAGTGAAGACCAGCAAGATCTTACTTTAATGGTCTTAAAGCTTTGTAAAATAGCTGCCAACATTAAAATTGAAAAGTGTTCAGGTATTTAGTGCAGCAGATACACAGCTTCATTTTTGAAATTACATAGTCCAGGGAAATGTCTGATAAATATTAGATACCTACTGTTATCTTCGGATGTCTTATATAGGAAGTTGCTGTACGTTAACCTATACTTCTCATAAGTAGAATCAGTTTCACATACAACACAGTTTCTTTTTTTGGTTTTTCCATCTAAAATACTGGAAATATTTAAAGGAGAATTCATTGTCTTATCCCTTCCCTTTCCAAAGAAAGCTTATTTTTCTTTAAATGTGTAGGTACATTATGACTCTGTAGTGTTCACCCCACCTTGAAGTCTTGAGTTCATGATTAAGTCCAGACCTGCTTTCCCTCTGACCACTTTTCACAGACTTGGATTTTTTTCATCTGTTGGATGTAGGGCTTCTTGAGAATGAGCATGCTGACAGTGGAGGAGTCGATTATTGTCGCTATAGTCTTCAAACCCTTGATGTGAAATTGAGTGCAAGAGCTTGCAGAAGACAAAAGATCAGTGCCAATAGGAATATATTTTAGATATAAAAAATGTATTAGATCCTGATGGGTCCCTTGCAACTCAGCATATTCTATGATTCTATATTAAATTTCATTCTCTTTCAGAGTGAAGAAAATTTCCACTTCCAAGCTAGTAGAGATTTACTACTGACCATAATGCTCATCAGTGATCATCAGATTTATTAGAAAAGGTCATCATACTCAGATACCTGTGTGTGGCTAAATTACCCAGATTCAAAATTCTTGCAGAAAGGTTGCTGGAATATTAGAATTAATTGTTTTCATATTATATATCCTAAAACATCCAAGTAAAACTGTGGACAGTTTTTTTTTACTGAGACATAGTCCATGGGAAAAGTAACGTGAGAAAGAGCATCTGAGAAAGCAACAGCTGCCTAATTCAAGGACATGGTTTCTTTGAGCAAGAAGTTGTTATGTAAATTATGTGATAACAGGAGGTAAAAAAAGAAGCCACAAACATCTTGAGAAAAGGTGGGACTGATTTTTTTAGCTAACCAATAGTGAGCTTTAGTTTTGCAATATGCATGAGCCTTATTACTGTGATTATAAAAGTATTGCTGTTAATCAATAAAGTTGAGATTTGCCTGCATTAGAGGATGAGCAAGTCTCCCGTCCACCTCGTCAAATGGTGACTCCCGACCATGGACGAGCGACGTAAGACAGTTCGGGTCCTAAGCAGTGGGACAGCAAATAAGTGCGAACGAAGAGGGCTAGTAAGCCGCACCGTGCCCTGGGTGACCGTATAGACAAGCCTGGCCGATATGTGCTGCCGAGACCTTGAGGAGGCTGCAACAGGGCTGACGAATTAGGTATGGAAAGGCAAGCAGCATATGATTTATTTACCACTTTCTTGCAAAAGCGGCAGATTAAGGGGATAGATTTGACAAAGGAGTTACTGGAGCTCCTGCCATATAGGTATGCTAAGGGAATATTCGTAAATCCTAGTACTGTACATGAGATAACAGAGTGGCGAAAGTTTGGGGAGGTGCTCTGGGAACCTATGTTAGAAGATGATAAAACGGCTAAAAAGATGGGAAAATTTTGGAGGATGATTCATAATGAGTTTCTGCAGTATCAGGCAGAATAGAAACCAGCGGTGCAGGCATCTGCTGCTTATACAAAAAACGGAACCTATGAGGGAGATTTATCCCAAGACACTATATTACCCCCTGTGTTCAATAGGGTGTCTTTACCTCCCCCGGCACCACCGCCTTCTAATTCTGGTACCGAGGCAGCGAGCGAGCCGTCTGCACCCCCGGAGAGAATGATTCATGGCCAAAACCGGCCCCGGCTGCCATCCCTCTGAGCAGTGAGCTGATCTCTGGGACGGAAAGCGACCTAGCGGGGGCTACTGCCACGGGACGGGGGGAGGCTTGGGCTGCGCTGGCGAAAGAGGGCTTGGAGAAAGGGGATGATGGTGCATTTAATGCGGCTACACAAATAACTTGCCCGGTGACTTTTCAAACTCAGGCGGGGGGAGGTCTGCAAGCAATAACAACTGCTCTTCACTGGAACTTACTATCGAAGTTGCGATCGGAAGTTAGTCAGTTTGGAATGACAACAGATGAGTTTATGGGGCTAGGAGTGTTTCTTTGCACCGAAGCTCAGGCCCTGACAGGACCAGATAAGTACCGAGAGGCTATGAGATTGATTAGACTGGCTATAGACAGAGTAAAAGAACCTGGAATTAAACAGGGCCAGGAAGAATCTTTTGGTTTGTTTATAGAGAATGCTGCTGCAGAGATAGAGAAAGCAGGGGTACCTGATTATGCGACAGAGGCTATGTTGAAACAGTGTGCTCTTCAGGACAGCAGTCAGGCTACAAGGCATGTGCTTAACACTTTAGGTGCGAATTGGGCCATAAAAAAGGCACTAGAAAGGATAGCTCAGATGTCGGTAGGATCAAAAGCATTTTTGGTAGATGCTATCAAACAGCTGGGGTTAAGGTTACAGGAGCAGGCTAGGTTTCTCAAGATCAGGTGTTAGCTGCCCTTGCACCTCTTCAAGGTCCGATGCAGTTAAGCCGGCTCCAACAGAGAACCATACGCAATGCTACCGATGTCCCTGCTTCCAACCTGCCACCGCAGGGAGCCTCGGGCTGGACCTAGCAGCCGCTGTAGAAATCACGCTGATGGCTCTGCACACACAAAACATCCTGACGAGGTTAAAGGACCTATTGTTATACAGGGTCGAGCGATGGGTGCACTGCTTTCAGGGAGATCATCTGCCTCTATGCTTGGATTATTTGTTTTACCTGGAGTTATTGATGTGGATTTTACCGGGAAAATTATGGTTATGCTACACATCCCCTTTCCACCACTTCAAATTAACAAGGGGCGATTCTTGGAATACCGAACGGGCTGCTGGCTGGTTTATGTCCACTTTTTAAAGGCACAGACCCGACAAGTCCGATCTGTGTTACTCCGGAACAGCAACACATTTTTCAGCAAATTATGCACTGTGTTACTCAAGGCCAAGTTTATCAGCGGGACTCAGAGTTGTCTATACACCTGACAATTTGACACGGTCCCAAATACCTCCTTGGTGCACTGACTCAGCTGCAAAAGAAAACGGGGGAGATACGGGGGTTGTGTGGGTACCTGCCAGGTGGACTGAGCCTGTTCTTGAAGCAGTGACTGACAAGCAAGCTGCGACCGCTGCTGTTACAGCTGAAAGGACACTTGAAGGCTGTCGACGGGACTGTGACGTGCTGCCGGACCTTTGGGGGACTAATTACAACTATTGGGTCGCTGTTAGAATTTTACATTCGGGGTCCAGCGGGTTAAAAATGTCTTGACTGTAATATCCTGTATTGTGCTGCTTGAGTAACTTTGTATTGCAGGGGCTGTGGTAAAACCTTTTCAATAGCACAGTCCGTAGTATGTGAATTGTAGTGTAACAAGTGCGTATTTAACCATAATTTTAAGGGCTAGCAGAGAGAGCTACAAGAACAAACAAGATTTAGAGTCAGTCTGGCTTTAGAGCTTTTTAAAACACCTGAGCAAAAGATCCTAATTTGTTATTGTTAAGAACTAAAGCATATCTTTGAAAGGGTTATAGCTCAGAGTAAGTCTCATATTGTCTCTGCTAAGTATAGACAATTAGTATAATTGTGAAAAACACCAATGACTTGCTTTTGAAATTATTAAAAGTTTAATAGTAATGGAATTGTTATGAAAATAGTAATACAATTGGAGTTATAGCAATTTGGACAGTTTAAATCAGGACAATATGAGACAATAAAATCAAAGAGTTGCAGACATCCAGGTACCTTTTTCTGGGCATCATGAGGCCGAAAAAGGACACCTGTTAACAAAGTATTAACCTTTGAAAATAATAGCCTCTTGCATACTGCTTAAATTCCATTCAAACACAGGATTTTGTCTGGTTAGTGTCAACTTCTTCCTTCTAATCCTAACAGTGCCTTCAAAGCAGGTAGAAGTTCGTTTCTTCTGATAAGAGGGCAGTAAATTTCCTTTCTCGGAGTGATTTAAGTGTCCTGTGGCTGCTGTCTAGCTGCAAGACTTTTCTGTTTAACAAAGCATCTTACATAGCATAGTTTCTATTTTAACAATTTCTATAACTTAAAGCTATATTTAACACAGCACATGTGGTGTTCATTTTAGTATTTGCAAAAAGCCAATTATAAAATACATGCATTTTTCACAGTACCCATAACACAGCATTCCATGATAAGGCCAATTAGCAGAGATCCCAACAAAGAACCAAATCAGTGTTTGAGCAGATTACAAGAGAGAAAACTACAACGATTAGGGACAGTAAGGTCTAAAAGGAATAAGAGGAGAAAGAGGCGTGAAGAAAGGTGAAGTTTGGCTGTGTTGTGTTGCTTGGTGTTGTGGTGGTCAGGTAGCAGAAAATTACACGCTTTAACTAACCAAGAGATAGCATCTGAGTATCGTTAGCAAAACAAACTAATCAATCATCGCAATGCTTTAGAATAGAGCTGCTATAGATTTTTTGCTTTTAGCGCAGAAGCATAGATGTAAGGAATTTGAAGATATGTGTTGTATAACTTAAAAAGCTTAAACTTAGAACCACGGTTAAGGAGCTTGTAGTATATGCATTATTTTGAGCATAGTTTTGATGCTTTTACTTGTTTTGCTTTGTATTTTTAGCTGCATTTTAAAGCATAGTCAGTCGCTTGATACGAAAAGATGTGGCAAACAAAGCTTCTTGCTCAAAAAAGAAACGGGGGAAAATGTGGACAGTTTTTTTTTACTGAGACATAGTCCATGGGAAAAGTAACGTGAGAAAGTACATCTGAGAAAGCAACAGCTGCCTAATTCAAGGACATGGTTTCTTTGAGCAAGAAGTTGTTATGTAAATTATGTGATAACAGGAGGTAAAAAAAGAAGCCACAAACATCTTGAGAAAAGGTGGGACTGATTTTTTTAGCTAACCAATAGTGAGCTTTAGTTTTGCAATATGCATGAGCCTTATTACTGTGATTATAAAAGTATTGCTGTTAATCAATAAAGTTGAGATTTGTCTGCATTAGCGGATGAGCAAGTCTCCCGTCTACCTCGTCATAAAACAATGACTTGGCTTGATAAATAAGTACAATTATTCTTAAAAAGTATTGCTAAGAAGTGAAGAAAACTTCAAGATATTGTTTACTCAAACATAATGCCTAAAATCTCTGGGAGATATTTTACTTCTCCTGTATTAGGAAGAGAAGATGAGAAAGTTCTTCACATGTCTATCAAGTAAAGCAATTGTCTTTTTACATGCCTTGTTGATTGTCTGTTACAGGAATATATATGCAAAGTTGTAGTCAGTCTATTGAGATGATTTTTCTAATTGAATGCCATTGCTGCCTTCTAAGCTTGTTATTGCTGCCTTGTGCTTTAACCAGGTAAGCGAAGTCCAACATCAAACTGAGAAATACTGTAGATTTAAAACCTGATTAAACAGCTTAACAGTTCTTAAGAATGTTAAACAGTGTCCTGGGGTGACTTTATTATGCTGAATTGTATCCCCATTTGTCTGTTTAGCCTAGAAATAAGTTTTGTACCTTTAAGATTGGTTCTGAGAGTGAATGGAGAGGGAAGAGAAGAAGCGCACAGTTTGTTTTCAGAAACCGCACTCATTCCTCCATGTTCCTGATCCTGGACTGTGATATTTGGAGCACAGACAGATAGCAGAACAGAGCTCTCCTTTGCTTTTAGTAAGTTTGTAGCTAGCTGGGGCAAAGAAGTTCCCTGGACTGTAGTTTTTCTTTTTCTTGGAACTGTTTAAACTTGCTCAGGACTGAACACTCAGAAGAGCTACGGCAGCTCGCACCTGTGGTCCACCAGGCCTGGCCTGGGCTGTGTCATTTCCAGCACCGGAGGGACTGACAAGAGACTGAGTAAGCTGAGCTGCAACCCATGAAGGGGGCTTCCTGAGTTTGTCATCTCTTTTGGAGCAGCAAGAGGTTTTATTGCTTAACATTGTTCATTTTTTGTACTGGTCAATGCTTTCCCTGTTAAATAAACAGGATTTTTCCACTTTTCTCCAAGGAAGTTTGTGCGAAACCCCTTTGGGGCTCCCAACATGGGAGACCCCTAAAAAAGTTCTTGTGCTAGGAGTGAGAGATGAACGCGACTTTTTTCGGTCTTCAGGTTGCTATTTATTTTTATCTTATCAAAAGTTCTGTGCACCGTCTGCACCAGACTTAGCCCACAAGGACAAGACAGTGAAAAGGTCACAAGGTGTACAGTTTCAAGGTCTTTTAAAGCTGTTTCATCCAATTAACTCCTAAAACACACTTCATTTCTACTTATCTACCAATACCTAACTAGTTGTCTGCTACATCGCTTCTGCATCGCAACTTTCCCCAACCAATCACCCTGTGCCACCAACACAGCAGAAAATGGAGTAAATTAAGAATAAGAAGGCAGCTAGGCAATGCCCAAAATCCTCCATCTTCTCTCCCATCCACCTCCATACTAAAAACCCAAAACTCTGAATTTTTCACCCTGTGATAAACTACACGGCTATCTATTTCACACACTTGTGGATTCTAATTCATCCCAAAGTCTGGGAAGCTTTCTCCATGAACGAAGGTTAAAAGCAGTGTTTTCCTGAGAATCAGGACTTGCCAGGACAGGCAGGGAAGTATTCCCTGCGTCCTGGGTTCCAACAGAAATCTTTTCCCGAACCAGTTGGGGAAGAGGCTGCTTAAATCTGCTTTCTAGAGGAACCCCTTTGGAGGTTTTCTCCCAAATTTGCCCTAAACCAGGACAAACAGTTACACTGATTAAACAGTTAAACAGTTCTTAAGAATGGCTGATTAGGTCTATTATAAAATGAATTACTTATTGAATAGACACAAGATTAACAGACAGAAGACTTTAAACAGACTTACTACAGAGGATAAACAAAAAGAAGTATATAAAAAACAGTGCACGATAAAAGGTACCTTGTCCTGGTTTAGGGAAAATTTGGTAGAAAATCTCCAAAGGAGGGCCCCTCCAGTAAGCAAACCCACACGGCCCCCTCCCCCCAACCAGTTCGGGAAGAATTCCTCAGAGACAAGTGGAAAGAACCTGTTTATTTAACAGGCACAGCACCCCCCAGCACACAAAATGAACAATTCCGGATGACACCACTCTGAAAAAAGGATGACAAATTCAGAAAGTCTCTCTCGGGAGTGGTCGCTCTGTTCTCAGTCCCTCCGGCGCTGGGGCAGCTGCTGCAGGCCACAAGGTGCAAGCTCTCGTTGTTCCCAGGTCCCAGTCCGGAGCAGGTTCGAGTTGGTCGGAAAAAAGGAAAGGAGAAACAGTCCAGGAAGAAATTTGGACTGTTTAGCTAAACTAGCTAATGAGCAGAAGCAAGAGCAAGCAGAAGCAAAGCAGAAGCAAGAGCGAGAGAGAGCAAAGCGAAAAGCAAAAGCAAAAAGCAAAAGCAGCACTAGCTCCTGCCGTGTCTCTGTGTCCCGCCAGGCTGATAAGAAAACCAAAACAAAACTTTCACTCTTCAGAGCCAGTCTTAAAGGCACAGAACATAATATCCAGCATAAACAGAACACATGAATGGGGATACAAGCATCATAACGTCACCCTAGGACATACCTATATTACAGCTAGTGAAAAAATAGTATAGATTAGGAGTCAATGTGACTTACCACTGAATTGATGATGGAGTACACATAAAGTCCTTTCCCTCAATTTCCATAAAAGTAACCACGGAATTTGGGTCCAGACTTCGGGGACAAGCCCTGCATGTTTCCAGGGTGTATGTAGGAGACTTCTGATTCCGTGAGAGTTTGTGTAGCTTTTATAGTTTTTAAAGTGAAGTGTCTGTCAGTCAGAAATTCCAGCTTATCTCCCTACATCCTGCTCTCAAGGCAAGATGTTTACTGTATCCTGATTTGCAGAAAAAAACCTCCACAACTCGTAAAAGTTGTAAAGCCAGTGTTAAAAATAGGTTGTAAAATAGTTGATAGATCATTAAGCATGTACTGTTAGTTTGGTGACAGGAACAGAAGACAACTCCTGCCCACATGAGGTTCAACATCTATCAGTCTCTTGTCTCTTCCTGGGGTGACTGTGCAACTGGAAGCCAAAGCTCTATTCCTGTCAGAATCATACTGAACAGCACTGTCTGCCACTTTGTTCCCCTTTGGCATCAGTGGCCTTATCAGGCCTAGAAATGGGCAGCAGAATCCTCATCAGCCAAGCAGAGAGCAGGACATGACTGTCTATGAGCAGGAGTGCCAGGGGTGAGACAGACCCTTCTGCACCCCAATTGCTGCAGGAGCAGGGAGCCCAGCTCACCCAGCCAGGCATAGATGTGGCTGAGGATGCAAGCAGGCTGCACTCTGATGGGGTAGACGTCTGCCACAGTCTCCACGTTAATGCCTTCCTTCTGCAGGATTGCCTTGATCCCCTCGATCCCCTCTGTTTCAGCCAGGATACACACTGTGGATGGAAGACAGTCTCAGTGCAACAGAGGCACCAGGGTGTGTGACAACACTGCCCCATGCCTTGGGGACACATACAAGGCACCACACCACAGAGAAGGAGCTGTCTGGGGCCCCTTGGGAACCAGTTCCCACTGCAGAAGTCTGCTTTGCTCCTCCTAACACTCTATACACACAAGTGTTCCTCACCAAGTGGCAGGAAGACAATTTTCAACCTCTCTGCAGAGGAGGCTGCAGCAGATGATAGTTTTGTGGGTCAACACAGGATGAAACGGAAGGACTTGCACCCCGTCTTCCACCCGCCTTGCCAGGGCTGAGACTGGGCTGTATTGGCAGCAACCCATCAAGCAGAGTCACCCCAGAGGCACCTCTGAATTCTGCACAGCCAGAGTCCTCCCCACCTGCCAGACTCAGGGGTTTGGGACTGGCTCTTTTCCCTCACCTTGGACCACCACATCAGGTTTAGGGACAGTTGCAGCGTCCTCCTGCTTGGCCCACGGGCCCCCATGCTTTAGGCTTTTCTTTTTCTTATAATAAATGCTGAAATCACCTTAGTACCGGGAGCCTGGTCCCATTTTGAACAGCCAGTATGATTTATTTCAGCACTGGACGCATGCTCCCCAAGGACGTGTGCACCCCCGAAAATTCCCTGTTCTACTTTATCCCCTAACCTGTTGCATATGCATAAAAGACATATGCATATGCATTAAAGTGTCTTATCAACTTTATGAACCGGTGCAGTTTTTCAGTCACGTAGTTGTAATGTGGTGTTTATAATCCAGATTCAGTTTTTCTGTCTGATTCAATCAGTGGGGGGTCAGTGGAGGGTCTCTACTTATCTCTCTTCAGCTTGGATGTGTGGTAGCAGGCCCCCAGCCAGGTAATAATTAGCATTGACTCCATGATCCAGAAGGCATGAAAGACATTTTATTATTAGAAATCTACAGTTCTTATAGAAATAATGGTGGACCTAAGACCTGATTGGTCTCAAACTGAAAACCTCTCACACACTATTGGTGGCTATCAATAGCACACTCTAGAGAACCATATCTATAAACAATGGCTACAGAAAGAGAGATAATAATTGTTGGAATTCTTTTCCCCTAAGTTTCCCACAGCTTCTACACAGCTTCCCAGGATTTTTCTGGGAAAGTCTGTGCCCGGTCCCTGTGGCCAGAGAACTGCTGCCACATGGATGGTTGCATTCCTTTTTAAGTAGCCTTCAGTCTCCTTTGTTCTCTCTGCAGGCATTTTTGTGAACACACAAGTTAAAAGACTAAACAAAACAAAAAAAAATCTAAAATTGGTTTCTATCGCAAGTTAAATTTCCAACCTCGTTTCATATCCCATCTCTCTGATGTCAGAGAGAACTTACCAGACACAGGTCTGGCCTGGGTTATCTCACCAATTCATATGAGAGGGAGAATGCCCAGAGCTATTGCACTAGCTGATGGACAGAACAGATAAGCTGTTATAGATGGATAATGAGATGATTGGCTTTCGAAATTCAAAGATAACTATTGTGTGACTATTAAGAAAAGCTTTAGTGATGTAAAGTTATGTTTTTGTAGTTTAGATGTCCTCTGTTCTCCCAGTAGTTCCCTTTCCCCCCCCTGTATTGTGACCATCAGACAGCCGGGGTTGTCTAGGACAGGTAAAAAAGAAGGCGTGTACATGTGTCCCTTGCATGGCGCAGTTTGGAATGGAAAAGCTTGTTGCTTAGGGGGTGTGGCATGGCAACACCCGATCTCCAATCAAGTTACAAGAAAGCAGTTTCCACCGACAAATGGCAAAGAAGAGCTGACTGACAGACTTTTGGAAGAGCCAGGGCTGGCTGATGCAACCCCCAGGGGTATAAAAGACTGAGCATCCATCTTGAAGATGAACCGGCCACGTGGTATGCACAAGGGGCAGTTCCCAGCGCTGCAGCTTTTTCCTTATGTAGTCCTTTGTTGCATTTTTGTTAAGGTTTAATAAACCTTTTTAAATGTTTAAAGTGAGCAGTTGTTTCTCACAAGCTCTTCTGTAGTAGGGGGAAGTCCTGCCACAGAGACGAGTGAGAATATATGAGAGGAACAACTCTGCAGACACCAAGGTTGGGGCAGAAGGAGTGGGAGGAGGTGCTCCAGGTCCCAGAGCTGAAACCATGGTGAATCAGCTGTCCCTCTGCAGTACATGGTGAAACAGCTGTCCCCCTGCAGCACATGGAGGTTAATGGGGGTGCAGAGATCCACCTGCAACCTATGGAAGAGACCCATGCCGGAGCAGGTGGATGCCCAAAAGAGAGCTGTGAAGCTGTGGGAAACCCGTGCTGGAGCAGGGTCCTGGCAGGGATCTGCAGACTTGTGGAGAGAGGAGCCCATGCTAGAGCAGGTTTCCTGGTAGAACTTAGGAGCCTGTGGGAGACCCACGCTGTAGCACCCTGTTCTTGAAGGACTGCACCCTGTGGAGAAGTGAATCGTATTGGAGCAGTTCATGGAGAACCGTTGCCCATGGGATGGACTCACGCTGGAGAAGTTCATGCAAGACTGTCCCCCATGGGAGAGACCCCGTGCTGGAGCAGGGGATGGACTCCTCTCCCTGAGCAGCATAAGGAACAACATGTGATGAACTGACTGTTACCTCCATCACCTGTCTCCATGCACCAGTGGGGGAGAGAAGGTAGAGCTGGGAAGGAAGGAGGGGAAGGTGTTTTTAAGATTTTACTTCTCATTATCCTGCTTTTGGAAATTATATAACTTTCCTAATTAATTTTTCTAAATAATGGTTTTAATTAACTTTTTCCTTAATTGTTTTAATTAATCATAAGTAGTGTATTAATCATGTGAAAAACGCTAATCACTTGTTTTAAAATTTTAAAAGTTTAATATTAATAAAATGGTTAGAAAAATAGTAATGCAAATTAGAGCAATAAGAATTTGGACAATCAGAGTTAGGACAATAAAGGACAATAAAAAAGCAAAGAATTACGAACGTTCGGATGCTTTCCTCTTGAAAGCATGGGTCACTAACGAAGGATTAACTCTGAAAAGCAATAGCCTGTTGCATATTCATCCATCTCATACATGATTCAAAAATTCTTTTCAAACAAAGGATGTTTTCTGGTTATTGTCAACTTTCCCCCCCTCATCTTGTAAATCAGTCATCTCAGTCCCCACCAAGTCTGGTTCTTCCTGATAAGAAGGCAATAATTCTTCTCTTGGAGATTCTGGTGTCTTGTTGCTGTTATCTCTGTGCGAAGAATTTCTTGAGCTAGTTGGAAAAAGTATCTTAGATCGCATAGTTTCTATTTTAATATTATGTTATAGCCTAAAACTATATATAACACACTACTGAAAAGGATTAATACAGTATAACTTTCTAACATAACACATATAATATTCATTTTAATAATTGCAAAAAACTAATCATATAATACGCATTTTTCCCAATAATAAGCAGTGCAATTTTCCAATTTAGCCTGCATATAGATAAGTTTTTTCAGAGGCTATTATTGTTAGTATTTGATTGGAAAATCACTGTAACTTGAGGTTTAGCTAAACTAACCCTTATGACCTTCAATGAACAAAGCCTGGGAGAGCTAAAAGCTGGACACCTGGTGTGAAAAACGCCAATTAAAATTTTGTTTAAATTTTAGAAGTTTAATAGTAATAAAATAGTAATAAAAATTAGAACAATAAGAATTTGGACAATAAAAATTAGGACAATAAAAGACAATTAAAAGCAAAGAATTATGGATGTCTGGGTGTTCTGCTCTGCTACAGAACATGTTTTGCTAACAAAGGATTAACCCTTAAAAACAATAGCCTGTTGCATATTCATATATCTCATACATGATGCAAACATTCCTTTCAAACTACGGATTTTTCTGTTTATTGTCAACTTCCCCCCCCCCATCTTGTAAATCAATCGCTTTGGTCCCCACAAAGTTTGGCTTTTCCCAATAAGGAGGCAATAATTCTTTTCTTGAGATCTTGGTGTCTTGTTGCTGTTATCTCTATGCGAAGAATTTCTTGATTATCTTATCCATTCCCTGAGCTAGTTACAAAAGTATCTTACATCACGTAGTTTCTATTTTAATATTGTGTTATAGCTTAAAACTATATTTACCACACTACTTAAAAGGATTAATACAGCACTACAAAAAAATTAATACAACATAACTTTCCAACATTACACATATAGTATTCATTTTAATTTTTGCGAGCGAACAGCCAATCATATAATATGCATTTTTCACACCTGGAATGTAGAATTTATAGCCCTTCAAGGACATCTTGCAGAAAACAAAAAAAAAAAAAAGAAGAGACTAAAAAAGGCATTACAGCATGAGTTCTGTAAACTCCCTATCTAGGAAAAGGTAGCAAAAAGACTGAAAATGTGACCTAATTAGCATGATAAGCAAGAAATCAATAACCGATAGAAGACTAAATAATGAAGAGAATTATGTAATTTAGAACCAATGAACATTAGTTTCTATGTTTGCTAAAAATGTATAAATAAGTGAAAAGCTTTGAAAGTCATGTCCATCTAGGTGGAGCTATCCCAGTGCCCCCCAGCACTGGAATAAAGTAATGCCTACTTTCTAATACTTAAAAATAGTGTTAGAGAGTTTGATTTATACCAGCACTTCTGGCAATATTTTTTGGCGACCCAGGTGAGATTCTGCTTCTGAGACTCCATAAATTCATGGGATTGAGAGGGGGGTCTAGCATGCACCCAAGGTTTTTCAGGGAGATCCTCAAATCCCCTGATCCAGTGAGTTCAGGGCAAGACCCCAGGGATTTTATTATGGTATTAGTCAGGATATAGCAGGTATACCTATCCATAAGCAGCAGTGGAAAGTCCCTGCAGAAATTGAGCTCTATAATATAATAGGGTTTTAAAAGTGGTGATATAACTGTAAAAAATCAGTGTGATATTTGGGTTATAAAAAGTAATCACTAGTGATTATATAATTGGCTTTTTTCTATTTTAAAACATTAAATACAACTGCTTGTATGAAGCAGAGTGACGTAGAGTCCCCAGGGAGGTGCAAAGGAGAGCTGCTTTATTGCAAAAACCAGGACTTTGTAAGCAGTTAGCCCACTATCGGTCACATTCCATTTAAGTATAACAAATATAATTCAATCAACCACCATACACTGCAATGTGAACACATAATGGTTATATAACTTGCTTTTCTACCTCCAATTCAGCTGAGTCACTTTCCCATAATCCTCTTGTACTTAGCCAAAGTAGCAAGCCTGAGCCATGATTTTACAAAAGTAATAAGGCCCTTATTTTATCAGGTTTTACCTATATGCAACATCTCCCCCTTTCTTTGTTTTTTTGTGCGAAGGGTTCATGTACCCTGATGCCAAAACAGTCTGCACCTGTAAGGCCATTATCTTATTAAGACTGTTACTGGTCATCTGCTGGACTCAGGATAAGATACATGGAATACAGATTGTAATCAATTAAACCCCATCAGATACAACCATGCCACTGACAAAGAGACCCACAGCATAGGAAAACAAAAAAGATGGTGTTCAGTGTTCCCAGACAGTGGAAGTAAATGGCTACTGTTCCAAAGTTCACATGGCTGGAGCTCAGGGGCCATGCTGTTTCGGCAGGAGGAAGTCCATTAGCTGGAAATGCTGACTTTGACATTGCTGAATGTCCTTCTGGAAGCATGGAACAGGGTATAACTGAAGAAGGTCAGCAGGAACTCAATAACATGATGGTGGGTGCAGCAGGACACAAGGCCTCTGTTGGCAGGCTTCCTCTGAAAGCCTCCAGACACAGCCATGTTCCTGGCAGTCCTACGCCTGCTCCTGCCTTGTCTACGAAGGCTGGATGGCGATTACATCATTTTTCCTCTCACTGGGCCTCACCTCCTCGGAGGCGATTAATGTTTGTCCAGATGAGCAGGTAACCACATTAGACCTGTTGGTGATGAAACACATGCATACCTTCTCTCCTAGGTTAGTAAATCAGCTAGGCCTTGCCATTGCACACCCAATTGTGAATCCTTACATAAAACTTTCAGAAATTGGTTCCGTGCATGCAAATCTTCAGAGCGGTATCGCTCTGCTGGGGATCAAATTTGATGATCTGCTTTCAAAAATTCTAGTCCAAATATTACATTATCTAAATGTTCTTGCAGAGCTGTATTCCCCCTTCTTTTTTTTTTTTTTTTTTTTGGCAACGTGTGTCTCACTATGAACATAAAGGCAACATAAAAGTAGAGCAATACATGTGGTAAAACAATAAACTCACACTGAGCAAAAATCAGCAAGGTAGTACACGTAATCAGTAGCACATGAGAGATAGGATAGTGATTTTGAATGATACATCATCAATTGCCTAAATACTGTACCATCACCCAGAGTCTGCAATGGCTGGCAAGCCCTGTTTTACAATGACGACCTAGAGAACCATTCCCAAGAAAGGTTTCCAAGTTTGCCTCGAAAGGGGGTCCAGCTATTATAAGCTCAAATCAGCAAGTCAAACTGACCTGATTACAATTTTAGTGCAGAAACACCTGGGTCTGTTGGCATACTTCTGACCAGTTAGGGCTAGGGCTTGGCCAGAGCCAAGGCCTTAACTGGAAAGGTCTCTCTAATGTATCCTACAAACAAGCCTCTAGTAATAGCAGTTGGGAAAGTTTCTTAAAATTACACGTCTTGCAGATAGCTACACAATGGTATGGGAAAGTGTAAAGCAGCCGGCTTTGTAATTTATCCTTAGCTAAGTAGTCAATGGTGCCATGAACAAACTGCAAGCAACCAAAGTAATGCATATGTGTAACCTTAAATAATATCTTATGGATAATGCCCCTTATAAAAACTCAATGAATTCATTCTATGACGTTAAGAACATATTCAGAATCATTAAAATATCAACAGTAACTGTCCTAAGAAGTTGAGATCATATTTTTCCACACATCTATGCATATATTACAATAAATCAAAATAAAAGCAAGAAAGAAAGCACTTAACAGCTTACAATTAATAACAGCCATAATTTGGAATTGTTACTCATTCTTCTGTGCTACCTATGGAAGTTAAAACAGCAAAGATGGTTATGAATAATTATCCTAATCGACCAATACAGAACACGTATACCCATAGACTCTTTGATTAAATTAAGGATCTAATAAATCGCATCCTCACCTATTTTACACAATTCATTATCTTATATTCTTAAACAGTTGCTTACCAATTCTTCATCATAATTATTTAAGTCAGTTCCATCTTATCTCTATAACAAAAGAACTGTATCTTGTAATTTAAATGATCGGATTTCAACAGAACTGAAACTTAACTTCATTTAAACTTAACATCACTCATCTCTATAACAAAAGAATTCTCTTGTAACTTAAACAAGCATATTTGAATAGAACTGAAACTTAACCTCACTTAAACTTGACAGAAATTAAACTTAACAGAACTTAACCTTAAGAGAACTTAAATGTAACTGAACTTCAAATTAACAGAATGTAAACTTAACATCACTTAAATTTAACAACGCTTAAGCGTAACAGAACTTAACATCACTTTAACTTTACAGAACTTAAACTGAACTGACCTTAAATGTAACAGAACTTCAAAGTAACAGAACTTAAACCTAACATCAGTTAGACTTAACAGAACTGAACCTTAACATCACTTAAACTGTACAGAACTGAAACATAACAGAACTGAAAATTAATATCACTTAAATTTAACAAAACTTAAGTCAGAGCTGAGAGTGTTCCTTTAAAAGTTTCAGATACATCAGAATTTAACTCATCTTAACTCCATCGTTACAAGAAAGCTACTGAAAATTTGTCATACAACAGTTAAACATCCATGAACAATATGCAGGCAATCAACTGATTTGTGACTGAAATAGCAGAAACATGGATTTACTGGAGAGCTTATAAGGGTGGGGCCAATACGCCTTGATTTTATATAATTTAAGTTTAAGAATAGCTCATCGTCACTGCAAACAGCATTGGAAATACCCATTCATAGTCAGGACTTTTCTGGTGTAAGAATAACTTTGCCAGGGTATTTTAAAGTGCAGCTTTACTCAGAAAAATAACAACTGTGTATATCTTGGCAAATTGCACTTCAAACCTGCCCAGTTTGCAGATGGTAAGACAGCTTTTCCAGATTGCCTATACAATAGATTTGAGCTTGGACTATTAAAAGTAATGGGATATAAATATTTAAGGCTAAAACATCAACGACCTAGTTATATAATACTGCCATGAGTTTTGCACATGTAACTTGCTTAGATCAGTGGGTGTGTAAGACTGACACTTGTATATAAACAGCTACAAAGTCATGGTTTCAGATTATTCTTATGGAGTGAGCTACTGTTTACTGCACTTGTGGTCCATCAATGTACTTACACTGTTTTGATATCAAGTCCAATTTCAATTTATATGTGGCAAGGAAGAATAACTACACTTTAATCACTAAATAGCTGTACCTATTTGAAATGCTGTCACATGTTTCTTCATGGAGAAAGATTCACAATAAAATTACCTTATTAAAGCTGTGGGATAAAAAGCAAACAAACTGGTAACACTGGCACAATTCTGTCTACTTTTGCAATGGAGATTCATGAGCTAATTCTATCTAATTCACAAATAGCTGCTGCAGATAAAGCTCAGGGTTTGCCTTCAAGTGAGCAAAGGAATGCCTGATTTATGAGTGGCATAGGCCTCCCCTAGCTAATTGATCCATACAGGGAAATCATGCAATGTTTTGAAATCGGGCTTGAAAGTTAATTGATGTTCCGTTAATATCCACCCAAAGTATTTCCAAGGAGGGATGTCCCAAATTTTCTAAGGGGGCACCGTATCTTACAAATATGAATCTTTCTGTCCACAAACTAAAACATTATCCACATAGGGATAAATTGTGCTCTGAGGGTATTGACTTGCAAACACTTTTCCCAGTATACGAGTTTCTAATTTTTGTGGTTGCAGCTAGCATCATTATAACTGAGCAAAGAATCAGTATTAATTCAGTGTAATCAGAATTTTAAATCAAAATTCCTGAAAAGGGAATATACATCCCTCATGGCAAGTTCTACCAATCATGCAATATATCAGCATTTCTGTTGAACGATTTAGACCTTGCTATGCTACCGGTATGCGGGAAGATACTACATTTGCACAGACAGCCTGGAATCTCTCTAATAAACAGTCCTGGCAAAATCCACAGCTCATTGAAAATACAAGGTTAGTTTTGACAGAGTTCCAGTAATGATGTCACAAATATCATAAGGATACCCCTCTGCATTCTGGGGTTTGAGTACGCAGCGTCACCTGTTAACTGAATGACAAACTCTCCCATATCAATCTCCGCAATTCTCTGATAATAGAATAGCCTAAGTGTGGAAGTTTGCAGGCAGTCCCGACATGGGAAGAGATGAGAATCTGACTCCATGTTTCAGAAGGTTGATTTATTATTTTATGATTTATATTATTGTGGGAGCTCAGCACATCACTCCGGATGTCCAGAGTCACTGAGGGAACCCTTTGGGGGCTCGGAGGTCCTGTAATGTTGCCAGACATTCTTGCTGGCTTGACTTTGACCCTTCTAGGAATGTGTATGAGGACAATGAGAATCACTAGGGTTTGAGTGGTGTAGGGATGACACATTTACAGGGTGAAATATATATTTTGGGGTTTTGGTACAGGGGGGTTATGGAGACAAGATGGAGGAATCAGCGCACGTCTCATGCTTCTTCTTTCTTCTTCTTGTCGTCCATCTTCTGTGGTGATGTTGGCACCTGGGGATTGGTTTGTGGTGAAGGTGCACTTGCTAACAAGGGTGAAAAGTATTGGGAATAAAAAGTAAATATGATGTACGTAGTTTTTACTATAAAAAGACACGACCGCCCCGTGGGTGGTCAGAGTGCCCTTGGCTGCCTTGCTGGTCAGATCCCGGCTGGACAGAGACAAAATTTTGTAGATAAGAAATAATAAACAATCCGAAGACGGAAATACCAAAGAGTCCAGACTCGTCCTTTGAAGCGCGGGCTGCCCAGAACCATCCTACGCGTGTCCAGGCAGAGACAAGAGCCAAAACCGGACATATGATATTAAAATAAAATTATGTATTAAAACTATACTAAAAGAAGAGAAGAAAGGATTTCATCAGAAGAAAGGAAAGGAAAGGAAAGGAAAGGAAAGGAAAGGAAAGGAAAGGAAAGGAAAGGAAAGGAAAGGAAAGGAAAGGAAAGGAAAGGAAAGGAAAGGAAAGGAAAGGAAAGGAAAGGAAAGGAAAGGAAAGGAAAGGAAAGGAAAGGATGATAATAAAATCTTGTGACTGACCAGACAGTCCGAGACAGCTGGACTGTGATTGGCCATTAATTAGAAACAACCACATGAGACCAATCAAAGATGCACCTGTTGTATTCCACAGCAGCAGATAATTATTGTTTGCATTTTGTTCCTGAGGCCTCTCAGCTTCTCAGGAGAAAAAATCCTTACTAAAGGATTTTTCATAAAATGTGTCTGTGACACCTAAGATCTCCATGTTTCAATGCATCCTCTCATCCTCTTGGCATTCTGACAGCGATGTGTCGATGTGCCGTAGCATCAGCATTCAGTGTAGGCTATTGACACACAGAATAGAGACTCCACAACCAACGGATTTGTGAAGTAGGTATGTTTATTCAGCGCTGGACACACACGGGGAAGGGTGGGGGCGGGGATGGCTCCACCACAAACATGCACACCAAACAGAGCAGACACTCTGTTCATATACACTTAAGATCATACATTAATGCGGCTCCGGGGTTTTAGGGGGTCTCCCCGAAAACGGCTGCCGTGGGTGTCCCAGACAGCAAAGTCCAGTTAAGCACAACCTGTCCAGGCCCCTCAGGCAGGCTCCAGAGTCGCAGGCAATCTTAGCGTGCTCAGCTCTTAAGTGAGATCAGCTCTTTAGTGATTCTCAGCTCATTAGTGATTTTCAGCTCTTTGCTTGTTAAGTGCCTAAGCAGCAGATGCAGGGAGAGAGAGGAGAAGCGCTGTATGAGGTTCCACAGAGATGTCTTTATTGGTAGCTTCTGCAAAGGGTCTCAGTGACAGCTCTTCTCCCGAACTGGGCAGAAGTAGGGGTTTATATAGGGTACAGGAGTTTTGAGAAACAGTCCAATAGTAAGGGTCGAGGCGAAAGTGACCTATATTCTTACAGAGAGATAACAAGGGTCCGAAGGCGGAAGAGTGGCTTCTTAGGTCCACTCATCACGACTAGGCATTTCTTATCTTAGACAACTGACCGCCAGGGAGGCCTTGCAGGCCCTGTGCCTGCTACAATACATATTTATGAAAGTTTCAACATTGCCTATATACATATTCATGACCTATCCTTTCCCACTCTCGCTTCATACATTAATCAGCCTTTCGTCGTTCTGCGCTTGCGCACTGTCTCCTGATGGTCTCGGGCAGGAGTCACTGGATGAAGTAAGTAGTCATCCCCATGGTGTCCTCTGGATGAACCTTGTCCTTGTGCAGGCTCTCTTGGTGTCTGGTCGTCCTTCAAGGCCTTTGGCCACAGTCCAAATTAAAGATCCAGTTTTTACCAGCTTTTAGAGCACTAGTTCCTGCTTTATCCGTCTTAAACTATAGGTGAAATCCTGTTGTTACATAGCAAAGGATTATCTGTTCTTAATACACTTGATTACATAGCAAATTATTGTCTCATAAGCTTAGTTATAAGTTCCCTATGTCACTGTGAATCCACCATGAGCCATGATTTATGGTTCTGGGTTCAGGAGGGTAGGCCGAGCCAGGGTAAATATCAAAGGCAAACAACTCTCGAGGCCAGCCAGTATGTCAAGAGCTGATGGTTCGGTCGGGGGCCCCAGAGGGGGCAGGGGATCCATAGGGTCCAGGGAGGCAACTGTGCCCAGGTGGCCAACTGAGGCTGAGGGGGCTGCCACTGGCAGAGCAGCTGCGGGGGGGGACAGCTGGCGAGGGAGCTGTTGTAAGGGGAACTGGCAGCCGAGAAGCCACTTGCGTGGGAGGCACTCTGCAGAGCAGCCTGTAGAGCAGCAGTGGGGGAGCAGCCTGCTCTGGGGGGAGCCTCTCGCTCCCAGGGGGAGCTCTGGGGGGGCTTCATTAATGCCCATAATATCATGCACTAAACTGAGGATTGATCCATTCCCTGGATCTGTGCCCGGGATCCATTCCCAGGTTCCTTATCAGTATCTTTTCTAGGACTCTCTGATGCAGCTGCACACAGGAGTTTTTAACATCAAGGCCTCTCTCATTTAGGAAAGAGTTACAGTGCTCTTTAACTCTTAATAAAAGTTGCTCCAATGTGGAGAATGTGCTGCTATATCTTTAAACTGCACTGATGCTACTGGGACTCCTCCCCAGTTCCAGGATATTCACAGTCACATAGTTCTTCATCCAGTAAACACCACTGACCTGACCTTAAAGGCATTTTACTCTCAGTCGGATTGTGGTTAACAAAGAAAGTCCCCTGTTGATGTAGCAGGGTCTGAGCTCTGCTTTCTGCTGAGCGCTGCTTTCTGCTTGCAGTCTGAGGGTTGTAAGGGTCTGCCTTGCCGAGTTGCAGTTCATATCTTCATTGCAATCTGGTATACCGGTGTTCTGGGTCCATGGGCTTTGTTGTCAGCCACAGTTCTCCTCCTCACTGTAATCTTATCTCTAGTTGTTCGAGCACCAGTTGTACGAGGCAGAGTTATTAGATGCACTCTATTACATTGGAGGTCCTTGGGCAAGGCAACAATTTTTAATGTAGGTGCAGGGAACTTTGGGTGGACTGAGTCTCCAGAGCCCAAGGAAGCATGTCAACAGCCAGAGAAGGTCAGGCTTGGACTCCCTACCCAATCTAGACATCACTGAACTCTCTGGATTTATTCCCATTGTCCCGTTAGAGGGCTATTCCATATTTCTGGTATTTGGCATCCTCAAGTGGTATTAGTGCAATCTGTCAGCTGATTGATATTTTCTGAAGTTATTTCAAGATCTGGTTTTGAAATATTGCAATTATCAACAGTATTTTTCCTATGTGTCCATCATAAGGAATATTCCTCTACAATCACTGTCCAATTGGCATGGGTACTGTTTCCTTCCCTATGTGTTCCCATATTTTTTCTCAAATTGTGAACTAAGACTCCCCATGTGTCCCAGATTGCAAGGCAAGATGTATTTTGTTTGCCATCTGTATGGCAGTTGTCTTCTGTTAAGTGGGCAGTTTTCCTTATCTCTTCCACAACCACTCCTCCCTCGGTAGGGGGGGGGACAGGACGCAAACGACATCTGCTGATAACAGGCTAATGAATGTCACTGCATGACTGATAAGAACTATAGCATCCCATTGTGAGATGCTCTTATGAAGCCATGGGTGTCTTAATAGCGGAGCATTGGCCCGAGACCTCTATTCCCAGGAGGACAGTTTGCCGGAGGCCAGCTCGCTGGGACCCAAGCCACGGGGGAAACTCCCAGCTAGCAGGGTGATAACAGCTCTTATAGTGATTGTCAGCTCTTTAGGATTTCAGCTGCTGCTAGGCTAGGTTTCCCCGGGCACAAGGCTTCAGGCAGACGGAGAGAGAGGAGAAGAGAAGACACCGGCTTGTTCCACGAGGATGGTTTATTCGGGAGATCGTGAAGGGACTCAGCTCTTCTTCCAAAGTTAGTAGGGTACAGTATGCTACTTTTATACCCTTGGCCAGGCTCCAGATCTGACCAATTGACAAAGGTTAGGGGGACTACAAGCGACCAATAGTACGGTTAACAAGACTTTTCTCCTTATAAGGGTACAAAGATAAGTTGTGAGTCTGGGGTCGGAACATCTCTCTGCTGCCGTGTCAGCATTCCCATTGTTAAATCCTCCACGGTGCCTTGGCCAGGCTTGTGGCGTTTACTACAATTCCACTTTCTGTTTTTAAAAAAAAGGCGTTTGCTATAGTTCTTTTGAAACAGTGGACAAGGCACGAGAACATAGCTAGTACAACAATTACAAGGAGAATTAACAACATTCCTTTAGCCAAAGATGCAGCCCATCCTGTTAATCCCCATTGCCCAAAAAGTTCATTGACCCAGTCTGGGATTCTTTCTACTTTCAAGTCCTTCACGAGATCTTTCAGTTTCTGGATATTCACATGGATGGATTCCGAGCGCGAAGAGAGGTTGAAGCAGCACAATCCTTCGAAGTCCTCACAGCCGTGTCCGTGGGCAAGCAGCAGGAAGTCGATTGCTGCTCGATTTTGGTGCGAGGCCTGTCTGGTGGTTTCTTCTTCCTTTAAGAGATCACTCAGGGCTGCAGATGTGGCATTAGTTTGTTTGCTGAGCCAGCACCCAAGGTGATTGATTTCACCAAGGGCTTTGGCAGCAGCTACCCAGGGTAAAAACAGTGTGACAGCAATCTTTTTTGGTTTGTTCCAATCGTATAATTTAGGATCACAATTTTAATCAAATTCAGTGTAGGACCTTTTTAGGCCTTTTGATTCGTTTTCCTTTTTCCATTTATGTAATAGAGTGATATTTGGAGTAAGGGCAGAAAGTCTTCCAAGGGTACAGGGACCTCCCTGGAGTCGGGAGGGGATCCCAGCCCATACTCTGTCACCATAGATGAGAAACATTCCCTTGGGTAATACTTTGGGATGGAGGGAAGACACAGAAATCACACGAGCCGTGTAATTGCACCAATCATGAGAGTTATAGGCTTTGTTAATTGGTGACACATTTTTTCGATATGTGTTTTTGTGTTGGTCAATTTCTGGCCAATCATTTTTTGGACGTCTAAAGTAAAATTTGGCACAGTATATGGCCTTGGAGGACCCCAACAGATCTAATTCTTGAGGTTCCTCTCGAGCATCTGGCAGAATTTTTGTCCACTCGTCCCAAGGATCAGCCACATTGGGTCTCTTACCTGCGGCGTAGAGGAGCTCCGTGTTATAGACAGGCCAGTCATCTGCTACAAAGGGAATTCCTACTAGACATGTGGAAAGTGGGTTATCAATGCTTCCCATGGACAAGCACACGTTGTCCTGTTTTAATGTTTTTGCTAAGGTTACCCAAACATTATGGCTAGGCTGAGGGCTAATCCAACCGAAGGCATATGGTACGGTGAAGAACATCCAGGCGGCGGTGAGAACAGCACCGACAGAGATATTTTTCATCTTTGGGCAGGTATAGGGCTTCTGATAGGGAATATAAGCAGAATTGTTATCTTTATGATGAGAGGGATTTCTGTCTTGTTCTTTTCTGTGTTCCCCCCCCTCCCTCCCCTTTGTCTTTTAATTTCTAAGCTACACTAAGGGAGAAGGAGTGGGTTTGGGGTTAGGAGTTTTTAAGGTTAGGAGGAGGGAATTAAAGGATTTTTTAAAAATACAAAAAACACAGCGTAATAACACATAATTCAGAGAACACTTCAGTGTTAAGGCTATCTATGGCCTGATATGGCAGACTATTTTTTAGCTTTCTGTCTTGTCTGCTGTCTTGTAATGGGGCGGTCTGTTCATGTGTTTGTGGATGTTCGGCGACATCTTAGTCTCCAGGCAGAGCTGGTTTGGTTTTGAGGTGGTCATGTGTTTGCCTCAGGAGAGTTCTTGTCCCTGTCTGTAGGAGTAGTGTTCGCAGTGCCTAGGAATGGTTTTACGTATTTTCCTGGGTACCACCTTGGACCGGATGGTAGTAGCATGCACGCATACCCTCTTCCCCAAGTGATCAACTGGTGAGGCCCAAAATTTGGTGTGTTTTAGGGTCTTTCACGAGCACAGGTGGTTTCTCAGTGAGCTTTGCTTGGGTGGTAGTTGCAAAGTGGCGAAGAATTGGTGGGTCAGGCTCTGATGCTGTACAGTTCAGGAAGTTGATGACATAGAGAGCCTTACAGAGTCTTTCCACTGGAGTTGTGGCTTCTGTGTCCCTGTTCTGTTGACCGAGGACTCTTTTGAGGGTTTGATGTGTCCTTTCCACGATGGATTGTCCTGTGGGGTTTACAGGTATGCCGGTCTTGTGCACTATGCCCCATCCATTGAAGAATTCCTTTAACTTGCGGGAGGTATAGGCTGGTCCATTATCTGTTTTAATCTCCTTTGGCACTCCCAGGGTGGCAAAGATGAGGAGAATGTTTTATTGTGTGCATGGTCTTTTCTCCTGCATGTGATGATGCAAATACTGCTCCTGAAAATGTGTCAACCAATACATGCACATATTTTGAGTTTCCAAAAGGTGCAAAGTGAGTTACATCTGTCTGCCACAGCTGACAGCTATTCAGACCTCGGGGATTAACTCCCGTCCCCATAGATGGTATTTGGTAGCTTTGGCAATTCGAGCATGTAGCTACAATAGCCTTTGCCTGCTCCTTCGAGAGCTTAAACATTCTGATAAGGGCAGGTACATTTTGATGGAAAAATGCGTGAGACAACTTTACCTGGGCAAAGATGTCAGGAACATTAGCAGTTTGTACTGCCATTGCTAATGTATCCGCTTTCCTGTTGCCTTCTGCAACAAAACCTGGGAGGTCTGTGTGTGACCTCACATGGATTATGTGGTAAGGTTGCTTTCTGTTGGAGATCAGTTGAATTAATTTAGAGAGCAGTTGGTACAACCTTGGATTAGAAACTTCTTTAAGAAGAGCATATTCTGCTGTCATAGCTATTCCCGCAACATAAGCTGAATCTGTGACCAGATTGAAAGGCTCGTTTTTAAATTTATCAAAGGCTCTGACAACAGCTGCTAATTCTGCAATCTGTGGTGATCCTTCCACCACTTGTACATCAGACTGCCAGTCTTGTGTTTGGGGGTCTCTCCAAGTAATCACTGATTTGTGAGAAGACCCTGAACCATCTGTAAAGAGGGTTAGAGCCTTGTGAGGTTTTCTACATTGGATTTGCTTTGGAATCAAATGAAAAGTTTCATTCATGTTAAAAAGTTTGTGTTCTGGGATATGTGCTGAAATTCGACCCGTATAACTCTCCAGGGCAAACTCCAGACTCGCATTGGTCTGGAATAAATTCTCGACGTCCTTAAGAGTTTCAGGCAAGTATATGCATTCAAAATCACAACCTGAAAGGGAGCAAAGGCGAACCCTAGCCTTTTTTATTAAGTGTGCTATAACCTCCTGGTTGATGGTAAGTGTCTTTGTAGGCTGGCTACTTGTAAAAACCCATTCCAGTATCAACAAAGGGTCTTGCAGCTGAGGGTCCCATTGGAAAATCAGTCCATGGAATCGGGGTGCTTTTCCCAGAATGATGAACTGGAAAGGCAGGCTGGGCTCGTAGCGATGGGCTTTGCGTGAAGACAGGGCTTCCTGGACTTTGACGATGGCACCTCTGGCTTCTGTTGTGAGAGTGCAGGGAGAGTCCTGCTCTTTGGGTCCACGAAGGCGATTGAACAAGGGAGCAAGGTCCTCCGTTGTAAGTCCTAGCAGTGGACGTACCCAGTTGATGGATCCGCACAGGCTGTGTAAGTCCCTCAGGGTTTTTGGGTCATCTATGATTACGATCTGCTGGGGAATGACAATCCTTTCCCGAATCTGGACTCCAAGTTAAGTCCATGGCTCAGTGTACTGGATCTTGTCCTCATGAATCTCCATTCCTGCCCTTTCTATGGCTTCAGTAGTCTTTTTAACTGTGGTGTTCAAGTAAGCTTTTTCTGAAGCACACACCAGAATGTCATCCATATAGTGATAAATTATAGCATCTGGAAATGACTTCCGAATGGGAGAAGGGATGTGAGCCACGTATCGCTGACAAATACTTGGGCTGTTTTTTAGATCCTGAGGAAGATAAAGCCAATAATATCTTTTGAGCGGGCCCTCCTTGTTAATAGAGGGAATGGAGAAAGCAAACCTTGGAGCATCCTCAGGGTGCCGTGGAATGCTGAAGAAACAGTCCTTAATGTCTATGATAGCGAGTGTCCAGTCCCTAGGCAGCATCGATGGGGAGGGCAGACCAGGCTGAAGAGGACCCATGTCCTCGATGGCCTCGTTGATTCTGCGAAGGTCGTGGAGAAGCCTCCACCTGTTTGTCCCAGGCTTTGGTAGAACGAATACAGGAGAATTCCAAGGGCTGTCGGATTCTACTATGTGGCCTTTTGCGAGCTGTTCTTCCACAAGTTCATTTAGGATGTGCAGCTTGGCTTTTTTAGGGACCACTGTTCTTGCCATATTGGGGTGTGGCTTTTCCAGATGAGACGAGGCGTATCTGGCAGTGTGCTTACCTCAGTGGTCCCAGTTAGAAATCCTGGGTGGGAATACGTAGAGAAGCTCCCCACTGGGATAGAACGTCTCGGCCCCAAAGGGTAATGGGGGCCCTTACCACAAATGGTCGGATGGTTGCCAGCTTGCCTTCAGGCCCTTCAACAAGGATGTTGTTTTTGCTTCTCATGGAAACAGTAGTTCCACCAATCCCGGTAATCATGCCTGCGACAGGTTGTAGATCCCAGTGTGCTGGCCAATCTGAACGGGCAATGATGGTCACGTCAGCGCCGGTGTCCAGCATCCCTGGCAGGTGTGTCTTCTCTCCTTTTCAAGAGATGCCACACTCAATGGCAGGCTTGGATGCTCCCATGACTTGTGCCCACATAGCTGTAGGGTTGAGAGGGATCTGTTCCCTGTGATTCTTTGGGAGTAAAAAGGCTTGTGCAATTGGAGTTCCTTTAGAAAGAAAAAATGGTAAGTCTATGCAAAATACCTGAACCAGGTTCTCTTGTCCTGGCTGCACTGTCAGCACTTCCGGAACAACAAAGATTTCCTTTGGACCATTAAGAGAATCACCCATAATTAAAATGTCTGAAGGACTACCTTTAGGTCCATATTTGCCTGTGGGAACACAGTGAATATTCTTAATATTAAAGTCAATGGAGAGAGCAGTTACCAGTTGGTGCCGTGTACCGCTCTTGGTGGTCCTGTAGGTTGTTCCGTGGGTTGTCCCGTGGGTTGGTCCCTCTTCCTTGCATCTGGAACAGTCCAGGTTGGTGCATGATTGGGTCTGGGTGGCCTTTGATTTGCTGTCGTTGCCCGGGGCTCGACCGGGCTGCGCGAGGCATTTCCCGGACGCTGCTGGAAACGCTGCTGATTCTGGGGTCTTTGATAAGAATTACGGTGGTATCGAGGGGGTGACCTCTCTGGACAGTCCTTTATGTAATGTCCAAAATCACCACAGTGATAGCATTTAGCTTGATCTTTAGAAGCTATTACTGCATATGCACCAGAAACTCCAGCAGCAATACCCTTAGCAACTGCTTGGGCCACTGTATTCTCAGCGGACATGTGGTCTGTACAGTATTCCAGCATTTGCTCGATAGTCGGGTCTGATTCCATTGTCAAGGATCTCAGAATTGCCTTACATTTTTCATTTGAGTTACTCAAAGCAAGCTTACATAAGAGTTCTTTTCTAGCTTCTGTGCTTTCAATCTGTTTCTCAAGAGCATCTCTGAGCCTGTCAACAAATTTTATAAAGCTCTCGTCTATGCCTTGCTTTGTAGTAGCAAAATGCATGGTAGGCATGGCATCATCTGGCATAAGAAGCAAGGAGGTTTTTGTGGCTAGAGCAAGGTCGTGCAGGGCATCTTTATTCAATGTTTCCATTTGTTCAGCTGGCTTTTGCAAATTACCTTGACCTGCCAGCTGTTCTACCGTAAAGCTGGTCTTATTGTCATCAGCAGTATATGAATCCGATAACGTTTTTAAATGTTTTTTCCAATGACTGTCCCATAACAAATATTCTGCTGGGGATAGGAGGCATTGTGCAATATTCTTTACATCATGAGGAAGCAAGACGTGCAGAGAACATAGCTTCTAAGAGATTTCTAAAGATATGTGACCCACGTCAATGTTTTTTTGCTATGTTCCGTAATTGCACTAGTGCTGTATTCAAAATGGGCTTCCATGACTTATTAGAGGACTCACCTCCGTTGCGTCCTAACTTGTATTCAACGGGGAATGCAGTAATTTTCTGTGCCAGGTCCCAGTCACCTGACTTGGTAGCTTCTATCTTAATAAGACCCCATGGGTCCCTATGTATTATATCAGAATCAGATTCATTGGAAGAGCTGTTATCGTCTGAGGCAGACTGGACAAAGCTCACAACGCGTGGCTTAGGGTTTTTTTGTTTAGTGATTATTTTCAAAGGTTTCAGTGGCTGGCCAGGCGGTGGCGCCATAGGAGCAGGCATAGAGATGCAGCAGGGATGGGATCGGATGGGAGGATAGATATTGCGGCGGTATCCGGTTCGGTCGGGTGACAGGAGGGTCAGGGGAGGGGTTGGAGGGACGCATAGGGGCAGGGGTGCACGCATGGGGTGTTTTGGGGTGAACAGGTTATTCCTCTGGTGCAGGGTATCTCGGATGCAGGGTGAGGCAATGGTGTTGCGCAAGTGTGGGTTGCCTGTGCCGTAGGCGGAGCGGGAGAAGCAGGATTCGCGACGGGGGTGCGGGTGACGGGAACGGGGACGGTGGAGGTGAAAGTGGCGTGGGCGGGCGGGGTTGAAAGGCCGGACGGGAGTAGGGGGAGGCACGGCAGCGGCGGGGGGTTGGAGACGGGCGGGGAGGCGGCGAGAGCGGCGTGGGCGGGGACAGCGAGCGCAGTCGGACCGGGATGAGGCGCGGGCAAAGCTGATGCAAGAGTGGGAGGGGCCGGGGCAAGGGGGGGTTGCCCCAGAGCAGGGAGCAGCGCGGAAACTGTGGGTGGGGGACGAGTGGCCGGGGGAGCGGCGGAAATAGCGGTGGTAGAGGCGGAGGGGCGGGGGTGTGTTTTGCGGAGAAAAGAAGAGACTTTCTGTTTCCCTACCTATGCCCTTTTCTTTGATACTCTGTATCCTTGGAGTCCTAGGAAATTTGAAAGGCTTACCCTCTAGGCCACACATGCTGCCTTCGTCCGAGTGGCTGCTAAAAGATCATCCACACACTGCAATAGCCCTCCTTCTTCTTGTGGTGCTTGCCAGGACTCTGGATCTTTGCAAGCTGTTCTCCAATCGGAGCGGAGAATTTTGAAGCCTTCAGGTACATGGACTGTGTGAGCTGTGTTTGAATGCAAAAAATTTTCTGGCTGGCTTCGTGGATAGGGAGGCAAAAGAAGGCATCTCTGAGATCTGAAACAGTGAACCAGGTTAGCTCAGGTGTTAAACAAGTTAGTAAAGTATATGGATTTGCTACCACAGCGTATAAATTCTTCTGTTGTTTTATTGACAGCCCTCAAATCCTGTACTATCCTGTATGACCCATCATTTCAATGGCTGTTAATGTTAAGCCTAACATCTTTATACTATTTGCCTCCAGAGTAACTTTTCTCATTTGAGAATGTCTAGCGAATTGAGCATGTACAAAAGCTTCTAAGTACATATGTTACTTTAAAGGTTTGCAAAAGTATGCCTTCTCAGACTGGCCAGTTGTTCCCCACTTTACAACATAAATATTCTCCACAGGTATTAAAGTTTTGTTTAAAACTGAATATATGGCTCCTGTATCAACTAAAATTCCACCCTTTTCTTTCTTCTGATCTCACTGCCTCTCGCAGAGGGGTCTGTTACCTCCTAGTTCTGGATGAAATTGAACTGCCAGGAGGGGGATGGGTTCGAGTGGGTATATTTCAGAGCCTAAGTCTTCTTCCCTTTTGGGGAGGTCATCTTTATCTTTCCTCCCTTACCTTAGGAGGAGCCTTTAACAAATCATATGTACTCATTTTGCGAACCAGTGGGTCCGAGGGTGGTCTGGTCCCACAGTCCTTTTGCCATTCTTGGTGATTACTTAAAACAAAAACACATCAGCATAGAAAACCTTATCCCATTTACCTTCCCATTTTAAAACAGCATTAACTGCAATGAGGTATTATAAATCTTTTTTATTTTCTGAGCTGCCCTTACTGGCAGCTTTGTTCCAGTGAGCCCCTCCCAAAAGGGGCTAGTTCAGGAACCTCTTAGCTCTGGTTAGTTCTCATTATCTCCTTCTCTTTATGCTATCTTGTTTCCCCCCACCCCCGCCAAGTCTCACAGTGTCTTTTCTCTGTTTTTCCTCATACACAGACATCCAGGTGGCAGGTATCAGCTGTGATTCTCCACACATAAGCTTTAAGATCTCATGTTCCGAATTGGCTTGGTCAGGAACCTATAATTTACACTTAAGACACAGAACAGCAATACCAGCACCTCTCACAAACTCTGCATTGCACATAAGGTGCCAGCCTCTCAATGCATCAAAAACTCTCAGGAATTGCCTGCAGCTTATCCCGTTTATCACTTCGGGGTTTATCACTTAACCTCTAGGGCAAGTTGTTTTCGCTCTAAGCTACTATAATACCCACTGAAGTTCTCCTCTTGCACAATCTAATTAAAGCACTGTGTCTACTGACACTCATTTTACTGCCTTGCAAAAGTCTTGTTACAGCGGAAACTCTGAAATGCTCACAAACACAGACACACGCACACACGCCAGCCCCCCTTATCTCAAATTCACTAGAGCCAGGGCTTGAATTACTGTGGGGGGAATTCTTTGAATTCCTTTAATTCGCTTTACCATAGTTAAACATAAATCACCATACCATAGTTCTTTTGTGTAAAATGCTACTCTTGTTGCAAACAAAATCCTAAAATCTCTACAAACACCACTATACAATCCGAGAATCAATTAATACAATGCAGTGGAAGAGAATCACCACACAAAATCACTGGGAAAGGGCATATCTCTCAAAGTGCCCACTTTTCTCAACACAACACAGCATACCATAATTCAGCATTTACATCAGCTTTCCTTGGACACAACCAAAAGAACAACACACAGTAAAATTCTGGAGATCAAGTTCAAACATCCAGGGCAAAGAAACTCTCTGAGTTCGTATTCACAAACAAATCACTACATTTAAACACAATAAATACCGTCACTGACATTTCTCCACTTGTTCCACTTCTCCGTGGGACACTTCTCTCCCTGGTCCCACAGTTTGCTGCAGCCAGCGCCTAAGGCCTCACTCGGCTGCTTCAGACACAGGGTAGGACTCGCTCTCCTGCGCCATGGGTGAACTCACTTGTCTGCTTTCTCTTTCATACACCACACACTCGCACAATTACAGACACATTAACATTACCCACACAATGCATTAACCATGCAATGATACAGTGTCCGGACACCACACACACACACACAGACACACAGACACACACACAAACACACACGGGTTCACTCGACCCACCCCAAGAGTTGCTAGCGGCTGCTCTATCAGAACAATGAACCCCGTCTCTAATCAGCTGCTCCATCAGCTGCACCCAGACGTCTCTGAGTGATTTACTTCCTAATTCTCTCTTTTCCCCCGGGGACCCCTCAATACATAATACATACCGTATCCTCCTCCACACGCCAGCATGTCCTTGTCTGTCCTCGCTGGAGGCAAGCTGAGACGAGCAGAGCCCCACCAGGAAAATCCTGGGGCGCGCCTTGGAGGTCCGTCTATCCCCTCTGCCTCTGCCTCTTTTCTCCGCAAAGCAATACATATTCTAGAAGCTAAGCAGTCTATTGGTTAACTATAGATATCAGTTCTTCTTCATACTTGAGGAGTTACATCTCTTGTTTCTCATGTCTTTTTCTCAGCTACAGCACTTTGTTATTGTAATACAGCTTATGCTTCAAGGCTACCGTGTCTTTGCAGGTGTACGGACTTAGATTAGCCACCGTCTTGTACTTTTCCAATTCTTAGTTAACTATTCTTCTAACATGGGAGGATTCAAAAACTGGGAGAAAGCAGCAATTAAGATGAACAAAATTACCACAGGGGTTTATGGAATCCCCAAACTTATTTGGGCAAACTTTAGAAACAATACTACAAGATTTCCCTACTCCTCCTGGAATACAAATTATCCAATATGTGGATGATATTTTACTATCTGGGGAAGCTGAAGTTGTTGCCCGATTGATAAATGACACAAAACTCAGATAAGTTTTGTGCGGTGCTTTATTGAGGCCCCGGGGGTCCGTGGACTTGCGTCCCAAGCCAGAACCCCCAAAATCTCGAATACATGTGTTCTTCTTTTATACACATAATTCATAACAAAAATATCCAAGAAACAGTTCAGCCTGAATAACCGACAAGCCTTTTGCAATCATTCCTAAGCTCAAAAACAAAATCATCCATCTTCTACCTATCACATTGTCTGCTGCTTAAAAACCGGTTAGTCCTCTTTTGCTTTCCTGCACTGATTTAATTATTTTATTAAGTTCCTAAGACTACCTGCTTAGTTACACACAACTAAACACACACAGCTTCAAACCGCAACGACTCATAACTAAACTATAATTAAATATTTTGCTAAATTTCATTTCTTTTCCAACAAAGTGAGAGAGACTACAATGAAACTTTTATATTTTCTCAGGGAAAAAGTATTAAGGGTATCAAAAGGGAAACTGTAATTTGTAGAACCAGAGGTAAAATATCTTAGACACTTAATCAATAAAGGTCGCTGGAAACTCAACCATGAGAAAATTGCAGGAATTTTATCCTTTCTCCCTCCCTCTTCAAAGAGGGAGATCAGAAAACTACGTGGATTATTGAAATATTATAGATTATGGATTGAGGGGTACACACAGGCAGTAAAATTTGTGTATGAAAAATTGACAGAGGGAGATGATATGAAACGACCAAGGAAGATATTGTTAAATTTAAAGAGTTGAAGTTAAAACTAGCCTAAGTACCAGCTTTAAGCTTACCCTTGTTAGAAAAATCCTTTATCATTTATACATAAATACAGAAAATGGAGTAGCTCATAAAATTTTAATTCAGGAGTGAGGAAGAGTAAAAAACTAGTAGCTTATATATATATCAAAGATGTTAGACACAGTAAGCCACAGCTAGCCAGTATGTATTTAAGCTATAACAGCTACTGCAATCCTAGTAAAAGAAACTTGTAAGCTTACTTTTGGAAGTAAACTAGTTGTGTACCCCTCGTACTGTCTGAGGTGTGTTGAATCAAAGAAAAAAAAAAGTAAGAAGAGAAGAAAGAGGGAAGTTGATGTAGGCGGGTGGTTAGCAGATTCTGAGATGTTGGGATGTGGAGTGATGTCATCTTGGTGCTAGAAGAGAACAGAAGTGTGAATGCGGGTTTTGCATGAAAGGCAGGGAAGTGTCTTAACACATGGTTGTTAAGAGCCGAAGTGGGGTCCGGAAAGGGTTTAGCAGAACAGGCCCTCCTTGATGGGAAAAAAGGATAAGTTGACTAAATAAAGAAAAAGAATGTCAGGAGCACCTGAGGATGCCAAGTTTGGGGTTGTCAAGGTTGGGAGGTGTCTGACCTCTCCTGTACGAGTAGCGGGGTCTCGGGGGCTGCGGCAGGGACCGATTCATGGAGGTGACCCGGTGGCGGTGCTGGGAGCAGATGACACAAGTATGCTAGCCAGGAGTGGGCTGGTTCAGTGGCAGAACTGCCGGAGTGGCTCCCAGACTGTCTGGGTCCCGAGTCGAGGATGGCAACGTTGGCCCTGGTAAGTGGGTCAAGAGAGAGAGAGAAAGAGAGAGAGAGAAGGAAAGAGAAAGAGACATTAGAAGAGAGAGAGGGGGGGCAAAAGGGACCCAAGGCATGCCCCCAGGTTCCCCATGCCCTTGGCTGTTCTCCCCTTCTCCCACCTGCCTGGGTCCTGCAGTGAAGTGACAGCAGTGGGGGAAGGACAAAGAACAGCCTTGACTGCAAGGCTGTGAAAAGAGGGGGAGGGGGCTAGCACTAAAAGACAAAATCAAAGCAGAGATTGCTGACTCTCCAAACCTCACAAAGCGGTTTATTTTTCTTAAGTAAGAAGTTTTTTGTTTTGTTTGCTGTTAAAAAGAAGAAGTATTTTTTTTTCCCTGAAGAATGGGTTTGTAAGGCTAAAACAATTAAATGTTGCCCAGAAAGTAAAAAGCAATAGATGCGATTCATCTCCTGTTAAAATCGGCCTGGTCTTTCTTATTTAACTATCTGTAACTCACGGAAAGAAGAATTTGCATCTGCAGCTATTAGCACAGCTGGATACAAGAAGAAGAGGATGCTGTGGAGAAAGCTTTTAGCTAAACCCAGAAAGTTTGGAAGAAAAGAGAATGGTAAGAGTTAATGCAGTATTATCTTTCTTTTATTACTATGCTATTAAGAAGTCCTTTCCAGGTACTACTGAAGCAACAATCTGAACCAGGGAAAGAGGGTGAATTCATGCCAGCAGAATCAAAGGACTTGTGAAGGAACCTGAGGATTGGACTATCACATTTAAACCGGGTGATACCGAGCTGACTTTCCAATGGGGACTGAGTGGTAATAGTTTGGGGAAACTCAAATGATCCAAGAAATGTACAAAGAATATCACTGGTTTCAAGCACTGCCTGAATAAAACATCTCCTTCAGGGAGGAATAATTCAGACAGAAGGATCAAGACTGTTTTTGTATTCTGACCTTAGCCTGAGAATTGTACAGGGAAGAAGGGGAATTACCGTTTCCATCAGTAAATTTTATTTGATTCATTCCAATACTGGACATGCTAGTTGGGTTATAAGTAAATGCTTGAATTGTGAGAATAGTTAGTATTGTAGTTCACAGAATTTATGCTTTTATTGCAAGAAGTGTTAAAGTAATAACTTTGTTTTGTGGATGGGAATTATTAGTGCCTGTTGAATGAGAGATACCTGAGGAACGGTGGGAAACCACAGTTAAGGGGTGTCAAAAACACCAAAAAATCTATTTTTCACCCCATGATAAATTCACTATCATTCTACTTAAACTTTCGTGGCTTGTAATCCTTCATATAAAGGTTGGCAATTGTTTTTTCCAAGAGCTAAATCAAAGACACAGGGGTCTTGGGCTCTGTACCAAGATCTCTGAGTCCCCTGACAGGGTCTCCAGTCCTCCAGGGCAACCAGAGGAATTTCCTGGGTTCCCACAATAACCCATCCAAATTAAGAACCTGTAGGCAAAACAGAGAAAATTTTTGGATTACAGGAAACTTAGGAAAAAGTGGTAATAGATTCGGAATTGAAAGTTCAAAAGGAAAGAGATGGATTTGTTTCACATTTACTCTTAAAGATGTGGTTCAAGATTTGGTAAAAAAAAAAAACCAAATAGTAAACAAAAAGGTAAAACCAGCACAGCAATTTAACTCTGTATTGACCCCAAATTATATATTGAGGCGTATTACAAGACTCCAAGCAGTTATAGAAATGATAACAAATTAAGCCACCCAGGCATTAGAGTTAATATCAAGTCAGCAAAGCCAAACAAAAACTGTAGTGTATCAGAATAGGTTGGCTCTGGACTATTTATTGGCTAAAGAAGGGGGTGTTTGTGCAAAGTTTAATATATCAGATTGTTGAAAATTGATGACCACAGAAAAGACGTTCTAGAAAAAGCAAAAGAAATCAAAGCAAAAAAAATTATACATATAATAACCAGGTACCAGTCCAAAAATTAGAAAACAATGTTAAAACCTAGGTGGTGGGGTAATGTATTAGAAGAAATTAAGATTTTTCGTTTTATGTGTTACAACTCTTTTGACATTTCTTCCTTGTGTAATCCCCTGTTTTATTTTGCCAGCATAGTGCAGATGATGCAAGTAGACAAGAAATATTGCTCAAGCCAAATGATTTACAAAGAATAAGAGTGGAGATTGTGAAAAATGCATGTATTTTATGATTGACTTTTTGCAAATATTAAAATGAATATTATATATGTTGTGTTATAAAGTAATGCTGTATTAATTCTCTTAAGTACTGTGTTAAATATAGTTTTAGGTTATAAAAAATGATAAAATAGAAACTATGCTATGTAGGATGCTTTTTTTAAACAAAGAACTCGCAGCAAGATAGCAGCCACAGGACACCTAAATCTTTCAGAGAAAAAGAATTAATTGCCTTCTTCCCACCTCCATGGTGTTGTTAGGCTTGTGAGGAAGAAGTTGACAATGACCAGACAGAATCCTGTATTTGAATGGAATTTATGCATCATGTATGAGGTGTATGAATATGCAACAGGTTATTGTTTTTAAGGGTTAATCTTTTGTTAACAGGTGTCCTTTTTCGGACTTGTGCTGCCCAGAAAAAGGTACCTCTTTGTTTCTATTGTCTCATATTGTCCTAATTCAAATTGTCCAAATTATTATTACTCTAATTGTATTACTATTTTTATAACCATTTTATTACTATTAAACTTTAAAAATTTTAAAAACAAGTGATTGCTGTTTTTCACACACAAGTAGCAGTCCCGTCCAAACTTGCTGTAATGTGAGTCCCTCCCACGGGTAAAATGTCCCTCCCACAACGGTTTTTCATGGGCCATTTGGTTCATGGGGTACAGTCTTCTAAGGATGAGCTGTCCTAATATAAAAGCAAGTGTCCTTTGTCTCTGGAAGCAAGGGTTCTCCCTCTTTCTGTTCAAGCTTCTCACCAGATCACAGCTTCTCAGCATCCACATGCTCCAGTGTGAGTGCATTTTTTTCACAGGCTGTGGCTGAATTCTGCACTCCCCCATGCACTTAATGAATTACAGGGAAACAGTTTGTTGTATTATAGTCCTGACCATGGCTTGCAGAAGAATCTCAGCTCTGATGCTCAGGGCATCTCCTCCTCCCCCTCCCTCTTTTGCACCAACCTTAGTGTAGCCATGTTGTTCTCCTCACGTGTCTTCACCTTTTCCTTTTCTCTGATTTGGGAGAGAATTGGTATCTGTAGGTTTGTTTGTTCTCAAGTTCTATCAATTGAAAAGTTTTTATAGAGTTCTGCAGTGCTGAAAAGTTGATTCCATCTGGGCTCCACATTGGGAAATTCTTCATCATGCCTCTCACTGCTAGTCACGTTGCCTCTGCCAGCACTGCATGAGTTGCTATGGCCTCTGGCTTTACTCATCGCCTCTCTTCATGTGGGGCACCAAAAAGGAGAAAAGCTGCTGCCACCACTTTTGCCCTTCTGTCAGCAGCATGGCTGGCTAAAAGTGGCTAAGCAAATGAAGTTCATTGCGAGCCATGTTGAAATTGCAGCAGCCGCGTGGCACTGCTCCCAGATGCATTTTTTGTCTCGACTGCATGGTTGGTGACATGATCCTGGCGGCTAGGCAGGAAAGGGCCCTGGCCCAACCGGGAAGAGGCCTGGTTGCCCCGCTGGGAAGGGGCCCAATGGACCCCTCACCACCCCTCAGAGGGCAGGAAGAAAGAGGAATGGTGTGCCATTTTTCCTTCCTCAATATGTCATCACAGAGGTATTGCTAACTTTTTTAATTGGGCCAGCCAATGTGTCAATCGTCAGAGCCTTTAGGAATTGTCTCTGCTTTACATAGTAGAAGCTTTGAGGAGCTTCTTTCTCAGAAGCAGCCTCTGTGACTTCCTCTGCCCCCACTAAAAGTCAGATTGTGTTAACCTAACACAGCTGGAGAGCCAAGGGGTGGTGTGCAAGGCCCACTCACCCTTCAACAGCCCCCTTTGGCTTGCGTGCAAGTCTGACAGAGAATGGAGATTGACAGTGGACTATCATGGCTTGAATGAAGTGGCTCCACCGCTGAACACTGCTGTACTGGACATGCTGGAGCTCCAGTATGAGCTTGAGTCCAAGGCAGCAAAGTGGTATGCCACTATTGACATTGCCAATGCATTTTTCTCCATTCCTCTTGCAGCAAAGTGCAGGCCTCAGTTTGCCTTCACCTGGAGGGGCGTGCAGTACACCTGGAACCGACGGCCCCAGGGATGGAAACACAGTCCTACTATCTGCCATGGACTGATCCAGACTGCACTGGGAAAGGGTGAGGCTCCGGAACATCTACAGTACATCCATGACATCATTATGTGGGAGAAAACAGCAGTGGAAGTATTTGAGAAAGGAGAGAAAATCATCCAGATTCTCCTGGAAGCCGGCTTTGCCATCAAAAAGAGCAAAGTCACGGGACCTGCCAGAGAGATCCAGTTCCTGGGAGTGAAGTGGCAAGACAGATGGCATCAGATATCCACAGAGGTCATCAATAAGATCACAGTGATGTTTCCACCTGTCGCAGACATCTCTTGTGAAAAATCCTTTCTTAGGATTTTTCCTGCTGGAGCTGAGAAGTTTCAGCAACAAATGTAAACAATTATTATCTGCTGCTGTGGAATGTGACAGGTCCACCTGTGATTGGCCCCTCTTGGATGTTTACAATTAATGGCCAATCAAGACGGGGCTATCTCGGACAGAGTCTGAGAGAGCTCCTTTGTTATCATTCTTTTCTATTCTATTGTTAGCTTAGCTAGCCTTCTGAAGAAACCTTTTCCTTTCTTTTCTTTTTAGTATAGTTATAATGTAATATATATATATATAATAAAATAATAAATCAAGCCTTCTGATCATGGAATAAACATTCTCGTCTCTCTCATCCTGAAAACCCCTGTGACCACCGTCACATCCACCGACCAACAAAAAGGAAATGCAAGCTTTCCTAGGTGCCATAGGTTTCTGGATGATGCACATCCCCAAGTACAGCCAGATTGTGACCCCTCTTTACCAGGTAACCCACAAGAAGAACAATTTCCATTGGGGCCCTGAACAGTAACAAACTTTTGCCCGAATCAAGCCGGAGATTGCTCATATGCTAGCCCTTGGCCCAGTGTATTGGTTTTGCATGGCCTAGTTTTGGCAGCAGGGGGGGCACACAAGATGGTTCCTGTGGGAAGCTGCTGTAAGCTTCCACTATGTCCAGCAAAGCCAATCCTTGATGGCTCTGAAGATGGACATGCTGCTCACCCAAACTGGGCCAATGAGGGAGGCTGGTAATGCTTCTCTGATGACATATTTAAGAAGAAAATCAAAATTAAGTCAACGGTTTTTGCTTTGAGCCTGAGAAGAGGAGGAGGTGAGAACATGTGAGGGAAAACAACATGGCAACACCAAGGTCAGTGGAGAAGGAGGGGAAGGAGGTGCTCCAGGCGCCGGATCTGAGACTCCTCTGCAAGCTGTGATGATGACCATGGTAAAGCAGGTTGCCCTCCTGCAGCTCATGGAGGTCCATGGGGGATGCAGAGATCCACCTGTAGACTGTGGGGGGAGGTGCCCATGCTGGAGCGGGTGGATGCCTGGAGGAGGCTGTGATCAAGTGGAAGATCTGGTGGAGAGAGGGGACCCCTGCTTCCAAGCTGGAGCAGCCTGTCCTTGGAGGACTGCACCCCATGAAAAAAGAGACCCATGTTGCAGCAGTTTTGGGAGGACTGTCTGCCCATGGGAGGGTCTCACATTGCAACAGGTGCAGAAGGACTGCTGCTTGTGAGATTAGACAAAAGCTGGAGAAGTTCACAGGGAACTGTCTCTCGTGGGAAGGACCCGACAGTCTCACAGGGGAAGGACTCCTCTCTCAGAGCATGGGAAGAAAATCTTGGTGATGAACTGATGAAAACCCCCATGCCCTGTGTCCTGGTTTAGGGCAAATTTGGGAGAGAATCTCCAAAGGGGGCCCTTCCTGAAAGCAAACCCACACAGCCCCTCCCCCCATCTGGTTTGGGAAGGATTCCTCTGAGAGAAGTGGAAAGAACCTGTTTATTTAACAGGCACAGCGCCCCCCAGCACACAAAATGAACAATTCTGGATGACACCACTCTTTCACTGCTCTGAAAAAGATGACAAATTCAGAAAGTCTCTCTTGGGGGTGGTCACTCTGTTATCAGTCCCTCCGGCGCTGGGGCAGCTGCTGCAGGCCACAGGGTGCAAACTTTCAGTGTTCCCAGGTCCCAGTCCGGAGCAGGTTTGAGTAGGTCCAAAAAAGGAAAGGAGAAACAGAACAGGAAGACATTTGGACTGTTTAGCTAAACTAGCTAATGAGCAGAAGCAAGAGCAAGCAGAAGCAAAGCAGAAGCAAGAACAAGAGCAAAGCGAAAAACCAGGCAAAAAGCAGCACAATGTACTGTCCCATCTGTATGTCCTGCCAGCCATGGGGGAGCGGCTGATAAGAAACCAAAACAAAACATTCACTCTTCAGAGCCAGTCTTGAAGGCACAGAACATAATATCCAGCATAAACAGCACACATGAATGGGGATACAAGCATCCTAATGTCACCCTAGGACACCCTGTCTCCCCGTGCTGTTGGTGGGAAGGAGGGATGGGCTCTGGGGAAATGGTGTCTTAAGGGCTTATTTTGCTTCTCATTATCCTCCTCTGATTCTCTTAGTAATAAAGTCACTTTGAAACTTAAGTTGAGCCTGTTTTGCCCTTAAAATATTTCTTCCAGTCCTTATCTCAACTCATGAAGCCTTCGTCAACTTTTTTCCCTCTCCGCTGCCCAGCTATAGCAAGAGAGGGTGAGCAAGCCACTTTCATTGGATCCTGGCATTGGGCCAGTGTCAAACCACGACACCTAGTCAGGACAGGACCAGAGGTGAAGAACATGCTTTACTCTGCAGCTGGGAACAATGGTCTTTCCTAGAGCCTTTGGCAGAAGATGCCTGGGGAGACTTGAGGCCAATCACTGGAATTCTGGAGCCGAAGTTAGAGAGGGGGCAAAGCCAACTATACCCCAACAGAGAAGGAAATCCTGGATGCCTATGAATGAGTCCAAACTGCCTCAGAGGTGATTGGCACAGAGGCACAACTTCTCCTGGCACCCCAACTACCGGTGCTGTGGTGGATGTTCTGAGGAAAGGTTCCCTCTACCCACCACGCATCTGATGCCACATGGAGTAAACAGATTGCCCTGATCACATAGCATGCCTGTATTGGAAACCTAAATTGCCCTGGGATCTTAGAAATAATTACAAATTGGCCTGAAGGTGAAAACTTTGGTCTCACTGATGAAGAAGAGCAGGAACAGGTGACACGTGCTGAGGAAGCTCCACCATATAATCAACTGCCAGCAGAGGAAACACACTATGCTCTTTTCACTGATGGTTCCTGTCACATTGTAGGGATGAACTGAAAGTGGAAAGCAACTGTATGGATCCCCATGTGACAAGTTGCAGAAGCTACTGAAGGAGAAGGTGGATCAAGCCAACTTGCTGAACTCAAAGTTGTTCGGCAAGCACTGGACATTGCTGAGTGAGAGAAGTGACCAAAGCTCTACCTTATACTGATTTGTGGATGGTAGCCAATGCTCTGTGGGGATGGCTGGAAAGGTGGAAAAAGGCCAACTGACAGCATAGGGGAAAACCAATCTGGGCTGCTAATGGCAAGACATCGCTGCCTGGGTAGAGAAGCTGCCTGTGAAGGTCAGTCATGTGGATGTCTATGTCCCCAAGAGTTGGGCTAATGAGGAGCACTGAAACAATGAATAGTTGGATCAGGCTGCAAAAATAGAGGTGTCATAGATAGATTTGAATTGGCAACATAAGGGGGAGTTGTTCCTAGCTCGATGGGCCCATAATGCCTCAGGCCATCAGTGCAGAGATGCCACCCATAAGTGGGCAAGAGACCAAGGGATGGATTTAACCATGGACAGTATTTCTCAGGTCATCCATGACTGTGAGACCTGCACTGTCATCAAGCAGGCCAAATGGGTGACACTCCTGTGGTATGGTGGGCGGTGGTCCAAACAAAAGTATGGGGAGGCCTGGTAGATTGATTACATCACACTGCCTCAAACCTGACAAGGCAAGCACTACGTGCTCACAACAGTAGAAGCCACCACGGGATGGCTGGAACACTAGCCTGTGCCTCATGCTACTGCCCGTAACACCATCCTGGGCCTTGAAAAGCAAGTCCTTTGGAGGCATGGTACCCCCTAGAGAATTGAGTCCGACAATGGGGGCTCATTTCAAGAATAGCTTTATAAACAGCTGGGCTAGGGAACATGGCATTGAATGGGTGTACCATATTCCTTATCATGCACCAGCTGCTGGGAAAGTTGAGCGATGCAACAGACTGCTAAAAACCACCTTGAAGGCACTTTCAAAAACTGGGAGCTGCATTTAGCAAAGGCCACCTGGCTAGTTAACACCCAAGGCTAGTATTCATTTCTTATTGGCAGAAAGTGATTGTTGGAACCCTTTTTTTTTTTAGAGGAAACACTCCTTCCAGTCTTTTTCTCCTAAACTTGTCTCTAAACCAAGACATGTAACCCTGAATTTCTAGAACTATACATGAAATTTGAATGTGTAAGTTGATCTAAAATGACTATGACTTAATTCTTCAGTTTCTCCACCTATTTTTAAATATGCTGTGAGGTGAGCAAATAGTCTTTTTCTTCCAAAAGTTAGTTTTGTTATTTGAAATTCCTAAAGTTTGGGGGGTTTTTTGTTTGGTTTGAGTGTTTTTAGGGTTTCGGGGTTGGGACACCTTAGGAAGAACTACTTTTTTTTTGTATTTGTCATCATTATTTAATTGTTCATAATAGAAAAGTTACTAAGTTTGAACTGAAGAAAAAATCCACTTAATTTATCTTCCCATCCATTTAAAGTTGTTCAGAAATAATTTAATTATTGAAACACTTTTACTTAAAGCTCTTATGTGACTGGTAATCCATTATTTGAAAAATACATCTTAGGTGGTTGTTTTTTTCTGTCACTTAGAATGTGTTTAAATATCTAGGGCTGTATAATAGATTGATGCAAAGAATGTATTGCAAGTTTTTAATGTTCCAAGTCATTGTCAAAAGATGAGTTTTTGAAGTTACTGAAATTTGAAGTTACTGAAATTCAAGTGAATTTGAGAAGATCAAAAGCAAATAATCATGGTAAGTCTCTAATTAAATGCAATATTAACTGTCTGAATCCATGCAGTCCAAACAGTAATGGAGTCTGACAACACCTTATAAAACAAAGCCTTACTGAGGCAGTAACAAATATGAGGGACAGTGGCTCCAGCAGTGACTCAACCAATCACTGTGTCGTGGTTTAGGAATGGTGTTCCTCAATTTAATATTCCTCACTGCAACACTCCAAACCACACTCCGCTCTCTCCTCCCTCTCCCTGGAGCAGGTTGGAGAGGATAATTGGAGGCAAAAAAGGTAAAGATCATGGGTTGAGATAAGAACAATTTACTGAAAACAGCAATGAAATAAGAAACAAACAGTAACAACAACATTAATTAAAGGGTATACAAGAAAAGATAATTATTTACATACAGGAAAAAAATCTCACCACATGGAAATTGGTAATACTTGAATGGTGGCCACGCTACCCCCGACTGCAAGTGATGTGAGGTGATATAGAATAACCATCCCTCCTGGCTGCTGCAAAAATTAACCCTGACCTGGCCTGAACCAGGATACACTGATAGCAAATACAAGCCCATGAACAATGCCATGGCTCCATTGGACTGCCAGGGACATTTGGTGTCTGAGTCATCAACAGTCAATTATGCAAATGCCTTTTGTGAGAGTCACAATGTCCCTTGGCTCCACCAATGGTAGTGTGGTTTGAGAGAATTGTACCATATATGAATAATGTAGGCTGCATCCTACTTATGCTGCTGAGGTTGGTTGGGCAGGGAGGGTGTTGGTAGTCTCTCTACACTGCTGATATTAGTCAAGATTCTTGACCTTTCAGCAAACAATTAAGTTGAACTGTTACATATAGAAATTAATGCTGATTTGAGGCAGGCATCATATTGAGATGAGCACGGGCAGGTAGGAGAGACCTTATTGCTCTCTATAACTACCTGAAAGGAGGTTGTAGCAAGGTGGGACTTGGTCTTTTCTCCCAAGTAACAATTGATAGGAGAAAAGGAAATGGCCTCAAGTTGCACCAGGGGAGATTTATATTGGATATCAGGAAAAATTTCATCACCTTAAGGGTTGTCACGCATTGGAACAGGCTGCCCAGGGAAGTGGTTGACTCACTATTTCTTGAGGTATATAACAGACCTATAGACATGGTCCGTAGGAACATAGTTTAGTGGTGGGCTTGGTACTGTTAGGTTAACTATTGGATTCTATGATCTTTGAAGTCTTTTCTAACCTTAATGATTCTATGAACTTCTCCAGTGTGGGTCCTTCCCACAGGCTGTAGTTCTTCACAAACTGCTCCATCATGAGTCCTTTCTATTGGGTACAGTCCTTCAGGAACACCTGCTGCAGCATGGATCCCCCACAGGGTAACAGGTCCTGCCAGAAAACCTGCTCCTGTGTGGACTCTTCACAGGATCACAGATGCCTTCAGGGCACATCTACCTGCTCCAGTGTGGGGTCCTCCATGGGCTGGAGGATGAAATATCTGCTCTGCTATGCACCTCCATGGACTGCAGGGGAAAAGCCTAAGTCACCATGGTTTAGTTGACAAGGTGGCCAAAGGTTGGACTTGATTACCTTGGAGGTCTTTTCCAACCTAAATGGTTCTAACAGCTCAGAGACACTGCAGATTAATACACGTTTACCTCTGACATGTTTCACTTAAAAAGCAGACAGTAGTGTTTAGATGTAGAATAACACAGGGAAGGTTTATAGCATTCTTCAGAGATCGACACAGTCAGTGGGGTAGGATTTCAGCCTTCCCAGCAAGCCCCCAACCCTTAGAATTTACCCACATATTTCTGGCTGCTGTTGCCTTGGTGTTTTGGGGTAGCTGAGATCAGAGAAAATGTCACCGCACTCTGCTGCCTCTTGGCTCCTTACCCCAAAGCAAGAGGATTATTGTTCTGTTGCATGGCATTGCTGGTATTTGAAAAGTGACTGTGGTGGCCCTTGAAAAGATAGTCTCTCCCCTTTCTTGTCAGCAGCATGTTTTTCTTCTTGTTTTTCAAAATGACTGACATTGTCATGATAAAGAAAGGTCTGCTATGGACAGTTCCTGATAAGAGCAAGGACTGGTCCCTGATAAGAGAAGGGACTAGCTTCCTGGAGCATCTTAAGCCAGCCAAAACTGGCTTTGGGGTCTGAAGAAATGCCAAGGGTGCAAGGAGCATGCGTGAGGAACAGAGGTGAAAAGTTCAGCACAAAGAAGAGGACCTTACTTCATCTTAAGCCTCCAGCCCATGACCACCAGAAGGCACTATGCAGGCACAACCAGGAGGAGCCAAAGGCTGGGACTATGGAAATTATTTCCCAGAACTCATTATAATAAAACCCTCCTTTTTGGGGAAAGGTTGTGAGTATGTATAGGCTCTTTCACAATTATCTTTAATATGTAATGTTTTTATATATAAAGATCAGGTTAAACACCACGGCAGGTGCGCACATTTGTGGTGGAGAGAATCCCCCATGCGCCCAGTGCGGAATAAACATACGTACTTTACAACCTTGCAGGTTGTGGAATCTCTATTCCAAGTCAGTCAAATGAGGTTGAAGGCCTCCAAAACAAAGGAGCCCCTGTGAATTGAAGCCAACCAGGATCACAAACTGGCCTCATTCTCCTCTTCCTGTCTATAAGCCATATCAGAGAGCCAGTGGAAGCACAAAAAGATGAGGTAAAAAAGACTGGACAGGAATGCAGCTGATTTCCATCCCTTGCTATATCCTTCAAAGGTAGACCATCTAGCAGAATCTTTTGTCTGTTGGATATAAATTTGATCAGTGCTGGTGTGCATTCCATTCAAAACCTGCTCTCAGTATAAGGCTGGGATGGGTGTTCACTTCATTGGATGATTTATCTATTTATTGAATCACAGAATGGCTGAGGTTGGAAGGGACCTCTTTGGAAGTCATCATGTCCAAACCCCCTGCTCCAACAGGGCCACCAAGAGCGAGTTGTCCAGGACCATGTCCAGATGACTTCTGAATATCTCCAAGGATGGAGACTCCACAGCTTTGTTAAAAACGGGAGCACACTCCCCGTACTAAAAGTGATTTCAGCATTTATTATAATAAGGCCTAAAGCAAGGAGGCCTGCAGGCCGAACAGGAGCCTTCCCATCGAGGATGCTGCAGCGCCAGTGCTGGGTCTTCTTGAGCAGCAATGTCTCTTATGTTCCAGGTGGAGCGGCACAGATTCACTGGATCAGATGCCCCTTTTTATCCTGTTTTTTTGTCCCTCTGGATTGGTTTCTGTTGGGGAAGATCAAACAGGAAAGCCTTACAAATATGATTGTCTGGCAAAAGATTCTGAGAATATTGAAACTATAAACGAGATTGAAATGAAAGTAAGCTTTGAGATACCTTTGGTACTGAGCAACTGGAAAACAATGGTGTGACCGGACTGAAGGTAATCCCCTTTTGATGTAACAATACCCTCTGCTTGCAGACAGGTCCAAGGGCCAGAGCAGACCCTACTAGCTTGGCAGAAGGGGTCCAAAGAGTAGTTTTTAGGGTTTAAAATGTAACACAGTATGGTAATGTAATGATTCTTATAGGGTGTATGTAAATGCTATAGGATTTGTATATTGTACTGGATTGGTTAGTGCGAATTAGAATATTCAACACAGAAGAAGATTTATTGTATTGTAATGGGAACCTCACTCTCTTACGCTTTTGCTCTCTTACCCCTTTGCTCTCTTACCCCTTTTACTCTCTTACCCTTTTTACTCTCTTACCTTTTTTACTCCCTTACGCTCTTACCCTCTCATCCTCTCCACCCCTCTCTTTTCTCGGGCCTGCTCCGAGCTGTGGCTGGCAGCTCCAAGCAGGGCCCCGGCACTCCCGCCCTCTGCAATAAACCACAAGTTCCACGACCTGGCTTCAGAGATCTCTTGTCTCCGTCGGTCCCAACCGTCCTACCCCCCGATGCTCCTACAGTTTCTGTTTGGATACTTTCATTTGTATGAAGGTTTAAGGCGCTCGATTGGCCCATTACAGTTCTGTCCAGGCTGGCTTGTTTTGCTTGAGGGAGGGGGTGGTGCACTTTACTTAGGTGTAATATGGTACGTTGAGTACCGTATTTCTTAAGCCTTCCCTTTTAACCCCTTTTACAATATAATAACCAAACTAACAGTAAATGCTTAACAATTATCAACCATTTTACAACAGTTTTTAACCTATTTTTAACAATTTCCCCCTCTAACTATTTGATCAGGCTTCTAACCTGCATCAACCTTTTAAAGTTCAACTTCTACTTTTCTCAGTTTCTCGTACTATTCAAGCATATCTCTGACATTCTGATCATTCTGGTTTTTTATTAGCATTACTTTTTCACCATTTTTCCCTTCTACATTACCTCACAGCATGATGCTGCTTTGGACAATGCTGGCTACTATCCAGACTAGACATGGAATAGCACATGGTAGTTATATTACACTTGCTAGTGCACACACCACAAAGAAAACCAATTTCTTCCACCATTTACCGTTCCAGGTGAACAAGTTGTCCCACCAATTGGAGTCTTCAAACAAGGGGGTCCATTTTTGTGTTCCAACATAGGTTAGTTTTCTAATATTTTGAGTAATGCTTTTAATTACATGACTATGGTCATCAATCTCTAGGCAGCATTCTGAAGTACTAAATTTCCCACAGATCCCTCCTTCTTCTGCAAGGAGGTAGTCCACTGCCAATCGGATCTGGTAAATTACTGATTGTGTTTGTTGTTGCTGCTGGTTTAAGAGATCGATGGTCAGAGTTGTCTGATTGGACATTATTTCAAGTACTGCTTGTAAACAGATTATTTGATTGAGCATGTATACTGGGGTTCTGTGCCCCGAGGATCCATCTTGGGCCCAGGTAGCCAGCCCATAAGTATTGATAATCTTTTGTGGGGTCCAAATTTCATTGTTCCAATTTTGAGTTCTGCCAAATAAACTCCTTTTCTTTCTGGCCAGATCATCATATACCGAGACTCCCAAGTTTGACTTCGCATCCTCAGGCAGTAAGAAAAAGGATGGTTTTATTGCTCCATTTGTGCAGCTCCCGGCCTACTCTCCCGGTAACTTCACATATGCCGAGTTACCACAGATCCAAAATAAATTTTTAGGTGCATCCCAGAAATTAGAATCTTGATTTTTTTATATGTTTCCAATATTTGGATTAGGTTTCTATTGCCCAGAATGGGTTGATATAATCCCGTAAGCATTCAAACATTTTTTCTTTTTCACTGTATACACATCTACTTTCAGTTTTTTCTATTGCCCAATATTAATGGGGAGTTTCCGGGATCCACCTGGTGTGTGTATCATTTGCTGCTAGATATCTTTTACATGGAGTGTCTCCTACTTCTATAGTATACATTTTCCCTTTTCTTGAGAAACACTCTTCCCCTATTATTGTTGATTTAAGCTTCCACTCTCCTTCCCTTCTTTTGGGTACTACCATGTTTTTTCTTGATGTAATCCATTTTGGAATGTCTAGGGGACCTAAACTGATACCATCTCATGGCAAAATTTCACTTAAGTGTGTCCCCCCACACACTCAACAATCAGTCAAATTAAATTCTTTCTTAATCTTTTCCACCATATTGATAAAAAGATTCTTACTATATATTTGTCCCTCTCTATCCCTTTGTCTTTTCAATTGCACTTCTTTCTCTTTGAATGTATCCTCTAAGTTGGTTTCACTTTCTTGTGGTGAGTTAGGACCTGCATGCTGAAGAATTTGGTCTGTAACGGTCAGTAAGGACATCCCCCCTACCCTGCAGTTTGACCTCTAACCCCTACCAGGTCGCACCCAGCCGGAAATGAGCTGAAGGAAATGACACAGGCAACCCCAAGCCATAAAAACCCCCCACACCCTTGAATAAACGCCATTTTGCTGTCCACCACGTTGGTGTCAGGAGCATATGGACCGAGTGTGCCCGAGCACTGGGCCACCGTGCCTGTCTTAGAACCAGGTCGCCACGCCTGAAAGGCAACATCTGGTGCCGAACACCCGGGATCGCTCAGCGCCCGGGATTTGGGGTTCGCCTGGACACAGGACCGGCGGCTGCACAGCTGGCGTGTGCAGCGGGAGGGACGCCTCCGAGGACCAGCGTGGATCATGGAAGCCATCGCTAAGGTCGTAAGTGGAATTCATACTCAGTGGGGTATTGAATGTAAGCACAAGGATTTATGTCTTGCAATTACGAGACTTCTTGAGCTTGGGGCTATAGAGAGCCCGATAGAGGTATTACACCCAGAGATCTGGGAAAAATGTACTAAGGCCCTGGCCGAGGATACCATGTCCTCAGGCTCGGGAAAAGCCCTGAAATCCTGGGGCAGGCTTTGCCGAGCACTGCAGAAGGCTCAGCGGGAGCAGGAAACTTGGAAAGCCGCGCAATCTTGTTTGCTGGCTATACCACAGTTGGGCGTGGGCCCACAGACCCCGGCGGACCCTGATCCGGCTGGGAGCGTGGAGGCTCCCGCAGAGGCAGGAGCGCCGGAGCCCCCTCAGCAAACAGACTCACCATCAGAGGGGGGGGGAATCCACGCGGGTGTTTTGGCATGGATTAGCGGAGGAGGTGCGGGAGGCGGCCAGAATATCGGCCTCCGAAGTCCCTAATAAAATCCAACCTCCACCTTATGGGTTTGAAAATGGCGCTGGAGCAGGCGAGCAGGACCGAAAACAGGAGCAGGGGGGCGGAAATGCAGACTTGCTGAATGGACTAGGCGCGGGCGAGCAGGGAGGAGGGGCGACCCCCGAGAAGGAGCACAAAACCAATCAGAGCGCTCTGTTCTCCCTGGGTCCTTATAAGGAAAGGACTTCCCCCAGGAGGCGGAGGGAGCCCAGGGGGAGGGAACGGCCCGACCCCCGCAGGGGGCGGGGTCAGAGCCCGAGGAAAAAGCAGAGCAGCCCGGAAGTGTCCAGCCAGTCGACTTCCGACTCTGACTCTGACTCGAGCTGGGAAGAACGCGAATGCCGGTCAGAGGATTCCGACTCGGATCCCGGTTTTAACAAAAAGAGACCGGTGGCATATAAGATCACAAACCACAGCGCTCCTGCATGGGCTAAGGGCATATCAGAGAAAGATCGAACTCCACTCACCGACTGGCGAAAAATAAAAATAGCATGTGCAGAGTATGCCCTGGCTTCTACATTAGTGTTCCCCGTCCGTGTGGGGGGAGCAGGCGGAAACCAAAGGACTTATTCCCCGGTAAATCTGAAAGATGTACAAGCAATTATTAAAGCGATTGCAGATAAGGGAATTAATTCTGCCATGGTTTCCACACTTATTGATAGCGTTTTTGGAGGTGATGATATGCTACCCTTTGATATAAAACAGACTTGCAGGCTCATCTTTGATGGGGCAGGGATGATTGTTTTTAAACAAGAATGGGAAGATAATTGTGCTAAACAGCTAGCCTTGGTAACAGGGGCAGAGCACCCTCTGCGTGGCTCCAGCTTACAGAGGCTAATGGGAACAGATCCCACTATGATTACACCTCAGGCACAGGCTGAAGGCCTGCGGGATCACGAAGTTATGACAACTTGTGCAGCCCGAGAAGCAATCCGTGCTGCTTCCAAGGTAGTAGCTAAAGCATCACCATGGTCCACTATAAAGCAAAATGAGAGTGAGAGCTTTACTCAATTTGTAGATCGTCTTCAGGCAGCATTAGACTCTTCTGCGTTGCCCTCAGAGGCGAAGGGTCCTGTACTGGCAGAATGCCTACGCCAGCAATGCAATTCAGCCACCAAGGACATTTTAAGATCACTGCCACCTGGGTCAAATATAGCCACCATGATCAGACACGTGGCAAAAGAAGAATATCTAGCCCCTAGCCAAGCAGCAGTATACACTGCAATAACCAGTATGACATGCTCTGAGTGTGACCAGGCAGGGCACGTGGCAGTGAACTGCCCCCAGTCAGGATGCCCGCCAGCAACTGTTCCACCACACCAGGAGAGATTTAGGGGACCATGGTGGGCATGTGGAAGACAGGAAGAATAATAAGTGGGTGGTCCCCTCGGCATCTGGCATGTGGGTTTGCCAGAAGTCTGGAGTGAGTCCCTGTGTGTTCCTTGCCAAATTCAATGACTCTAACGACTTTTGTGTCCAAGTTCTGATTGTCCCTAGGGTCCTGTACCACTCCGACGAAGAGGTGTATCACCTTTTTGAGGAATCCAGCCGGCTCCACAAAAGAGAAATATTAAGAGATATAACTATAGCAATGTTACTTGGCTTGGGAGCTGCCGGGACTGCAACAGGTGTCTCGGCCCTAGCGACTCAGCACCAAGGACTGTCCCAGCTGCAAATGACGATTGACGAGGACCTAAAAAGGATCGAGAAATCCATATCCTTTCTGGAGAAGTCAGTGTCCTCACTTTCAGAGGTGGTCCTACAGAACAGGCGAGGATTGGACCTCCTGCTCATGCAGCAAGGTGGCCTGTGTGCTGCCCTGAAGGAGGAATGCTGCTTCTACGCGGACCACACGGGAGTCGTCAGAGACTCCATGGCAGAGCTCCGAAACAGACTGGCTCAGAGACAGAGGGACAGAGAAGCCCATCAGGGCTGGTTCGAATCCTGGTTCAACCGATCTCCATGGCTCACCACCTTGATTTCTACCTTAATAGGCCCAGTCACTATAATCCTACTAACCCTAATCTTCGGGCCTTGCATATTAAACAAACTGATGCTATTCGTTAAAAAGCATTTAGAAATGACTAACATTTTGTTTCTCGAGCGCCGACAATTGCTTTAAGGTGTGCCAGCTACTAACGCACATATAATTTTGTACAAATTTTACTAACCCATGAAATTTTGTAACCTTTAAGTTTTTAACCTTATGAGAATTTTACTAATCATGAGGGAGGGGGGAGATGTGGTGAGTTAGGACCTGCGTGCGGAAGAATTCGGGCTGTAACAGTCAGTCAGGACATCCCCCCTACCCTGCAGTTTGACCTCTAACCCCTACCAGGTCGCACCCAGCCGGACATGAGCTGAAGGAAATGACACAGGCAACCCCAAGCCATAAAACCCCCCCACACCCTTGAATAAACGCCATTTTGCTGTCCACCACGTTGGTGTCAGGAGCATATGGACCGAGTGTGCCTGAGCACTGGGCCACCGTGCCTGTCTTAGAACCAGGTCGCCACGCCTGAAAGGCAACACTTTCTTGTTCAAAACATACCCATCTTTCTTTCATAGGGCACTCTCCTGACATCCTCCAGCTTGGATTTGCAATATTTTTAGCCAGTCAATATATTTTATTATCTTTTTTACAGGTTGTTAACTGGGAGTGATTGATACATTTGGGATTCATGTTTGTGTGTACTCTGATTAATACACTTACTGTGTCTCCTCTATACAAGGGATAGTAACACTTCTCACAAGTGTTTCCTCCACTTCCTTTGAAGTGGATGAGTAGTAGCATTGCTACAAGTGGGAGTCTGGTACGGGCTGGCCTCCTCACCTCTCGAACCACAGGGGTTCTCTCAGTGCCCTGAGAGTTTTTCCTGGAGCTAGTTCCCGATCCAGTCTTGCCTCTCACCTCTGTTTTTCCCTTCTTCTAGAGACATTCTGCCATGACTCTTATTGTACTGACTCCCTTTCTTCAATTTGGTCCCAATTAGGGTTGCAAGGAGAGTGCTCTATGGAAGAGTACTGGAAACTGAGATGTTATTCTTAGCTGAACTGAAACTTAAACTTATAGCATAACTATAACAAACATTAACACACTTTAAGGATATAAGGATAACAATGTAGATGTTTCCCGTGGGAGGTTGTGTTCAGGGTTGTGCTTCTTTTGGTGCCTTCCTCAGGACTAGTTTCAAGTCTTTATCATCTCTGCTGGCTATAGTCCATTCGCTTGCCTCAGCTGGGGGTTGTACTGGACCCTTCACTCGACTTGCATGAGTCCACCCCTGCTCCTTTGTTCTTACTGCGGTGTTTGTTGTAAGCAGCACCCGGAAGGGGCCTTCAAAGAGAGCAGTTACTGGAGGGTTTTCCCATTATTTAATCAATATCCAGTCTCCCAGGTTAATACCATGTATTTTACAGTTCAGTGGGGAAGTTAGGGGAAGGTAGCCCTTTTTCCTTAGTTCTTCTAGGGTTGTTTTTACTGTTTCTATATATTTGTGCATTGTCGTCAATCCCTCTAGATGTTCCCCAATACTGTACAGGGTAAGCAAGAAAGCCAGCCCAAACAACATTTCGTAAGGAGAGATCCCTAGATCTGTTCTGCGTCTGGTTCTTATTCGTAATAGGGCTAGTGGTAAACATTTGATCCAATTCCATTGGGTTTCTAAGACCAATTTTGTTAAGATATTCTTTAAGGTTTGATTCACCCTCTCGACCCTCCCAGAACTCTGAGGGTGTCAAGAGATGTGTAACTCCCACTTTATTCCCGGGGCCCTGGTGATTTGTTGCAGAACACTGGATGTAAAGTGGGGGCCACGGTCTGAATCAATAATATTTACTAACCCATATCTCAGAATAATTCCTTCCAAGAGAACTTTTGTCACAGTTTGGGCTGTCTCCCTTCTTGTGGGGAATGCTTCAACCCAGTGGGTTAGATGGTCAACTATGACCAATAGGTGTTTATACCCTTGGGCTGGAGTTAATTCAGTAAAATCAACCTGAATACTCTGGAAAGGCCTTATGGCTAATTTCTTCCCTCCTGGAGTGGTTTTTCACATCACCTTTTTGTTGACTTTTTGGCAGGTTAAACATTCTCCTGTGATGGATCTGGCTATTTCATACATTCCCATTTCCATGTAATATTTCAGGAAATGATCACATATTCCTTGAGTTCCCCAGTGAATTAATTGGTGTATCTCTTCCATCACTTTCCTGATTATTATTCGGTTGAATGTTTGTCGCCTGTCTGGGGTCCACCACTTTCCATCCTCTGTTTTTACCCCTCCCATTTTCTCTATTTCTTTTGGCTCCTTGTAGTTTAAAATTGGTATCCCTTCTTCCCTTATTTTTCCCTGGTCTTTTACCCTTAGGACTATGACTGGGTCCCCCATTTCTATGGCTGCTTCTTTGGCTGCCAGGTCTGCTAATTTGTTTCCTTGGATTTCAGAGGTATTCCCTTTTTGGTGGCATTTAATACGGACTATGGCAATTTCTTTTGGTCCTCTGCAGGATTTGAGTACTTCCCTGATTAGACTTTCATGTGCCAGATTTTTCCCTTTTGAGTTAAGGTATCCCCTCTCTTGCCAGTTTTTCCCAAAAGTATGAGCTATCCCAAAGGCGTATTGAGAATCCATGTAGATTGTCCCTATATCGTCTACTAATAAATCTAAACCTCTCTCGAGGGCATATATCTCGCAACTTTGTGCAGACCAATTCGAGGGTAATTTCCCTTTTTCTTTGATTTCCCTTGCTTCAATAATGGCATATCCTGATGCCCTTTTTTCCATTACAATTTGAGAGGATCCATCTATATACAGAACCCTTCCATATGGTAAAGGGTCTTCTTCTAAGTCTTCTCTTAATTTTGTTGGTATCTCAATTTGCTCTATACAATTATGCTCTAAATTTTCCAATGGTTCCTCAGTTAAGAACTGAGCAGGATTTAAACATTTTGAGGTGACAATCTCTAGATTCTCGATATTCATCAGGGTTATTTCATACCTCAGGATTCGGCTGTCTGTTAGCCACTGAGGAGCTTTTTGGCTGAACACTGTCCTCAAGTCATGGGGTGTGTGTACTCAAATCCTCCCATTGAATGTCAGCTTTAGTGTCTTCTAATAAGGTAGCTGTGGCTGCCACAGCTTGAATACAGGCTGGCCACCCCCTTGCAACCGGATCCAATAATTTTGACAGATAAGCTGCTGGCTTCATGCTTCCCCCCCAGTCTTGGGTTATTACTCCATATGCTATCCCTTCATTAAGATTAACAAACAGATCAAATGGTTTTCTTAAATTAGGCAGACTCAAAACTGGGGCTTTCGTCAGTCAAGCCTTTAAGTCTTGGAACCATTCGATATCCTCCGGAGTCCAGGCTACAGGTTCTGTGCTTATTAATTTTTCATACAAAAATTTTACAGTTTAAGTATACTGATCAATCCATAATTTACAATAGCCCACTAGACCTAATAGCTTTCTTACATCTCTTTTAGTCTTGGGTGATGGCATTGACAGGATCCCCACAACTCCTTCAGAACTGAGCTTTTTGTACCCTTTTCCAATTAGGTGCCCCAGGAACTTTACCTCTTCTTCTACAAATTGGAGTTTTTTTCTTTGATACACACTTGCTGATATAATAAATTACATAACCACTTATCTCTACTTCCATACCAGGACCACTTTAAGGATTTTTGTTGTAATTTCCTCTTTGGCCAATGTTCCACACAATAATAAACCATCCTCACTTGATCTAACTTTTTAGTTGTTTCCCACTTATTCCAGTCATCCAGTATATCTCCAAGGGGGCTTCCAGAAGGAATATTCTTATTTGTTTTCCTTGGTCGCCGTCCTCGTCTACTGTGGGTCTGACCCATGGTGACTTTTAGTTACTATAAGCTTTCAGACTGTTAAAAAAATTACTTACTGTTACGGGCCCCTTTAAAAGTTCTAGTTTACTCTTTTTTAACTTAATTTAAGAGAGAAGATCTCCTTCTAATCTCTTTCTGTTTATGCAGAAAGGTCTCCTTGCAGCAATCAACTTTGGTGCCCTGGGGCACTCTTATCTGGCGTTCTTATCTAAGGAACACTTACTCTTTGTCACTCACACACACATTGATTCACACCCTCAGGCCTGTTCATTCATACTTCTTGACTTCTGCTTAGCTGAGTTGAATTTCCCTTTTCTTTTATTGAACAGAGGAAGTGAAACAGAGTGGAAATTTACCAGGGTAGAAGTTCATTTCAGATTTAGGTGAAATGTGCCGTTTTGAATTTTTAAGTGTGAGAAATAGCTACTCACTTTTCATAGTTTATGAAGGTTTATTAAACCTTATCAAAAATACAACAGAAGACTGAATAGAGAAAAAAGGTTATGGAGCCAGGAGCAAAAGATTTTCCCCACCATGTGCTCTTCCCCTCACAATGGAGGTTTCTCCTTTTAACCCTTTAACCCCTCCCAAAATTCTGTCTATCAACTCCTTCTTCGCTGTCCTGGGTTGGCTGTATGATGCTTTTATCCCCAGTCGTCTTCTTCTGTTCATGCTGAATAGTAAGTTTTGCACCTTTAAGACTTATTGCAGAGAGTGAAGGGGAAGAGAAAATGCACAGGTTTTTTTTCCTCCAGACATTGCACTCCCCCACATTCCTCCTTCTGGCCTGTTGTTGTCTGCAGACAGACGGCGGACAGAGTTTTTCTTTTGCTTTTTAGTTAGTGTTAGCTAGCTGAGGCAAAGAAGTTCCCTGGACTGTGTTTTTTGGGTTTTTTTTTTTTCCCTTTTCTTTGGACCTCTTGAAACCTGCTCTGGACTGAACACCCAGGGGAGCACCGGCAGCCCACATTTCTGGCCCACCGGGCCGGGCCTGGCCTGCGACAATTCCAGCACCGGAGGGACTGATCAGAGACTGAGTGACCTGCAACCCGAGGACGGGGTTTTCTCAGTTTGTCATCTCTTTTAGAGTGGCAAAGGGTCTCATTGTTTGATATTTTTTTAGTGTTATTGTTTAATAAACAGTTTTTTTCCACCTTTCTCCAAGGAGGTATTGTTTTTTCCTCCTGGATCAGTTGAGGGGGGAGGGGTCAATTGGATCTGTTTTTCCCACTGGAGCTCCTTGGGGGATTCTTCCCCAAATTTACTCTAAACCTGGACAGCGAAGAAGGAGTTGATCTCTGAAGAAGGTGGTGATCTCTTCTTCAAATCCTGATTGGAGGTCAGATGTCGCCATAGTGACAAGCTGGCCCTCCCAGATGTCCCAACTCCAGCCGTCCCTTGATAACAATGCGAGGGGGTAAAACATAACTATAAATCTATAAAACTTTTCTTAACCTATATACATGATATTTGTCGATTAATTGTGAGAGTCAATCATCATATTACTCATTCATCTCATTAAGCCTGTTGTTGTCGGTGGTCACAGGGGTTTGTTGAGGATGGAAGAGACAGGATCTTGATTTTATGATCAGAAGGCTTGATTTATTATGATATATATACAGCATTATAACTATACTACATAGAGATAGAAAGGAAAGGAGCTTCTTCAGAAGCTGGCTAAGCTAAGAGGGAGATAGAAAGAAAGAATAACAAAGGTCTGTGTCTCCGCAGAGAGCGATAGTAGCTCTATCATGAGTGGTCAGTAGATCCAAACATCTACAGGGGACCAACCACGGGTGGACCTGTTGCATTCCACAGCAGCAGATAACCATTGTTTACATTTGCTGCTGAAACCTCTCAGCTCCAGCAGGGAAAATCTCAAGAAAGGATTTTTCACAAAGAATGTCTGCGACAGCCTGTAGCTTGCTAGCATAGCTGAGATACACTGTTTTAATTTCTTTAGTCTGTGCCCAAGACTGCCTGTTCTTGAGAAAAATATATGCTCGAAAAACTGCCTCAGCCAAAGGAAAAAATGCGAAACAGATAAGAGGGGCCCCTTGAACTTTAAAACAGATGAAAACAAAAGCTGAGACTGCAGGAGACAGGCCAGGATGACCCAGGAGATCTTCCTGTACTTTCTGATAAAAAAACTAGCTGCAAGTCTAACGTGAAACCAGTAAAATGAATATGTATGAACTGTGAAAAACGCCAATCACTTGTTTTTAAAATTTTTAAAGTTTAATAATAATAAAATGGTTATAAAAATAGTAATACAATTAGAGTAATAATAATTTGGACAATTTGAATTAGGACAATATGACACAACAAATACAAAGAGTTACGGACGTCCAGGTACCTTTTTCTGGGCAGCAGGAGCCCGAAAAAGGACACCCGTTAACAAAGGATTACTACCCTTAAAAGCAACAGCCTGTTGCATATTCATAAACTTCATACGTGATGCATAAATTCCATTCAAATACAGGATTCTGTCTGGTCATTGTCAACTTCTTCCTCTGACTCCTAACAGCACCTTCGAGGCAGGAAGAAGTTAGTTTCTTCTGATAAGAGGGCAATAAATTCTTTCTCTCTGAAAGATTTAGGTGTCCTATGGCTGCTATCTCACTGCAAGTCCTTTCTTTAAAAAAAGTATCCTACATAGCATAGTTTCTATTTTAACAATTTCTATAACTTAAAACTATATTTAACACAGTACTTAAGAGAATTAATACAGCATTACTTTCTAACACAACACATATAAGATTCTTTTTAATATTTGCGAAAAGCCAATCACAAAATACATGCATTTTTCACATGAACCTATTGTGAAATTCTATGTATATGTACCAGTAAGGGAGGATAAAAAAAGGATCAGGAGTTCGCAGGGTGCACATGTCCTTTAGTGGGAACAATCCCCACATGCGTCCAGTGCTGTAATCAACATACCAGCTTTACAACTTTTACAAAGTTGTGAAGTTTTTTCTTTCCACAAATCAGAAGGAAACATTAGCAAACCTATTAGACTTACACGAAGTGGACCCCTGTTGCCAGAGAATCACTGGTCCGTGTAGGCTCCCCCCACCCTGACCCCTTCCACCTCCCCTGAGGTTTGGCTATCCCTCTTCCCTAGAGAAAGCCTCAGAGTCAGGGGTTTGGACCTCCACACCTCATCCAAGATGGACTTTCCACCCCCCATACCCTTGAGGGAATGGGCCACATGACCCCTTGCAGCTGCGGTGCTAAAAGGTCCTAAGATACTGTAGCCCCCCTTTGACTTTGGGGTCAACTTCTCCGGGCTTCAGTACCGCCAGGCCTCCGGGAAGGGCCATGAATCTGGTCACCTCAGGTGTCAGTTCACCTGTGAGGCTGTCTGCCTGTCACTCAAACCTTTGCTGCAGCTCCCCACATGCCCGGGAAGCTGAATCTGATTTGCTTGTGACTCACTCTCTTTCACCATGGCTCCCCACCCGGCTCCCCACCCGCCTGGGCAACAATTGCTTGTTTGCTGGTCACTTATACATTTTTGCCACAGCCCCCACCCGCCTGGGTAACAGTGGCTTGTCAAGCTTTAACGGGGCCTGCCCCTGTGTGCTGGAACCAGGAGGGTTGGGGGGGGCGCCTCACTCGGTCTTCTCTCTTTCGCTTCCCTCCGTTCCAAGCTGGACTCCTTGCAGAAAGCCGTAACCTTAGTAATAGGAGGTCCTCGCTCACTTTGGGGCTCCGAGCTGCTTGAGCTGCCAGCCCTGTCTCAAACACACTCTACACACACACACTCGCCCCTTGTCCTCTCAGTCGTTCCCCCTGCCTGTGGATGTGTGATACTTACTGGCTCCGCTGCGCCTCAAGGTGTGCCTCAGGCCTTCTTCTCTGGATACCCATGCAAGGTTCCTCTGTGGAGGATAGGTGGCTGTCCCATCCTTTGGTTGGGCGAGGTCGTATCTCAGCGAGCCCCCAAACTTTGTTAAAAACGAGAGCACACTCTCGGCACTAAAAGTGATTTCAGCATTTATTATAATAAGGTCTAAAGCAAGGGAGCCTGTGGGCCAAGCAGGAGCGTTCCCGTCGAGGATTCTGCAGCGCCGGCACTGGGTCTTCTTGAGCAGCAATGTCCCTGATGTTCCAAGTGGAGCGTCATGGATTCACTGGGTCAGATGCTCCTTTTTATCCTGTTTTTTTGTCCTTCTGGATTGGTTTCTGTTGGGATTCTTTCATTTGCATGAAGGATTAAGGCACTTGATTGGCCCATTACAGTTCTGTCCAGGCTGGCTCGTTTTGCTTGGGGGTGGTGGTGCACTTTACTTAGGTGTAATATGGTATGTTGAGTACCATATTTCTTATAACTACCCTTTTAACCCCTTTTTACAATATAATAACCAAACTAACAGTACATGCTCAACAATTATCAAGTATTTTACAACAGTCTCTAACCTATTTTTGACAGCTTCTCTTGACAACCTGTTCCAATGCTTGGTCACCCTCACAGTAAAAAGTGTTTCCTTATGCTCACATGATACCTCCTGTGTTTCAGCTTGTTACTCTTGTCCTGTCACTGGGCACCACTGAAAACAGCCTGGCTCTGTCTTCCTTTCACCCTCCCTTCAGATATATATATATATATCTTGATAAGATCCCTCCCTGAGCCTTTTTTTCTCTTGACTGAACGGTGCCAGCTCTCTCAGCCTTTCCTCATAGGAGAAATGTTACAGTCCCTAATCATTTATGTGGCCCTGTGCTGGACTCTCTCTAGTGTGTCTCTTTTATACTAGGAGAGCCGAGAACTGGTCACAGTCCTCCAGGTGTACCCTCGAGGAGAGGGGAAGGATCATCTCTTGTCCCAAATTGCAAGGCAAGATGTATTCTGTTTACCATCTGTACGGCAGTTGTCTTCTGTTAAGTGGGAAGTTTTCCTTATCTCTTCCACAAACAATACTCCCTCTAGGGAGACATCTGCTGATAATAGGCTATTGAATGTCACTGCATGACTGATAAGAACTATAAAATCCCATTGTGAGATGCTCTGCCCAGAGGGAGGAGTCAAGCATTCCTACCCAGATATAATCTTGAGATTCTGGAACACCAGCACAACTTCTCCACTGGATTTCCCAGAGGAACAGCTGCCTCTTTCCACTGGATCTTCAGAGGAAGATGACACCTTTCTACAGGATCCCTGCTCCAACAGAACTACACCTGACACTCCAGGAGGACTGCAGCCACATTTCCAATTGGACTGCTACCCACACTCTGACCAACAGGGTGTCAGGTTGTATTCTGACTCTGTCAGTGTTGTTTTGTATTACTGCATTGCTTATTTTATTTTTTTTATTTTCTTCCCTAATAAAGAACTATTATTCTTGCTCCCATATCTTTGCCTGAGAGTCCCCCTTAATTTCAAATTTATAACAATTCGGCGGGAGGGGGTTTACATTTTTCCATTTCAGGGGAGGCTTCTGCCTTCCTTAGCAGACACCTGTCTTTCCAAAACCAAGACATCTCTCTCAACCTGCTGGCAATGCTTTGCCTAATGCAGCTGAAGATACCATCGGCCCTTACCTCAGGGCACATTGCTGGCTCATGTCTAACTTGGTGTCCACCAGGACCCCCAGGTCCTTTTCTGCCAGGCCTCTTTCCAGCTGGATGTCCCTCAGCATATACTGGTGCCCAGGGTTGTTCCTCCCCAGGTGCCGAACTTGGCACTTCCCCTTGGTGAACTGCATGAGGTTTCTGTCAGACCATTTCTCCAGCCTGTTGAGGTCACTCTGGGTGTCAGCACAACCCTCTGGCATATCAGCCACTCCTCCCAGTTTTGGTGTCATTAGCAAACTTTCTGAGGGTACACTCTGTCCCATCATCCAGATCATTCATGAAGATATTGAACAGGATTAGACCTAGTCTTGACCCCTGGGGTAAGACGGCTAGTTGCTGGCCTCCAACTAAACTTCCTTTTGTCACCTATGTACTCATAGAAGCTTATATTTATATAAATATTTATATAATATAATGTCCTGGTTACAGGAGTAGGGTCCCAGTTCAAAACTATGTGGGTGTAACCAAACTGTGTATTCTGCTCCCCTCTGTGTTATTTCTGATGAACTGTTAATGATGGATCCTTTGCAGTAGCTGCCCAGTGCACATCCGACACCCCAGGCTACAAGCTGGGTGTTAAATGAGATAAGAAAAAAGAGGGAAACCCTATGAGGCAGAGTAGTGTTTCTTTTTCTTCACAAATGATTCAGCTGTGATAACTCCCCTCAGGGGAAGCACCAGCACATTCTCACCCAGCCTGAGAAGTCATCTCTGCTAATGAGCCCTAATGGGCTCAGTGGCACCAGCAGAATAGGCAGCTGCAACTGACTTAGACCATCAAGAACTCCCAAAATATCCCATAACTCACAGGATTACATCATTCCATGGTGAAACTCCTATCCTGGGGGAGGTACTGAGCATTCCCCACCTAAAACTAAGCATATAGAATTGGGTTTGGGGATTTCAGACACCATCACTACTTGACGGATCCAGAGAAGGACTGGAACTTCCACAGGACCGCTGCCTTGGACAAGACTATGATCAACACTTCAACAGGACTGCAACCATCACCCTGACCAATGAGGTGCCAGGTTGTACTCTGACTGTGGGTTTAAGCCAGTTTTTTCTGTATCATTGCATTTATTGTAATCTCTAGTAAATTGTAACTCTCACCTGAAATCTCTCTCAAGGTATTTGTGGGGTTCATTTCTCCTGCCGGTTTGCTTTCAAACTGGCACATATATATTTGTTATAGATGGATAATGAGATGATTTGCTCTTGCAATTAAGGGATTATTATTGTGTGAATATTAAGAGAAGCTTTATTGATGTATAGTTATGGTATTGTAGTTTAAATGTCCTCTGTTCTCCCCATAGTTCCCTTCCCCCCACTCTGTATTGTTACAGTCAGACAGCCTGTGTTGTCTAGGACTGGTAGAAAAAAGGTGTGCACATGTGCCTCTTCCATGGGGCAGTTGGGAATGGAAAAGCTTGTTGCTGGGGGAAGGGGGGGCGTGGCATAACAACACCTTCCCCTCCAATCAAGTTGCTAGAAAGCAGTTTCCACCAATAAACAGCAAAGAAGAGTGGAGTGACAGACTTTGAGAGGGGCTAGGGTTGGCTGATGCAACCCCCCCAGGAGTATAAAAGGCAAAGCATCCATCTTGAAGATGAGCCAGCTATGTGGTAGGCAACCACAAGGGCAGCTTCCATGTCTGTTTTTCCTTATTTAGTCCTTTTGCTATATTTTTTTGTCAAGGTTTAATAAACCCCTTAATATTTAAAAGAACACTTAATCAAACTCTAAACAATAGGACCTCTGCCCTTCTTCACATATGTGAGGAAGGTGGACATAAGGGATACTATAGTGGGGAGAGTAGTTTGAAACTACAGGTCCACCACTGAGTATCAACAGGTTGTTTTTGACATCATGGCCTTCTGCTAGCTTACAGTCAGATATCACCCAAGCACAAAGGTCTCCCTACCTCTCTTCCTGTTCTTTTGTTCTTCAACAGGAGAGTCAACTGTGGAGAGTTTTTTTTTTTTACTGAGACATAGTCCATGGGAAAAGTAACGTGAGAAAGAGCATCTGAGTAAGCCACAGCTGCCTAATTCAAGGACATGGTTTCTTTGAGCAAGAAGTTGTTTTATAAATTATGTGATAACAGGAGGTAAAAAAGAAGCCACAAACATCTTGAGAAAAGGTGGGATTGACTTATTATAGCTGACCAATAGTGAGCTATAATTTTGCAATATGCATGAGCCTTATTACTGTGATTATAAAAGTATTGCTGTTAATCAATAAAGTTGAGATTTGTCTGCATTAGAGGATGAGCAAGTCTCCCGTCGAACTCGTCAGTCAACCTGTTTCTTTCCACTGTTGTCTGGGGACTACAGGCTGGACAAACCCATGAAAAATTTCCTTGGTGGTGCTAACACTGGTGGCATGCAATTACTGAAGTGCAGTGTTATTTTTTCACTTAAATATGAGCCAAACATACCATTGGTTTTCATTTCCCATTACCTGATGTCAGATTTTACAGAAAGCTGATGATGTGCAAAAGCAGTCAGGGATGCTTGGAGAAAGAATACTGTGTTTGAGAATGGTATGTTTTTCCTGGTGACTATGTAACCTTTCAACTACATACTCCAAGGCTGCAGTAGCATTGTTTCTACCCCTGTGGTTCTCATGCTGTTGTTATCCTGGCCTTGCACCTGTGAATATGGAGATATGGTTATGTCTGTCATGGCAGTTTCTCATGGGAAAGAATTGCCACCAGAATGACAATCACTCCTTGTTCTGCACTGAGGGGTGGGGTGCTAAGAGAGAGAGACTGTGCATGAATCTTTCTTGATATCAATAAGAAAACCCTGATGAAAAATGGCCTAATAAAATGGCTGTTTTAATAAGACAGAATAAGAGTAGTATTATGGTGTCATGGTTTGACACTGGCACGATGCCAGTGCCCCCATGAGAATACTTTCTATCTGGTGTCTGCTGTGAGATGTGACCAGGAATAAGCAAAGCAGGCTCCCACTTAGAAATAAAGAAGAATTTATTAACTAAACTACACAGGAAAGAAAAAAAAAAAACACACAAGGAAAATGAAAACTTCACAAATACATCTCCTCCTCTTCCCCACCAAATTCCCAATGCAATACATTCCCCCAAATCACCGACTCTCGGTCCAGCACCACATTTCAAACAATCAATCTTCAGTTCATCAAGAGGAGAAGGAGTCTTTCTTGTGCTAATGGTGGCCTCTTCCTTCATGTCTAGTGCTCTCACCACTGAACACGGACCAGAGCTGCTTCTAGGGTCGTCTTTTAAGGATGCCTTGTCTCATTCCAAAAAAAAAGGGCACAGTCTCTCCTTCGGGACACCTGTCCCCCCCCACATTTTTTGCACCCGCTGGGGCCAAGGGGTACCCACACTGAACCCTCCTGGTTCTGAGGCCTTGCCTCCTCCTGGAATGCAGTCTCTGTATCACAAGGAAACAGTCCATGGCTATACAAAAAAGAGTCCAGCAAAAATGCCACTCCATCTTCTCCATTCTTCCAACATCTCTCTCTCTGGCCCAGACCTTCATCACTTGCTCATTTCCTTCTTCATCCTCTACTCTTATCTCTCTTCTAGGAAGGGTTAATGTTCTGTAAAGTTTTCATTGTCTACAAAGAGTTAAAAGCTCCTACAAGCGGCTGGACTCTTTCTCAGTGCATCCCCCCTTCTTCTCCTTCTCAGCCCTGCTGCCTGCTGCTGGCACATGTTTATCAAGTTTCAAGATAACACAGTCACAAGCACAGGCTGCACTCTCTCTCTCTCTGTCTCCAAGGAGGGTGGGGGAGGACGGGCTGCCTGGTGCCTCCCGGTACTTCTTTCTTACACCCTTCCACCCTCGGAGGCCAGGCCTGTCTCTCCCGGGCCCCATGGCTTTCCCCTCCCCCGCCCAGCAGTGGACAGCTGGGCAGGGGAGGTCTGACCTGCTTCCCTCGAGGGAAATCCAAAGAGAGCCTCCCAGGGGGGAGCCCTGCTTTTAGCCCTGTGTTCTCAGAGGCGGATCCAATGCCCCAGTGGCCAAACTAGGTGCCAATATTAAAATCTGAGCACCCATTGGCCTGACCACAGCATCCCAGAAGACCCATTTCCTGTCAAACTACCACATATGGATAGCAAGTAAATGTTACGTTCCTTCAGATGCTGAGAACCTCATGCTCATGCAGTGTCAGAGCCTGGATGACTTTTCCATGGTACATTATGCAGATTCTGTGCATGGAGGGAAGGTCCTCCTTTTTGGTCATTTGAGCTGTTATATAATTTTCTTACAAGAAAACAACTCTATTCATAAAGGAAATTCTTGTTGCAGTTCTAGATTAGGGCAAGGACACGCACAGGTGGCACCAATGCTGGCACCAAGTGGGAACTTCCTGCAGGCTGCTCTGTTGCAATGAGCTGGCTGAGTTTCTCCTGCGAGCAAGGGATTTGTGCAGTGCTGTATATGCAACACAGTACAGGCATGTGCCTACTCTGGTTAACAGTTATGTGGATCATTAACTGCTCAATGTACAGCAGTTTTCCGATCAGAATCACTACATCACTACCACCCCCAGTACCTTGCTTGCAGCTTTTGGTTTACATTGGGAGGAGGGGAAAGACTAACTGAATAATAAGATAGATAATAATAACTGTGAAAAATGCATATTATATGATTGGCTTTTTGCAAATATAAAATGAATACTATACGTGTTATGTTGGAAAGCTATGCTGTATTAATCTCTTTTAAGTAGTGTGGTAAATATAGTTTTTAGGCTATAACATAATATTAAAATAGAAACTATGTGATGTAATATAATGTATCAAAATGTCCCGAATGTCTCCGGGGGTGTCCTGCCGGCTTCCCTAGCTCTGGCTGCTGAGCCGGAGGCAGCTGCTGTGTTTCTTTTCCACAGAGATACCTCGGTCTTAGCTGGAGGCAGCACACAAGCACTTGGTAGTCCAGGCAGGAGAGGGACTCAGTTACCTTTAGCGGAGAAGCTTACAGCGTCAGTGAAGAAAGGAAGCGTGCTCTGTTGTAAGTTTAGTCCAGGTTTAATAGATGCATAACAAATTCCTGTGATGGTTCCAAGACATGACCTCGGACTACCTTCTTGGTGGAATCCGAAGGGCAACAGAGAACGAGCCACATGGCTTCTGTGTATTTCAAGCCTCGGATTAGGGGTGGGGAAGGACAGGTGAAAGCCAACCAGGTGTCAGGGGATGGCCCAGGGAGATTTGATTGATAGACAGGAGGGAGGAGAATGATGGGGAACAGGTAGTTGCGTAACACTGCAACATCTCCCCCTATTTTTGTTTAAAAAGAAGAAAACTGGGTTTGTGGTGCAGAGTGCTCGCTAAACCATGGTTGGTAAATTAGTTCCTCCTCTATAGGAGGTTCAGTGTTTTCCACCGAGGGTTCTATGTTATTTAATGGAGTACTAAGGGTTTCTAAATGGTAAACTTCAGGAGGGGGGGATGAGGCTGAAATTAACTTGAGAACCATGCGCTTGATTAGTACAAAAACAATGCTAACAACTACAATAATGATAATTAATATAAACAATATTGAAATTACAGTTTTCAGAATAGATCCCACCCAGCCCGAGAGTCCCCAGCCTTTGAACAGTCCACTCAGGCAGTTGTCAGTTTTTCTGTTGATGTCTGAGAGCCTTTGCCAAGGCAGTCCATACATTCGCTTTGGCCTGAGGGATTTTGCAGGAGATTGCTGGTGAAATGATCTCAGGATGAGGAGCATGCTCGGTCTCATGGTGTCTCGAAGCTATACAGGAACTGTGGGATCTAAACTGGTGCAAAAACTTAAGACAGACATATTACAAACTATTCCAGATAGGAGGCTTAAATGGAATTTCCTCCAGAGAACGCGTGTGGCGTTTCCTTCTCCAGGCAGCGTTAGCAACCTGGGGCACTTCTGTGGATTTCTTTGAGACTTTGGGAACATAGGGCCTTACCCACTTGGAGGGAACCCACTTTAACCCAGAGGGGGTGGACACACAGGCGTATCCACGTCCCCAAGTGACTAAGTTGTAAGGTCCCACCGTTTTCCAAGTCTCAGGGTCTTTTACTAAAACCGGAGGCTTTTCTTTTAGCTTCAAGTGACTGCTCCCTCCAAAGTGGCGCAGGATGGGCGGGTTCAGGCTGTCAAAGGAACAATTCAGAAAATTTATCGTGAATAATGCCCTGGACAACCGGATGTGGGGGGGTTCCACTTTCAGAACCTGTTGTTGCTGTTCTAGGACTCTTTTAATACTGCAGTGAGTCCTTTCCACAATGGCTTGACCTGTAGGGGAGTAGGGGATGCCAGTTTTATGCTCCACTCCCCATTGCTGCAGGAAGCTCCCGAATTCCTTGGATTTATAGGCAGGGCCATTATCAGTTTTCAGCTCCTTGGGGATGCCCATGAAAGAAAAAGCTTGTAAGAGGTGCTTAATGGCATCATTAGATGACTCTCCTGTGTGGGCAGAGGCATAGACTGCTCCAGAAAAGGTATCTACACTAACATGAACGTATTTCTGCCGTCCAAATGACTGTATGTGTGTGACATCTGTTTGCCACAGTTCACAACTGTTTAACCCCCTAGGGTTTGCTCCTGCAGTCAGTGTAGGGAGTGCATGTTGTTGGCAATTTGGGCATGTGTCCACAATCGCTTTGGCCTGTTCTCGAGTGATGTTGAACTGACGAACTAGGCCAGGTGCATTTTGGTGGAAGAGCTGGTGGCTGATTTTTGCTTGTTCAAAGACATTTGGGAGAGTGGCCATCACTGCAGGTGCAGCAAGAGCATCTGCCCTTCTGTTACCCTCAGCAATAAACCCTGGCAAGTCGGTGTGTGACCTGACATGCATCACATAAAATGGTTGCTCTCGGCGAGTGACTAGCTTTACAAGTTTTGAGAGCAATTCAAACAGTGTGATGTTAGACACTTCTTGTAGTGTTGCTTGGTCTGCTCTGGATACTACTCCTGCTACATATGCTGAATCTGTAATCAGATTAAATGGCTCTGAGAATTTTTCAAAAGCTCTAACAACAGCAGCTAATTCAGCAACCTGAGGTGAACCTTCCACCTCAGCAATGTCTGTCTCCCACTGCTGGGTTTGAGGATCCTTCCAAGTCATAACAGACTTGTGGGACCTCCCTGATGCATCTGTAAAGACAGTTAGAGCCTTTTTTAAAGGTCTCTTACTCAGAGAGCTTCTCAATTTCAGAATAAATTGAACCTCCTGTTCAAACATTTTGTGGGCAGGCCGGTGGACTGAAATTTGTCCTGAGTAGGAATTCAGAGCAAACTGCAACACTTCATTTTCTCGAAGCAATTGTTCTAATATTTGCATAGAATTTTGGCCTGATTTTAATTCAGTTGGAATGTGAATGCACTCAAAGTCACATCCTGCTAGCTCCCTGATCCGGGTCCTTGCTTTCCGGATCAGTTCTGCTACCAGCTCCTGAGGCTTTGTCATTCTCTTGGGCCGTTTGTGACTGAGGAAAACCCATTCTATGATCAAGAGAGGGTCCCTCTTGTCCTGGCCCTTTTTAGATGTGCCTTTTGCCTTAGGTGTATGTTTTTCCTCCCACTGGAAAATGATTCCATGGAGGTGTGGTAGCTTACCTAAGATGATAAGTTTGAATGGCAGGTCAGGCTGGCATCGGTGAGCCTGTCTTGTGGACATTGCAATTTGAACCTTTTCTAGAGCTTTCCGTGCTTCTGGGGTAATGGACCTAGGAGCACCTGGGTCCTCTCCCCCTTTCAATAAATTGAAAAGAGGGGCAAGGTCTTCATTAGTCAGACCAAGCCATGGTCTTACCCAATTTAAGGATCCACACAGCTTGTGGACATCCGCAAGGGTCTTGATGTTTGGATTGATTTCTAATTTTTGAGGAACAATGGTCCTATTTCCAATTTCTAGGCCCAAATATCTCCAAGGTGGCATCTTTTGAATTTTCTGTTCCTGGAGCTCGAACCCTGCAACAATCAATGCATCGATTGTTAGGTCAAGGACATGTGTGAGTAGATCATTATTGGGAGCACACACAAGTATATCATCCATATAGTGATAGATGATGGCTTTTTCTGCAGCTGCACGGACTGGGGAAAGCAGGGAAGAGACATACCACTGGCAGATAGCTGGGGAGACTTTTAAACCCTGAGGAAGAACTGTCCAATGGTACCTTTTCATAGGGGCTTGCATGTTGATGGTTGGGACTGAGAATGCAAAACGCGGTGCATCATCAGGGTGGAGGGGAATATGGAAAAAACAATCTTTTATATCAATAACAGCTAATTTCCAATCTTGGGGAAGCATTGTTGGGGATGGCATTCCAGGCTGGGGAGAGCCCATATCTTCAATAACATTATTAATTTGTCGGAGGTCGTGGAGGAGCCGCCATCTCTTTTTGTCAGCCTTCTGAATTACAAAGACTGGAGAATTCCACGGGGATGTGGTCTCCACAATGTGACCCTTTTTCAATTGCTCTTCCACTAGCTCCTCAAGCGCCTTTATTTTTTGTTTACTTAGCGGCCATTGTTTCACCTGAACTGGATTGTCTGTTTTCCACTTCAGTTTTTGAGTGAGGCGCTGTTGTTCAATGGCCGCTGTACAAAAATGTTGTGGGGAGTCTGGAATATTAATTGTGACACCCCACTGAGCCATCAAATCTCTCCCTAACAAAGGTTCTGAATAATCTAACACAAATGGACGGATATTTGCCATTTGTCCATTTGGTCCTTCAATTTGGACAATATTTTTGGATTGTTTTGCCAATTGGATGCCTCCCACACCTTGAACATGACCAGCAATGTTTTGCAAAGGCCAATGTGCTGGCCAGTCCCGTACTGGGATTACTGTGCAGTCTGCACCTGTGTCCACAAGCATTTCAATGCGTTTTGATTCACCACCACCACTGACATTGCACCATAATTTGGGTTTGTGAGTTCCAATAGCTTGGACTCGGGCGACTGTGGGCTCTTGTTTTTTAGTGCTTTCAGGTAAATTTGGCACAGGGATAGCTTGTGCAACAATTTGACCTTTAGGAAGAAACAGAGGCGGGTGAGTGCAGTGCAGCCCAAGTATGAATTGCTCAGGATTTGATGTTGTCATTCCTGGAGCAATTTCAATTTCGTGTGGTGTGTGTTTGGTGTTCCCAACAATGATGTACTTACAGCAAATGTGGTGCCACATACCCTTCTGTTCTGGCTTGACAGAGACAAAATGCCAGTCAGTATCTTTCAGCTGGAGTGATTCTGTCAGCTGCAACCTGTAAGGCTCATTGACAGAATAAGTGGTTAACATTGGATCACCTGAATTATAACAAAGGCTATCTTGTTTAACATTTAACACTGGATAAGCAGATGTGATTTTTGAAGCATTTGCTTCACTTTTAGAAACAGTAACATTACCGCGCGCTTGGTTAGGTTTGGTTTTTATATTCACTTGGCCTGCCCTTTTTGTGTCTGCACGCTGAGCAGGCTGGTGCTTACATTTTAGTTTTTTTGTTGTTGTTGACTTTCTGGGAGTGTTTGTAATTTCCCTCCCATGTTATTTCTAAATTCGTCAAATTGCTTTTTCAGTGGGCACTGGCTGCTCCAGTGCCCGAGGTTACTGCAAAGCGGGCATGGCTTAGTGGGTACAACCGCAGCTGGCCGTCGCTGCTGCTCAGGGTGCTGCTGTGCTGAGGGAGCGGGCACAGGGCTGGCAACGGCGACACGCTGAGGTGTTCTTTGCAGCTTTGATCTGGTATCTTCAGTAACACCCATTAGAGGCACTTTCCTGTTAAAAACTAGAAGCATATCTTTTAATGTGGGGGGGGGGTTCTAAAGGGAGGCTTAGAATTGCTGCTCGACACTGTTCATTTGCATTTGTAAATGCCATTTCCTCTAAAACCTCTTCTCTTGCATTCTCTTTTTTAACTTGGATTTCAATGGCTCTAGTTAACCTTTCTACGAATTTCAGAAAAGGCTCTGATGCCAGCTGTTTAATATTACTATAGGGTTCAAAAGGCCCCTCAGGTTGGAGGGAAAAGAAGGCTTTTTCAGCTGCTTCTTTTACCCTTTCGAGTACTACTTCAGGTATAGCAGTTGCTTGAATTGAGGCGGAGGACCACTGCCCTTCACCGGAGAGATGCTCAATGGTAATTGGCACACCATTAGCATCTCTCGCTGTGTTTGGATCAGCCTGCAAGCTTGGGAGAGCTTCTTTTAACAGTTGTTTCCATGAAATTTCCCATAATTTAAATTCTGTAGAGGTCATAAGGCATGAGAAAAGCTGTTTTAAATCATGCGGGACTACTACATTTCTGCTCAATTCAGAATTTAGAAGACCACGGAAGTATGGACTGTGTGGTCCATACTCCTTGTGGGATTTACATATTTCTTTAATTAATTGACGTCCAAAAGAGTTCCAATTAGCAGTCTGGGCTGCTGCTCCTTGCGCTGCAGGCTGGTATGTAACAGGGGCAAATGACAGAATAGGACCCTGTATTGGGTGTGCAGGTTGTTGCTTTGTATCCTTTGAATTGGAAGCATTGGGATAACAAGAGCAGGTTTGGGGACATGCAGTGGGCGTGCCCCCACCGTGGGAACTCGGGGAGGGGGCGGCAACACAATGGGAGCAGGGGGCGGGGTCAGGGGATAGGCAGGGGGCGGGGTTACCGTGGGAAAAAGGGGCGGGGTCACGGGAAAGGCAGGGGGCGGGGACACCGTGGGAAAAAGGGGCGGGGATACCGTGGGAACAGGGGGTGGGGACACCAGGTGACGTCACTTCGGTAGACGCCTCCTGGGAGGAGTAGAGGGGCGGAGCTGAGGGTACAGCAGGAAAGGGAGGGGGCGGCCCCCTTGAATGTTGCAGGGGTTGTTGGGAAGAAGGTGCACAGGCTTTGGAAGATGCCACGTGGCCTCCTCCATCTTGGGTAGCTCCTGGGTACTGGGAGCTATTTTGGGGTTCACTGCTCTCCTGGAAATTAACATGTGCTCTGGGTTTCAGAGCAGGGGAAGCAGGGTTTTGGGGAGTTTTCCACAAGGCCTGGCCAGGGCTTTGTGGAACAGGGGGAGGGGGTTCAGGTATTTTAATTTGCTCTGGGAGTCGACTTCCCAGATCATGAGGAGGGTCTGCTTCCTTTAAAATACCAAGTATTGGGGTAAGGGGTTTGGGACTGGAAGAGGGGGACACAGGGAGAGCAGAGGTACACGGTTTAGAATTCGGCTTTTTCTCCAATTCCTTTTGTTTGAGTAAGGCAGTCCGAATTTGTAAACTCCAGAACACAAATTTAGCTGATGATGTGTCCCCAGACTGTCCCAAAGATATCAATTTAATTCCAATTTTATCCCAAAACTGAAGGTTTTGGACTTCTTCTGGAGAAATTTGTGGGAAGTTCAGAAAAAGCCACCTTATAAACTTTTTTAATTTTCCTTTGGAGAATTTCACATTTGCATTAGCTAAAATTGCAATAATATGATAATACACTCCTTTTTGTTCTGTGCTTAATTTCGAGCCCATGTTTGGATGTAATGGCACAGAACAAGTCCCGCAGACCGAAAACAAAGCAAAAATCAGCTTCCGATTATGAAAGAAAAAGGAAAACCCACGATTAAAAGGCGAAAACAGGCGAAAGCTTATACCATGTAGCTGTATTCACCCCTTTCAAAACTTGCAGCGCAGCAGGGAATTGGAACTCGCCCCGGCTACGTGGAAACAGAGTTCAAGCGCCCCCCCCTCTGCGGAAGGCAGCCGCTTCCCCCGGCCCAGCCACGTGGAGAGACAGAGACCAAGCAGCCCCCCCCCCCTTCCCCCCCCGGCAGCACGTGGAGACAGAGACAAAGGATTTACCCCTCCCCCCGGCCACGCGGGGAGCCGAAACTGAGGCGGCGGCTGCACGTGGAGAGACAAAGAGACAAAGGTTTTCCCTTCCCCCCACCCACGTGGAGAGACAGAGCCCAGGGCTGGCGGCGCCGAGCCGCGCGAGTTTTAAAGACAGTTAATACACGCTACAAAATTACAGCTTACAGAGAAAGCACCTTTCTTTTCGCAGGGGCTGCGCAGCGGAATCGAAGCTGATGCAATGTTAGGGTACGCAGGCTTGTCTTCACTGGAATAGGACTTTCTTGGGCAGTAGAAAGCTACCCTATTTTCTCCTGGAAAAATTAGATCCAGAAGGAAGCAGTATTTTCCAGGAGGGCAGTGCTTTCGGCGAGGCTTTTGTGGGTTTAAATCCCAAGTCTCTCTGGAGGGCTGTGACGAAACCAGCCCTTTACCAGTCGAAGCAAAGCTGCTGTAAAACTTCTCTGAGGTTCCTGGGATCCCTTTTGGGGCTGCAGTTTCGAGCAGCCGCACGGTGGGCGCCAGTTATAATGTATCAAAATGTCCCGAATGTCTCCGGGGGTGTCCTGCCGGCTTCCCTAGCTCTGGCTGCTGAGCCGGAGGCAGCTGCTGTGTTTCTTTTCCACAGAGATACCTCGGTCTTAGCTGGAGGCAGCACACAAGCACTTGGTAGTCCAGGCAGGAGAGGGACTCAGTTACCTTTAGCGGAGAAGCTTACAGCGTCAGTGAAGAAAGGAAGCGTGCTCTGTTGTAAGTTTAGTCCAGGTTTAATAGATGCATAACAAATTCCTGTGATGGTTCCAAGACATGACCTCGGACTACCTTCTTGGTGGAATCCGAAGGGCAACAGAGAACGAGCCACATGGCTTCTGTGTATTTCAAGCCTCGGATTAGGGGTGGGGAAGGACAGGTGAAAGCCAACCAGGTGTCAGGGGATGGCCCAGGGAGATTTGATTGATAGACAGGAGGGAGGAGAATGATGGGGAACAGGTAGTTGCGTAACACTGCAACAATGTAAGATACTTTTTCTAACTAGCTCAAGGAATGGATAAGATAATCAAGAAATTGTTTGCATAGAGATAACAGCAACAAAACACCAAGGTCTCAAGAGAAGAATTATGGCCTCCTTATGAGGACAACCAAGAGGGACCAAGAGATTAATTTACAAGATGAAGGGGGGAAATTGAAATTAAGCAGAAACACCCTTAGTTTGAAAGGAATATTTGAATCATGTATGAGATATATGAATATGCAACAGGTTATTGTTTTTAAGGGTTAATCCTTTGTTAGCAAAATGTGCTTTTGTAGCAGAGAGCAAAAGCACCCGGATGTCGGTAATTCTTTGCTTTTTATTGTCTTTTATTGTCCTAACTTTGATTGCTCAAATTCTTATTGCTCTAACTTTTATTACTATTTTTATTATTACTTTCATTACTATTAAACTTCTAAAATTTTAACACAAGTGAATGGTGTTTTTCACAATTGGTGCCATGACTCGGATCTAACACCTCGCTGCCGAGACCTTGGAGGATTCTGAGTGAGGGAGGCGCCCTGTCAAGTTTGGCAGCCTCTCTCTGTTTCTTCTAGCGTGATCGGCAGACACAGGTTCCAACCCTGTGGACAAAGAGACAATAAAACAAAGAAAAGGGAAGAAGCTCCCTAAAACCACAGTAATTTGCCCCCTAAGACTAAGTGTATACAAAGACCTGGAAAGGAAAAAGGATTGTAAGTACTTTTCAGGGGGGCAAGTATGGGGGGAGCAATCTGTGTGAATGAGAGGTGGGCTGGTTATCTTAGACCTGCTATGTGAGCGAGGAGTCTCCCATGTCATGATCCGCTCATACGAACAGATGTCGTGATGATTCATTAGCTGATCTCAGAGTGCAAAAAACACAACACGGAAAGGGGATTGCAGCATCAATCAAAACAAATGTACCTTTATTGAATGACAAAAGCAAATGAGTTAAAGGAATCAGGAAAAGGAAACAAACAGAAAAGAGAGGGAGAAAGAGAGAGAGAGTATAGCTACCAAATGTAGAGAGACAAAGTCCTCATGGTCCAGTCGATGGAGTTTGCCTAGTCACATCGGGGTAATCTCAAAATCCTGGTTAACTCAAGGTTCTATTATAGTCCATTGCTGAGGGGGGGAAAAGATCTTGAAATCGCTGAGGGGGAAAAAAGGTATTGAAGACAGGTACAGACAGTCCATGTTCTCAGCAGGATAAGTCAATATCAGCAGTGAGCGGGACCCATTGTTTCAGGACTGGTTTCTGTGGGAAACCAGTCTAGGTCCAGTGAACACATCTGCAGGCAACACTTAGCAGGCATCCCACTTCAGCCAGGCCAGCACCCCTGTATCAGAATTACGGGGGTCTCAGTCCTTGGGAGGGGGCTTCAATCTCCGTCTGTCACAGTGGTAGTGGAGCAGATGAAGGGTTTTCCTTGGGGGAGGGGGGGCTACCAAAGTTGCCCCAGCAAGTTCATTTGGCCAAGAGGTGGGAAAATTTCTGGGCTATTGTCGCAAAGCAGGTGCAAGCATATGGGGCCCGTCGCCCCTTGGCAGGCCCTGCTAGAAGCAGTCATTGTAGACACAGCTGCGAACAATCACTTGGCAGGCCAGAACTTTGCTCAGGGGCCTCAGGATCTTGGCGTGCATCCACCTCAGGCAGGCCAGAATTCCGATCAGGGTCCTCTGGGTCCCGGTGTCTGTCCTTGGGACGGTCGTGAGGCAAATGAGAGGAACTTCAGACCGTCTTTCACACCATGCTGTGGTTCCTTTCTTTCGCGAGACAAACAGCCAGTAAAAGGATGAAGCTAAAGATAAAAGGAGTGAAAGAATCCCCCGGGGTAACTGGGCCTGGGTCTCAGGGAAGGGGTGGGACCCCTTGGAGAGAGGGAGCTGAGGGTTTTCCTGGCACAATCCACTGGGAAAGTGGGATAAAAAGTGGAGGGGGCCCCAAGAATTTTTGCTAGGTTGAGGGTCTAAAACCACACAAGAGACTCGTGAGTGCCAAACTCAAGAGCACCTAGGCTTAAAAGCTGCTAGATTGAGAGTAGCAAACACTAGAGACTCAGGGGTGTGGGATCCAAGAGCACCTTGAAATAGCCAATAACATCTGAGATTTCAACAAGTGATTTGAAAGTAAAAGGTACCTTATTGTTGTCTTGTGTGTGAGAGTGAGTCACATGCAAAATCAGCTTCAGCTTCCTGGATAGACCCGCAAACAAGCCATTGTTCCCCCGTGTGTGGGAACTGTGGGGAGAGAGAGTGAGTCACACGCAGACAGCCTAACAGGTGAACTGGCACCAGACGTGACCAGATTCAGGGCCCTTCCCGGAGGCCCAGTGGTACTGAAGCCCAGAGAAGCCAACCCCAAAGCAAGGGACAAGGGAGGGCTATAGTATCTTAGGACCTTTTAGCACCGCAGCTGCAAGGGGTAGTCGTGTGGCCCATTCCCTCAAGGATACAGGGAGTGGGAAGTCCAGCTTGAGCAAGGTACGGAGGTCTGAACTCCTGACTCTGAGGCTATCTCTAGGGTAGAGGGAAGGCCAAACCTCAGGGGAGGTGGAAGGGGTCAGGGTAGGGGGGCCTACATGGACCAGTGATTCTCTAGCAACAAGGGTCCGCTTCGTGTAAGTCTAAGAGGTTTTCTAATGTTTCCTTCCTCTGTCCAATAAAATAAAAGAGAAATTTACAGGGTGCTGAACGTAAGTCAGTAGGGAAACTTAGGAGTATCAGTACTTAAAATTCTGGGGTGTTGAAAAAAAAGTACCTTACATAGTCCGGGTGGGCGCAGAACCAAGAACCAAAAACTCGGCTAAGTTGAGAAGTATGAATGAATAGGCCTGAGGGTATGAGTAAATGTAGATGAATGATAGTATATGTAATGTAGATTGTTTATTTTAAGCTTCACTATATCTCCTTAGAGGGAAGTGTATTGAATTGTATTGTGAAAGGAAGGGTTTTTTTGTGTTGTGGGAAGAAGGTAGTATTTAAGTTGTTAAAGTGGGAAAGAGGCAGGAGATGAATAGATAAGATCTTGAAAAATGGGACAGAAAACCAGTAAGTTGAGTACAGGAAAAAAAAAAAAAAGGGAATAAAAGGGTACCAGCAGAGATACCCCAAGATAGCCCTCTGAGAGTTATGTTAACTAACAGGGATACAAAACCTTTTACAAGGAGAAAGGACAATGATCCAATTTTGTATGATAGAATGGGCAAAGAAGGAAATAAGATCTGACTGCGTTTATTGGCCTAGATACACTTTTTTTTTTGATGTTTAGATTTGTCAGAATTTATTTGTAAATTCAAAAGAACCGTTTAATCCAGAAGAGAGTATGCCGCATGCTGGATGGGAGATTATAGGAGAATAAAATTTTTTAAAATATCAGAAATTCCCCCAAGACAAAGCAAGAAAAGAAAAAAGGGGAAAGAAAAGGACTGGGAACAAGAGGAAAAAAAGAAAGATCCTTTACAGGTATTACCTCCTCCGTTCCCGCTTGCGCCCCCACCATTCGCGGACGCACCACTCCCCCCAGCCCCCGTCCCAGCTCCCGTCTTGCCGCTCGTGGCTGCACCACGCGATCCAGCCCCTGTGCCGGCTCCGGCCCCGCCGGTGAATTTGTCTGCCTCAGTCCCGGCCGCCTGGCCCTCAGCTGCTCCACCGGCCATGCCGAGGGTCCCTCCTGCCGCGTGGTCTGTTGTCGCCATGCCGACTGTGCCAGGGGTCCCGTCTGTCCCGGCCGTCCCATCCCCAACCGCTTCTCCCGTGGCTGTCCCCACTGCCCCACTCCTGCCTGCTCTGCCCATACTGACTGCACTGGGCGCCACCACTGCTGCCGCCCTCGGCTCACGTGCTTTGTCTCCGTCAGCTGAGCTGGGAGCTGCCGACTCGGCCGCCATAAACCATGTGAGGGCCATCCACGCTCCAGTTTGGTTTCCACCGGAAGACCCCCCTCCTTTGGCGGTTCCGGCAGTAGACCCTGCCTATGCCCTCCCCTTAGAAGACCAAGACTCGGCACGGATCCCTTCCCTCACTCCCTTTCCTCCGACACTTCCATCTGTCCCTACCCTAGGTCCCGTTCCCTTAGTAACGACAGCTCCTGCTGTTCAAGAAAACTTTCTCCCTGAAGAAGAAGCATCTTATCGAAACACAAGAAGCTCAGCCAAAAGACAGCCCTCCCCTAATCTTTCCTCAAAGCAAGGGAAAAATCCCATAAGCACAGCTGAACAATTAGACCAATTCTTAAGTCCAAACATTTTTACTTGAGAAGAGATACAATCTATAAGGAAAATAGGGGGTTTTTTTTCAGAAAGAGAGACAAATGATTAGGGCTGCTGGAAGAAAAATTTGGGAAAGGGAGAACCAGCAGGGCCCCCCAGGAGATCAGAAAATGCCAATAGCACCTCCTAATTAGGGTCAAAATAATGAGGAGGGGAGAAAACAAATGAATGATTATCGTAATTTGATAATCAAGGGAATAAAAGAAGCAGCACCCCGAAGGCAAAATGCTAAAAAGGCTTTTAAGGGACAGCAGGGGAAAGAAGAAACTCCAACTGAATGGTTAAACAGACTTAAGAGAAATATGAAACAATATTCTAAAATAGACCCTGAGACTATTGTGGGACAAGCTCTGTTAAGAATTAATTTTGTCACTAATACCTAGCCAGATATTAAAAACAAAATAGAAAAAAATAGAAGACTGACACGAGAGATCACTAGATGGGTTATTAAAGGAGGCTCAAAAGATGTATGTCCAAAGAGATGAAGAAAAAGCTAAAGTGAAAACATAAATTATGGTAACCACTATGCAAAAAAAGTAATTTTCAGAAGAATGTAAAACCCCCAAGCACCACTCCTAAACATGAAGGTCATAGACAGGGGAAAGGAAAAGAACAGAACTCTAGTACAAACCAAATCTCAGGAGCATTCTCAAAATATCTGTTTTTACTGCAGAGTCTAAAGACATTATAAAAGAAATTGCCTTGATCAGATAAAAGATCTAAAAATCTTCCGAGAGATGGGCCCAGAGGAAGAATAGGGAAGTCATAGGCTCTATTTTCTAGAAGACAAATACCATCTAGAGCCTGTGATAACTTTAAAAGTGAGTCCTCAAGAAGAAAAATTAGAGTTTGTGGTAGACACAGGAGCAGAAAGAACCTGCCTGTTAAATATTCCAAAAAGTTATAGTGTAAGCAAAGACACAGTAAAAAGTAACAGAAGCAAAAAGAGAGTTTTATAGTACCTGTCACTAAAGATGTGATAATTGAGGGAGAAACTAGAATTTGGATGGGAGATGTCTTATTAGTCCCTGTGGCAGGTAGCAGCATATTAGGAAGAAACTTACAGATGATATAAAATGGACCAAGGAAGATGATGTTAAATTAGAAGAGTTGAAGTTAAAACTGGCCTCAGTACCAGTTTTAAGCTTACCCTCGTTAGAAAAACCCTTTCGTCTGTACATAAATGTAGAAAATGGGGTAGCTCATAGACTTCTAGTTCAAGAGTAAAGAACAGTACAGAGACCAGTAGCTTATTTATCAAAGATGATAGACCCAGTGAGCCACAGCTGGCCAGTATGTATTCAAGCTATAGCAGCTACTGCAATCCTAGTAGAAGAAAGTCGTAAGCTTACTTTTAGAAGTAAACAAGTTGTGTGTACACCTCGTGTGGTCCGAGCTGTGTTGAATCAGAGAAGAGAGGAAAAGATAAGGAAAAGAAGAGAAAGTGAGAAGGGAAAGAAGAGAGAAGTTAAAGAAAGGGGAGAGATGGTTAGTGGACTCTAAGATGTCAGAATGTAATGATGTCTTAGTGCTAAAAGAGGACAAGAGTTTGAATACAGTTTCTGTATGAAAGGCAAGGAAGTGTCCTAACACATAGTTGTTTAGAAATTGTTCAATACCGAACTAGAGTCCAAGAAAGTTTAACAGAACAGGCTCTCCTTGAAGGGAAAAGAAGATATATTAACTAAGGAAAAACAATGTCAGGAGCACCTAGGGACCCCAAGTTTAGAGTTGTCCAAGTTGAGAAGTGTTTGGCCACTCTCATATGAGCGGCGGGGTCTCGGGGGCTGCAGCAAGGGTCAATTCATAGGGGTGACCCGGCGCAGCAACTCCCAGTGTTCGCCCACCCACTAGAAGCGGTGCAAAGCGCAGTTTACGTAGAGCACCGCTAGAGTTTGAGAGCTAGTTTAGTTATACCAAGGTCCCAGAGAGCAAAAGGTTGCCAGATGCGCTTGCCGACACGGCGGCGGTGCTAGGCGCAGATTGCGCGGGTTTGCCGCCCAAGAGTAAGCTAACTCAGTGGCAGAGCTGCAGGGGCTGGCTCCCAGCCTGCCGGGGTCCCGAGTCCAGGATGGCAGCCTCTGCCCCGACAAGTAGGTCGAGAGAGAGAAAAAGGTAGTGAGAGAGAGAGAAAGAGAAAGAGAGAGGGCGAAAGGGAGCCGAAGCATGCCCCCAGGGTCCCCGCGACGGTAGCTGTCTGCGAGTTTCTCCCCCACTCCCGCTAGGGCAGAGTCTGCCCTAGCCAGGGCCGCTGCGGTGCAGTAGCAGGAACGGAAGAAGAACAAGGGACAGCCATTGAATGCACTGCTGTTAAAAGAAGGAGAGGGGCCAGCGCTAAAAATAAGATTAATCTCTCGCTAGCTCTCCAAACCTCACAAAGTTGTTTATTTTTTTAAAGCAAAATTTCCTTTTTTCTTTCTGTTTCTTTTCTTTTTTCTTACTGTTAAAAAGAAGAAGCTTTTGTTCTGAAGAATGAGTCTGTAATGCTAAAACATTGCCCAAAGAGTAAAAAGCAATAGATGCGATTGATCGCGTGTTAAATTCGACTTGACCTTTCTTGTTTAATTAATTATAGCTCACAAAATATGAATTTGCCTCTACAGCTGTTAGCACAGCTGGATACAAGAAGAGGCGGCTGTAGAAAAAAAGCTTTTTGCTAAACCCAAAAAGTTTTGAAGAAAACTAATAGCAAAAGTTAATGTAGTGTTGTCTTCCTTTTATCGCTGTCCCTGTGCTTTTAAGAAGTCCTTTTCGAGTAGTACTAAAACAACAATCCAAACCAAAGAAAAAGAGTAAATTCATACCAGCAAAATCAAAGAACTTATTAAAAAACCTAAAGAATAGACTATCACATCTAAACTAAGTAATACCAAATTAACTTTCAAACAGAGACTAAGTAGTAATAGTTTAGGAAGACCCAAATAATCCAAAGAATGTACAAAAAACCACACCTAATTAAGAAATAAAGCTAAACTTACATCACTAATTTCAAATACTACCTAAATAAACCCTAAGATGCCTCCAACACCTCCTTAAAGAAAAATACTTCCACTTCAAACAAAAAATTAAGACTATTTTAGTCAGTTCTCATATTCTAACCTTAACCTATAACTGTTATAACCCATCCAAATTAAGTACCTGTAAGCAAAGCAAGAAAAATACTAATAAACAGAGAACTGAATGACCAAAAAGAATGAGATAAATTTGTTTTACATTTAATCTTAAAGATATAGTCCAAGATTCAATAAAAAACAACTAGTAAACAAAAAAGTAAAACCAACACAGCAATCTAACTCTGTATTAGCCCCAAATTATATGCTAAATCGTATTATAAGACTCCAAACAGTTATAAAGATGATAACAAACAAAGCTACTCAACCATTAAAATTAATATCAAGTCAGCAAAGCCAAACAAAAACTGTAATATATCAAAATAAGTTAGCTTTAGACTATATATTAGCTAAAGAAGCAAGTGTTTGTAGAAAGTTTAATATATCAGATTGTTAAAAATAGATGACAACAGAGATGTCATCCCGAGAAAAGCAAAACATATCAAAAAAATAACCCAGGTACCAGTCCAAAATTGGAAAACAATGTCAAAAACTAGCTAGTAGAGTAATGTATTGAAGATAGTAGAAAAAATTAAGATTCTTCCTTTTATGTGTTACAAGTGTTTTGATATTTCTTCCTTATTTAATCCCGTTTTTTTAAATTATCAGCATAGTCCAAAGAATGCAAGTGTGAAATACGCCAATCACTTGTTTTAAAATTTTAAAAGCTTAATAGTAATAAAATGGTTATAAAAACAGTAATACAAATTAGAGTAATAAGAATTTGGACAATCAGAGTTAGGACAATAAAGGACAAGAAAAGCAAAGAATACGAACGTTCAGGTGCTTTCCTCAAAAAAAGCATGGCTTGCTAACAAAGGATTAACTCTTAAAAGCAATAGCCTGTTGCATATTCATACATCTCATACATGATGCATAAATACTTTTCAAACAAAGGGTCTTCTCTGGTTATTGTCAACTTCTCCTCCTAAATCCTGTTGGTGCTTCAAAGATGAAAAGGAGGTGGAAGAAAGTTTGTATTTTCTTGATTATCTCATCTCTTTCTTGAGCTAGTTAAAGAGTATCTTACATAGCATAGTTTGTTTTAACATTATTTTATAACCTAAAACTATATTTCACACACTACTTCAGAGAATTAATACATCCTAACTTTCTAACATAACACATATAGTATTCATTTTAATATTTTGCGAAGAGCCAATCGTATAATATGCATTTTTCACACAAGTTGACAAGAAATATTACTCAAACCAAATGATTTATAAAGAATAAGAGGGAGGATTGTGAAAAATGCATATTATATGATTGGCTCTTCACAAAATATTAAAATGAATACTATATGTGTTATGTTGGAAAGTTAGGATGTATTAATCTCTTTTAAGTAGTGCTATATTAATCTCTTTTAAGTAGTGTGGTAAATATAGTTTTTAGGCTATAGCATAATATTAAAATAGAAACTATGTGATGTAAGATACTATTTGTAACTAGCTCAAGGAATAGATAAGATAATCAAGAAATTGTTTGCATAGAGATAACAGCAGCAAAACACCAAGATCTCAAGAGAAGAATTATTGCCTCCTTATGAGGACAACCCAGACTTCGAGAGACCAAGGTGATTGATTTACAAGATAAAAGGGGGAAGTTTACATTAAGCAGAAACACCCTTAGTTTGAAAAGAATATTTGAATCATGTATGAGATATATGAATATGCAATAGGCTATTGCTTTTAAAGGTTAATCCTTTGTTAGCAAAATGTGCTTTTGTGGCAGAGAGCAAAAGCACCCAGATATCCGTAATTCTTTGCTTTTTATTGTCTTTTATTGTCCTAACTTTGATTGCCCAAATTCTTATTGCCCTAATTTTTATTACTATTTTATTATTACTTTCATTACTATTAAACTTCTAAAATTTTAACACAAGTGAATGGCATTTTTCACAGTAATTTGAATAGCTGTTAAGAGTTAAGGATGTTATGAAAAGGAGAGAGATGCAGACAGAGAAGGGGCAAAGACAGAAATGAGAGAAGGGCAAGAAGGAGAGGTGCAGAGGAAGAGACAGAGGGAGGCTGAGACCAAGAGTGACAGGAGAGGGCAGAGAGAGAGAAAGAGGAGAAGGCCAGAGAGAGAGGGGTAAGCCTCTTAGGAGAATGGATCCATGAGAAGGAGAGAGACAGAGAAAGAGGGGCAGCTACAGAGAGACAAAGATGGATGAGGTAGAGCGAGATGGGGGGAGGGGGTGTGTGATGCAGGGAAAGCAGGAGAAACCTAGAGCGGAATATGACAAAGAATGAGACACCAACATTGAAGAGACTGTCAAGGAGTCTGAGAGAAAGAGAGCAGCAGTCAGGGAAGGAGGCCGAGACAGGCAGGAAGTCAGAAGGGCAGGGAGAGTGAGAGGTAGTCAGACTAAGGCAGAGAGGGGCAAGCAGGCTGAGTAGCAGGCATCCAGAAGAAGCAGGCAGAGAAGAGAGGGAGGCAGAGAGAAAGAGATCCCAGCAGGCAGGCTGAGATATGGGGTGAGTGGGGCAGGAAGACAGAGGGAAAGGCAGGCAGAGAAGCAGATGAAGATAAAAAAGGTGGGCAGGGAAAGAGAGAGAGAGAGGAAGGAAAGACAGAGAGGGGTGGGCAGGAAGGCAGAGAGAGAGGCAGGGAAACAGGCAGAGAAGGAAGGCAGGCAGGCTGAGAGGCAGAGAGACAGGAAGACAGATGGAGAGAAGCAGACAGAGAGTCAGAGGCAGGTGGGCATAGAAACAGGAAGTCAGACAGATAGAGAGATGTAGTCAGAGAGAGAGGGGCTGGCAGGGAAAGTGATAGGCAGTCAGGCAAACAAAGTCAGGAAGTCTGAGAAGGGGCAGGAAAAAAGGGAGAGGGGCCGAGAGTGGCAGGCAGAGAGGAGAGACAAACAGAGGCAGTGAGGCAGAGAGGCGAGTAGGGAGAGAAAGAGGTAGACAGGTGTGGAAAAATACTGAAAGACAAAGCTCAGCAAGGAGTGCACACATTGGCAATAGTTCATGAGAAAAAAGCTGTCTGCAAACTTTAGGAGCAGGAACACTGAGGGTGCTTGGTGTACTCCCCTGAGAGAGCAATAGAACAAAGGATGGAGGGGCACGGAGGTGTTGCGGTCATGCTCTGTTTAAAACAATGCAGCTAACGGGAGCTAAGCCAAAGGAATGGCCCAACCAGTGACTGAAAGCTGAACTTTCATTAACTTGAAAATACATATTGCTTTTCATGTCCCTGCATATGCAAATGATATAAAACCTGTACATGTATTACTGAAGTCACCCAAACTCCACCTAATCATGAAATGAAATCAACTGAAATTTTATCTTTTCACCATCCTCAAAGAAAACAATATTTATATAACTTAAAAGACTTGGACAGACAGATAATATACTGACTAAGAAGGGAAAGATCTAGCTGCCCTTGGGCCCACTACATCTGCTGATAACCCAGAAAGCAAGAGGGTCTCCCTTTCCTAAATTTTTATGTGACAACAGGGAGAGAGGAAAGCAGGCAGAGAGACTGAAAGGTAGGCCAGCAGAGAGAGGCAGGCTGGCAGATAGGGACAGGCAGAGAGAGATGTGCATGGAGGGAGAAAGAGAGGCAGACAGGAAAAAGAGGCAGGTAGGAAAGCAGAGAGGGAGGCAGACAGGCAGTGAGAGAGCCTGGCAGGGATGTCATGAGGAGCAGGGAGGCAAACAGGCAGGCAGAGGGGAGGGAGAGAGAAAGGCTGGAAGAGACAGAGGGAAAGAGGGAGAGAAAATAAAAGAGCCAGGCAGAGAGAAAGAGACACACTGAGGCATGAAGAGAGGGAAAAAGTCAAGAAGAGAATGAGATGGGAGTGCAGGAGAGAGAGGTGGACAGAGGAGGAAAGTGCCAAAGGAGGAGAGAGGGAGAAGAGCATGTAGAGAGAAAGACGGGGCAAGCCTGGAGACTGAGGCAGAGAGGAAGGCGGGGGGGGCAGGACAGAGAGAGTTATGCAAGAAGAGGGAGACAGTGATAGTTTGGGGGAAAAGAGAGTTGCTGTGGTGGGTCAACCTTGGCTGGCCACCAGGTGTCCACCAAGCCACTCTATAACTCCCCCTCCATCAACAGGATGGGGGAGAAAATACGATGAAAAGCTTCTGTGTACAAATAAAGATAGGGAGATCATTTACTAATTACCATCACAGGCAAAACAGACTCAACTTGGGAAAATTTAATTGAATTTACTCCCAGTTAAACAGAGCAGGACAAGGAGAAATAAGAATAAATCTAAAAATACCTTCCCCCCACCCCTCCCTTCTTCCCAGGCTCAGCTTCACTCCTGACTCTTCTACACCTCCACTCAAGTGACACAAGGTGATGGGGAATGAGGGTTGTGGTCAGTACATAATGTTTTGTTTCTGTGGCTCCTTCCCACTCATGCTCTTCCCCTGCTCCAGTGCGGGGTCCCTCCCACAGGATACAGTCCTTCATGACTACCCAGCAAAGTGGTGGAGTTACCACCCCTGGAGGTATTTAAAAGACGTGGATGTGGCACTTGGGGACATGGTTTAGTGGTGAACACAGTGGTGTTAGGTTAATGGTTCGACCGACTCAATGATCTTAAAGGTCATTTTTAACCTTAATGATTTTATGAACTTCTCCAGTATGGGTCCTTCCCATGGGCTGCAGTTCTTCACAAACTGCTCCAGCATGAGCCCTTTCTATTGGGTACAGTCCTTCAGGAACATCTGCTGCAGCACGGATCCCCCACAGGGTCACACGTAGACGTGATGCTTAGGGACACAGTTTACTGGTGGGCTTGGTAGTGTTAGGTTTACAGTTAGATTCTATGATCTTGAAGGTCTTTTCCAACCAAAATGATGTTATGATTCTATATCTATTATTCTTTTTGTTGTATTCCCAAAGCTGTTTTGCCTGCAATTTGTAGAGAGCTGTAGATCACTCCAGCCAGGTTCACTGCAGGGTATTTCCTATCTCTTGAGTAGTTGGAGTACAATTAGCATGAAGTGATCAAATGAACTATAGTCTGAAACCCATGTGGGAGAGAAGTTTTTCAAACAATAGGAATGTCTCCCTGTCTCTCCTTTACTATGTTCTGAGGAATATCTCATAGGGAAAAATCCCATGGCACATCACAGGAGTTTGAGCAACCCCACCTCCCCAGAAATTTTAGGGAGTGTCTCTGTTTCAGTTCCTTGACTCCACCTTCTTCATCCTTAAATACCTAATCTCAGCTGGTGGTGGCTGAGTAGTTAATTTAGAGCATATTCAGTTTGAACTGAAACACTGAAAGCAAAGTTTCTGCTGCTTTGGTGAATAAGCCTGGTATTTCTGACTCCCTGGAAGAAGGAGGGTCTGAATATTATCTCAGTCCCTTCCCCTGTGCTGAACTCTGTTTGCTGTGGCCGCCTTTAGCGGTTACATTCAAGGTGGAGGAGGGGTGGGGGAGTAGTTCTGCAGGACAGCACCAAAACCGTCACCTGACTCATCCCTATGCTCAAATTGTTGTTGCTCTTTTAACAACCCCTAGAAAGGTTCCAGCTCTTTAGGCAAGGAAAAAATCACATATGTCCTTGGATCAGGGACAGGCATCAGGCATCCTTGGAGACAAGGACCTCTCGCATCACTAACAATTGGACTGGCTGACCCTGGGCTGTCCTGTCCAGCGACCTCTTTTTTATAAGCAGGATGAAGTACATTTGTCTAATGAGGGATTTACATATCCATCAGGTATATTATTGGCAGAGTCGAGTTATGTTTGTTCCTCTACAATTCAATGATTTCCTCTGTACTACTTGGGTCTACTATTTGGCTCTATCAGGTTTAAATATTTGCAAGATGAGGCTCTTTCTTTTCAGCTGTGCATTTCCTTTTTCTACCTGATTATTCAAAAATTTGGAAATTCAGTTTGTAGACAGCTCAGCCTTAGCCTGATTCTCTCAGGTTTCCTCTGGCTTAATAGCCAACATTATTATCAATTTGATAGGTAAAAGTGATTTCTTACAGGAAATCTTGTACAGACTCTGGTAAGCCTCTCTTTTCATCCCCCAAACTACAAATCCCAGTCACTAGTCCTGCAGTTTGAGCCATTTACACATCATATTGTCCTTCTAATATTCTGTAAACATATTTTCAGTCCAATTGATCCAATTAACCCAAGGATTTATGAGCACAGGTCCTGTTTGGGTACTTGCATAAAGCTCTAGAAAGTTGGTTACAAATTTATCACTGTAGGCACATTAGCAATGGATCAGTATCTTTCACATAAGAGTTACATATCTGTAATCTCAGGAGTACTCACAACACAACAAGATTGAGTGAAGGCTATGAAAATGTTAAGGGATGTTAGGAGCACAGCTGCCTCCTCCAGCAGCCATGGTCAGAACTCTCCTGCCCAGTTGCTGAATCCCAGCCCAGGGAATTTAGAGTCTCTGCCCAGGCTGAGGGATTCAGCTGTTACTTTCCCAGTTGCAGGCTCAGCCAGCAGTGAAGCTGAGCACGTATCTGAGACAGACACACACACACACAGAGGACATATACAGGGCATTGATACAGTCAGTCACACAGACTGCCACAGACAAGGTATGGTTAACAACACACACAAACTAGGATTCAAAAAAACATAAACACAGAGAGCTGGAAGGGATCTAAATTCACTACTGAAAGCACACGTGCACACACACATTTGCAGATCCCCTGAGTACCCACATAGATGGTTCTATCTTCTCACTACCCTTGCCTGTATCTTGGACTCTTTTCTGCAACATTACAGGGGAAGAAGGAGCATTAATGGGTGTAGAAAGGGATTTCAGGAGAGAGGTTTGAACAAATTCCCCATTCTGACAGGAACCATGAGATTGGTTCCCTTTTGGAGGGGGAAGTTTCCATTGCCAGACATAACTATTTCAAATATACCAATAATGCATTTGCCCTGGGAACTGTTCTTCCAATTTGAGCCACAAAAAAATACAGCCTATTATAATCAAAACTGCCCACCTCAGGCCACCGTTGACTTGCAATTCTACCAATTGGCAATGTGGGCCAGGTATTCGGATGCAGTTCCAGTGCTCTTTTCTTAGATAACCCACAGGTTCCATCTATTTTCACCCAACTGGTTAGCAATTCACATAAAGGTGAACCTTTCACTATACTGTCTGGTCCTCATTATTATTAACTCTCACCTCCTTGCTGCAAAAAAATGATCTGTCCAAATGGTATCCCCTGCGCTCAAGTTCCCAAGGTGAACTCACCTTTTGCCATCAGTGGGTCATTGACTCACAGGGGATCGTAGTGGCTGGTGTAGCCAAGTGAGTTGCCCAAGTCCCTTCTGGGGTGCCAAAACTGTCGCAGGATTCTTTATTGCTAAAAAAAGAAGGAGATGCAGACACCCTTAAGTACAGAATTGCAAAAGGAAATACTTTACTGCAATGTGCATGCAGTGGCCCAGCCTAGTTCTGAGGGGCCCTAATCATAAGTAACACACAGGTTATATAGAATATACAAGTGGAATATCACCCAGTTACAGTCCTAAGCTTATCTACAGTGGGCCAATCCTTTGTGTGGCTGCATGATGAGAGACAATAGTCTGGGCTAGTTTTCATCCTTTGTTACATGCTCAGAACCAGTTTCCACAGGTTTATTGTCAAGCAAGGTTGTCATAACTAGATGAGCTTTTGTGCTTCAATGTCTTCCCTCTTAAGTTCTTGGAAAGCTCACTGAAACTAGGGTAAGGTTCATCCTATTAAGTGACCTAAGTTTGTACTTTTTTTCACAGTGCGCCCATTGCTCAGTGGGGCAGGGGACCCAGCGATAAAGTACATTGTGAAATCAAAGTTACTCGGTGCTTTTTTGCTTCAGTTTTTACTGGTAAGGCCTGCTCTCTCCAAGCCAATTAGATGTATATGAGTCTATGGGACCAGATGAGATGCATCCAAGCATGCTGAAGGAGCTGACCAGTATAATTTGGAGGCCACTGTCTATCATCTTTGAAAGGCTATGGCAATTGGGGGAGGTTCCTGATGGCTGGGACAGGCCAAACATCACTTCCATTTTCAGAAAGGACAAGAAAGAGGATCCAGAGAACTACAGGCTGGTCAGCCTTACCCTCTTTTCCCAGGAAGATTATGGAGAAAATCCTCTTAGAATCCATTTCTAAAGAGATGAAAGATAAGAAGGTGATTGGGAGCAGCCAATGTGGTTTCAGCAGGGGCAAATCATGCCTGACCAATTTCATTGCTTTCTGTAATGAAGCGACTGGCACTGTGGAAAAGCAGAAGGCAGTGGATGTTTTATACCTTGATTTTAGCAAGGCCCTTGATGCAGTTTCCTAGAGTCTTATCTCTAAATTGTTGGGATATGGGCATGATAAGGTAGATGGAAAATTAGCTGGACTGCTGAACTCCAAGAATTGTGACTGGTGGTGCAAATCCCAGCTGGGGGCCAGTAACTAGTGGGGTCCCTCAGGGATCAGTACTGGGACCAGTTCTGGCATTTAATGTCTTCATTAATGACCTGGACAATAGGATAGAGCACATTCTCAGCAAGTTTGTAGATGACACCAAATTGGGGGAGTAGTCAGCATGCTGGAGATCAGGGCTGCCATTCAGAGGGACCTGGAGAAATGGGATGACTGGAACCTCATGAAGCTCAACACAATCAGATCCAAAGTCCTGCATCTGGGATGAAATAACCCTATGCAACAATACAAGACAGAGACCAACTGTCTGGGAAGCAGCTCCCCAAAAGAGGATTTGGGGGTCCTGGTGGACAAGTTGATGATGTCAGCAGTGTGCCCTTGCAGCAAAGATGACTAACTGCATCTTGAGCTGTATTAGCAAAAGTGTAGCCAGCAGGTCCAGGGAAGTGATCCTTTCCCCTTATTCAGCATTTGTGAGACTGCATCTGCAGTACTGTGTCCAGTTTTGGGCTCCCCAGTACAAGAAGAATAGTGACATACTGGAACAAGCCTAGCAGAGGTCCACCAAGCTGGTCGGGGGCTGGAGAATGTGACATCCAAGGAGAGGCTGAGAGAGCTAGGCCTGTTCATCCTGGAGAAGAGAGAGAGAGATAAGGACTGGGAGATTACCTGCCAATTACAGTCAAAACAGACTCAGCTTGGGGAAAATAATTGAATTTACTGTCAATTAATTGTAACAGAGCAGGATAATGAGAAATATGAACAAATCTAAAACCACCTTCCCCCTACTTCTCCCTTCTTCCAAGGCTCAGCTTCACTCCCGGCTCTTCTACACCTCCCCCTCCCCTGCCAAGCAGCACAGGGTGATGGGGAATGGGGGCTGCAGTCAGTTCATAATGTTTTGCCTCTGCAGCTCCTTCCTCCTCACACTCTTCCCCAACTCCAGCATGGGGTCCCTCCCACGGGATATAGTCCTTCATGGACTTCTTCAATGTGGGTCTTTCCCACAGACAGCAGTTCTTCACAAACCACTCCAGCATAGGTCCTTTCCAGGAGGTACAATCCTTCAGGAGCAGACTGATCCTGCATGGATCCCCCACAGGGTCACAGGTCCTGACAGAAAACCTGCTCTTACATGGGCTCCTCTCCACAGACCACAGTTCCTTCCAAGAGCCTAGTCCTGCATGGATTCTTCCATGGGGTCAGAGCTTCTTTTAGGGCACATTCACTTACTCTGGTGTAGGGTTGTCCTCAGGCTGCAGGTGGATCTCTACTCTGCCGTGGGCCTCCATGGGTCCATGGGCTGTAATGTGACAATATGGTCTTTGCCATGGACTTCAAGGGAATCGGTGCTCCAGTGCCTGGAGCGCATCCTTCCCCTCCTTTTTCAATGACCTTGGTGTCTGCAGAATTGTTTCTCTCACCCTTTTTCACTCCTCTCTCTCCCAGCTGCTGCTGTGCAGCACATTTTACCCTGCTATGTAATCTATCACAAGCACGGCTCACCATGCATGAGGAGTATTTACGACACTCACAATGACCTTCAGGAGCGAGGTCGTATCCGGGCAGCTCTGTGATTAGCTGAGGAAAAGGGAGACGGGGTGGGGTTTACTCCTCCCAGCTGCGCTTTTTCTTGGTCACGTGTAGTTGACGCGAGTCGTGTTTCCGTGCTGCACTTGCTACGTCATCGAAAATGTGAGGTGGTGAACACAGCATCCAGTTTGGTCGGCGGCAGTGGCAACTTTTATCTCCAAATTGCGTTTTCAGGTGGTATGGAAGACGGAACAGGTGAGTCACTGGGGAGAGGGTGTACTACTGCTCGCATCTCTCTCTCTCTCTCCACTGCGGCGGGACCACCTTGTGCAGCCTCTCTCTCTCGTCCCTTATTCCTCTGTCATAAGGAGTCCCGTCGGTGGTGAAGGTCGCGCTGGGCTAGACCGCTGCTGCCTCTGGAGCATGAACGTCCTAGACTATCAAGGCAGCGTGGAGAGGGGTGGGGAGCACCCGGAAAAGGCAGGGAGGTGGTGGTGTACGGTAGCCGGGCTGCATCAATTCGTCCCCGCGCTCCAGACTGGGAGTGGCGTCTTGGGACACGCTACTCAGGGGGAAACGCTGGAGAGACGTTCCGCCATGCTGCGCAGTAGGTGACGATTGGACATGAGTAGGGAGAATAACAGTAGCTCGCGGCAATTTTCTGCAAGCCTCCTGGAATCCTAGCTGCTGATCCCTTGATCACTTTCTCTCATCCATGCAGGCAGTGAGCTCTCCAGTACCTGCTGCCGAGGAGCTAGTGGCAGAGCTTGAAAGCCTGATCCTGCTCAGTACACAAACACTCAGAATGCTTCTCTAAATCCCTGCATTGTTCCTGATGCAGGACTGGGAAAAGGCTAAGGCTAAACAAGAGAGTGAAGTGGCTGCAGCCTTCCAAACTCAACATTGTGTTTAGTTGTCTTTACTTTTGGCTGTTCCACTTATTTTCAGAGAGCCTCTTCTCAGGCTAGAAGACCAGAAAAAGAGAACAATTAACAATTCAGGTTGGAAGGGACTCCTGGAGGTGTCTAGTCCAACCTTCTTGCTTAAAGTAGGGTCAACACCTAAGTCAGACCAGTTTGCTCAGGGTTTCCTCTGGTCAGGACTTGAAAACCTCCAAGACTGGAGACTGCACAACTTCTCAGGGTCCCTGTTCCACTGCTTGACTGTCCTCATGGTGAAAACCAGTTTCCTTATAGTCAGTGTGAATCTTGCTTGTTTCAATTTGTGCCAATTGTGTCATCTTCCCACTATACAACACTGTGAAGAGCCTGGCTCTGTCTTGATAGCCTCCTATTAGGTGCCCCTGCAGCCTTCCTTCCTCCAGGCTGAACAAGCACAGTTCCCTCAGCCTCTCCTCGTAGTGCAAATACTCCATCATCCTGACATCTTGGTGGCCCTCTGCTGATCCTCTTTACCACTTACTTTCTTGTATTGGGGTGCCCAAAATTTGACACATTATTTTAGATGTGATCTAATGAGCACTGAGTAGAGGATAATCACTTCCCCCAATCTACTAGCTATGGTCCTGGTAATATAGCTCAGGATATAGCTAACCACCTTTGTTGCCAAGGCATGGGTCTAGCTCATATTCAGCATGCTGTTTTCCAAGATCCTCAGGTCCTTTTCAGCGGAGCTGCTCCCCAGCCAGTCTGCAGATGGTATTGATGTCAGGGGTTCTTCTTCCCTAGGTGCAGGACTTGACATTTGTCCTTGTTGAATTAAATTAAGTTTGTGTCAACCCATTTCTCCAACCTGTCTAGATTCTGCCCTTGAGTGTATTTACTTCATCCCCCCAACTCCTGAAAACTTGTCAAGAGGAAGAGGCATCACCTCCTCCAGGTGTTTGATAAGATTTTAAACAGGACAGGTCCCAGAATAGACTCCTGCAGTGCCCCACTAGTCACAGGCATCCCAGCAGACTGCAACCCATTAACTACCACTGAGCTCAGTCATGCAACTAGTTTTTAAACCCATCTAGTTGTCTACCCATCCAGACTATAATATCTCAACTTGGATATGAGAATATTGGAGGATACAGTATTGAAAGCCCTGCTAAAGTCAAGGTAAATGGCATCCAATGCTCTCCATCCACAAATCCTGACATTTTATCACAGAAGGCAATTAGGTTGTTCAGGCATGATAGTCCTTTGGTAAATGCATGCTGACTGTTCCAAATCAGCATCTCGTTCACGTGCTCAAATTATGTTCCAAGAGGACTTTATTATTTTCCAAGGAACTGAAGTTCCCTGGGTTGAAACTTTGGTTTTGTTTGTTTGTTTTAAGATGAATGCAACGTTTTTCCTTCTCTAGTCATCAGGGAATTCCCCTCAACTTCATGACTTTTCAAAGTTGATAAGAGAATAGCCCCTGTCTCTAAGAACAGAGGCCTGGGAGACCACCAGTGAGGATTTGAGGCCAAGAAGGCATTGAGTACCTCAGCCTCATCTATGTCCACTGTCACTAGATCACCCATCCCATTGAGCAATAGGCCCACCTTCTCCTTGTTCAGTCTTTTACTATTAAAGTGGTAGTAGAAGCTCTGTGGTTGGTAGACTTCCTCAAGTTGCTTTAAGAAGGCTTTGTCTGCCTCCTTACCCTGTCTGTAACAGACTCCTGCCACAATATCACACTTGTTAGCCTCTGCTTTGATCTCGTTCAGTTCCTATTAGTTGTGAGGGTATTTTTTGGAAATTGAGACCAAATGGAAGCAAAGATATGTGTCTTGGAAAATAAAAACAAACTGGGCAATTAAATTAATTTCCTTTATTATATTTAATTTCTGATGAAATCATACAATCAAGAAGGCTGGACTTGATGATCTTAGAAGTCTTTTCCAACCATAGCAATTATATGATTCTGTGAAATATAAACCTGTGAGCTTGTGGTAACTATTGGTTGTATACAGAGTGATCTGTGGAGAAACAGGTTAAAGTTACGGGGGGGGGCTGAGGGAGGGAGGAAGAGTTCACTTCAAATTTTAGTGTATTTTGTTAAATAGTTCAAATAGCTTTGTGCTTTTTTAAAATTTGGCCTTATTTTAGTTCAAAGTAAGCAGTAACTATGCAGCCATTTTGGCACTAGCAAGTCACTTATCCCCTTCTGGTATTACTTAACCTTTTTTCCTTCAACACCAAAATAATTATAATGATTCTTCAGTGTCTTGACTACTTGTGCAAAATACTATAGTGCAACTAATAGGTCTTACTTAACAGGCCTTCGCCAGTACCTATAAGAAGTATTAAGGATTCTTCTAGTATAATGAGCTACCAAGACTGAAGAATTTCTTATTTACATGCATAGCTGTCTTTAAAAGTGTCAGACTTGAAGGTTAATACAGATAGTTAGAAACCATCTGTAGTCAGGTTTTGAAAAATATTGTATTGTTCCTGTTTGAAGTTGGTTGATATTGATTAATTATTACCAACTCAAGAGCTAGCAGGCAGTAATTAGACACTGTCCTAGTGATAAGTTATCAAACCTGAAAAATAAACAAAAACCCATTAAAACTTTTACTTTAATTGTCATGCTTGTGCTTGGCATTAGGATGAGAATAAAAACTAAATAGATAGGACTAGCATTTCCCATATTTGGTGGTACAGGTCTTCCAGTTTGCAGTATTGTTCTGGTTAACTAATTGAATAACCTGTGACCTGAAAGCCATCAGGCCTTTTCAGTGGTACACACACTATAGTGCTCAGTAGTTCAATCAAGATGGGAAACATCCTGATTGCTTGTTAGGGAATTGCTGAATCTAGCAGCACCATAGAAACAAGTCTGCCACAACTCAGTATTCCCAGATCCAACCAGTAGCAAGGCTGAGAATGTATTCCCAGTAGGTACACAAATACATATATAGTGTACGTATACATATGGCAAACAACCCAGAACACAGACAGAAACACTCAGCACTCAGACAAACAGCAACAATGACCTTATCCTGTTCCCCTCTCTGGCTAATCAGGATGAAGGTTCATTAGTGGGAAATATATATGTATATGCAATGTGGATCCATCCAGTAACTGGATTTAGACACTCAGTTTATCTAGTATCTGGCCCCTGGATCCCCATGTCTCCCCAGTTGCTCGCACCTGGGCATATGAGCCTCCAAGGCTCATAGCCCTACTCCAGTTGCTAGTACAGACCCCCTCTCACATGCACACACTAGCTGGGCTTAGACACTTGATCTATATAGTAGCTACTCTTGATCTACATAGTAGCTGGCCCCTAGGTCCCCTCAGTCTCCCCAGCTGCCCCTCACAGAAACACACACATAAATGAGTTTCTTATTCCACTCCCAGAGCCCACAGTCTCATTGGCAGTTTTCTTGGACCCTCTGGTCCCTCCAGTAGCCAATTCCTCCAGGTGCCCTACCTTTAGAGACACATGCATACCAGGCTCCAAGCCACAACCTTCTCCAATGTGGGTCCTTCCCATGGGCTGCAGTTCTTCACAAACTTCTCCATCTTGGATCCCCCATGGGGTCATAGGTCCTGCCAGAAAACCTACTTTTGTGTGGGCTCCTCTCCACAGAGCGACAGGTCCTGCTAGGAACCTATTCCTGTTTCAACTATACAGGCTGTAGCTTCCTTCAGGGCACATCAATGGCTCTGGCATGGGGTCTTCCCCAGGGTGCAGGATGGGCATCTGCTCCACCATGGACCTCCATGGATTGCAGGGGAACAACCTGCATCACCATGGTCTTCACCTCAGGCAGCAGGGGAATCTCAGCTACAGTGCCTGGAGCACCTCCTCCCCCTCCTTCTTCCCTGACCTTGGAGTCTGCAAGGTTGTTTCTCCCTCATATTCTCACTCATCTCTCTCCAGCTGCTGTTGCACAGCCATTTTTTTTTATCCTTCTTCAAATAGGTTATCACAGAGGCACTACCAATATTGCTGACTGGCTCAGCTTTTGCCAGCGGTGGGTCCATCTTGGAACTGGCTGAAACTAAGTAGCTGTTGGATATGGGGGCAGCTTCTTGTGAAAAATGCATGTATTTTATGATTGGCTTTTTGCAAATATTAAAATGAATATTATATGTGTTGTGTTAGAAAGTAATGCTGTATTAATTCTCTTAAGTACTGTGTTAAATATAGTTTTAGGTTATAAAAATTGTTAAAATAGAAACTATGCTATGTAGGATACTTTTTTTAAAGAAAAGACTCGCAGCGAGATAGCAGCCACAGGACACCTAAATCATTCAGGGAAAAAGAATTTATTGCCCTCTTATCAGAAGAAATGAACTACTTCCCACCTCAAAGGCGCTGTTAGGATTTGGAGGAAGAAGTTGACAATGACCAGACAGAATCCTGTATTTGAATGGAATTTATGCATCATGTATGAAGTGTATGACTATGCAACAGGCTATTGCTTTTAAGGGTTAATCCTTTGTTAACGGGTGTCCTTTTTCGGGCTCGTGCTGCCCAGAAAAGGTACCTGGATGTCCATAACTCTTTGTATTTGTTGTCTCATATTGTCCTAATTCAAATTGTCCAAATTATTATTACTCTAATTGTATTACTATTTTTATAACCATTTTATTACTATTAAACTTTTAAATTTTTAAAAACAAGTGATTGGCGTTTTTAACATTCTGATGTCTTCTCAGAAAAAACACCCCGCATCCCCTCTCCACTACCAAAACTTTGCCATGTAAACCCAATACAATGTCAAATACACCTAAATAGAAATTGTTACTGTTGGGAGGGGATGTTAAAGTGCAAATAGTAAATTGTGTTAAATTTATCTGATAAGGAGAAAACTAAATTGGATTATTTTTAGACTAAATATATTAGTATGTTATTTTTTCATTTATTCTACTTAAAGGAATATTTGAAGCATACTAGATTTTGATTACATTATAAAACCAACGAAAAAGAGAAGTTACAGTGAACTTTAAGCAAGCTTTTTGAGAGGGAAGAATTCGGAGGCTTATTTAGGTGTTGCTTGGTGATTTTTTTAAAAATTGCACTGTCATGTAAACCATTTTTAAGGCTTTATTACTGGGAAGAGAAATAAAGTGGTGAATCACAATTAAAAACTACTATATTCCATATAACTCGATAGTGATGATTTTGTTTTACAAGTAACAAAAGGTTTTGATCCCAATGTGTTTTCACTGCAAGTATACTTGCATGTGCGCTTTTTTAAGAGGGACATCTTGTTGGGCAGGTGAAAATATGTAGAGTGGCTAATTCTTAGCTACATGTGTGCAAACTTACTATTCCATGCACTACCACCCTTTGTAAGAGGATAAAGGTTTCAGTTAAGATTCCAAGAAGGTAGTTATGAATTTGGCTCCTTCTGTACCCAGCTACCAACTTCAACAAACCTTCTAGGAATTCAGTATCTACTTAACCCTCTGTTAAATTTGGTTTGGATTGGCCAAGAGACTCGGAAGTTAATAACTGAAGGGAGGTGGATGAACAGCTGGTGAGATTCCATCTTGTTCTCCTAGGAAATCAAAACACTTCCATTTACTCTTTGTAGCTTTTATTTATAGTCTATATAAATAAAAATTATTAGTTTCAGAAAATCATACTGTATTTCTTTCTGTATTGTAGGAATACTTGCTCACCAGTAGTAAATGGTGATGTAAGTCAGTAATTCAAACATTTATTTACTAAACACACCCTCTATTAATGGTTCTTTCAAGTTTATAATCAAAATATTAAGTGAAACAATGCTCATCCTCTTATTCTTGAGAATAAATCATTCTGACATGTAAAGAAAAGGTGTCCTAAATTTCTTTCAGGAGATATCAAAGCGAATTGTAGAGTTAAAAGCCATAACAACAAATATGTGGAACGAATCCTTCAGTAATTTCAGTGTTATTGACTTCCCAAGGCAGAGGTAGTGTCTAAGTAGTTCATAGTCCTTAGCAGATTTTTCTTCCAAGAATGAATGTAGTTGCATTTGAACCTACAGGAACTTGTATGCAGTAATGAGTTTTGTAGCTTAACTACATATTGTGAAAAAGTGCTTCCTTTTGTTCTGAACCTGCTAGTTTCATTCCATAGCCCCTAGTCTTAGGAGAGAGAGAGAACCATTTTCTTCTCCATTCAGGATTTTATAGTTTTTCTTCATATTTTGCCCTTAACATTTCCCCAACCCTGAAAATGTCCATAGATATAAAATATTTGTAGGCAAGCAATTTGTGTATTTTGTTTTTACTTTTAGTGATTTGTGTAGTTACAGTACTAGACTGTTCCCTTTCCTGAGGTCTATCGAAAGACAGTTGAACTGAATGTCTGCTGTTTGTTGGTGTATGAATGCGAGACTTACAAGCTGAGAGCAAAATGAATCTGTTTATTGCAGAGTTAAGACAGTACTTATACACTTAGTGTGAGAATCTCTGTTCAGTCCTTCACATGCAAGCCGGTTGCAGGCCTGTAATAAATCCATCATCCTGACAGTTTATTAGTTTTCTTGAGGTTTGCAAGCTTTGAAGAAAGAGGACACCTTTCCTGTTCTCAGATTGTGTGTAATCTGCTTTCTCTCGTGCTTCCCAGGAATTTTCTGCAATGTCAGGCTTTGCTGTTTCCTCACATCTCCCCCTTTTTTTCTTTTTATTGGGGTCATAGATAAGGCTAAGGTAACCATGACTTGGTTTTGTGTGCTTTTAACAGCTCTGATTATGTCAAAAAGGACAAGACAGAAGATTAAAAAAGATATCGTTGCCAGACAACATAGTCCAATGAAAACCCAAACGTGTAAATTTATCCCAAAAATCCCAATTTTTCTGATGTAGCCAAGAAAGATCACTTTTCAGATCTGTCAACACCTTCTGTTCTTCCAGAGTTTGTAAAAGTCTGAGTTGATGTTTTAATTGAGTGTGAAGTGACTGTATATTCTGTTGTAAGTATTTATCAAAGGCCCCTTTGGAGGTGGTTTTTAACTGTCTCCCAATTCTGTTCCGTGTCATTCCATGGAAGAGGAGTAGTGACACATAAAGAATTATGGATATGTTCCCAATCACAGTGCAGGGATAGATGAGGTTTTTGGGCCTCAACTCTCTTGTCTGCCCATATAAGAGGACTTTCCAAAGCGTCTAATCTAGCCATTATTTCTTTATCAATGTTTTCCTGTGTTTTTAATTATTTTGTGATATTTAAATCAAAGCCTGTTCCATGGTATGGGCAATTTGAATGGAATGAGTTAAGGCAGGGACAGCCACAGAGGCTGTGGTTAATATTATTACAGCAGAAACAATAGCAAAGATTAACCAACCCAGAAATTTGCAAACTCCTTACTTGTTTGGATTTTCTCTTGGACTATTCGAGCCAATTGCAAGAGACCATCCTGTCCTTCCCAAGCCCCAGTCAGATTTACAGGTACCCAAATTTCAGATCATCTTTAAAATGAAAGGACAGAATAGTTACACATATCTTCATACGTTATACATGATTTGAAAACAAAAGAATCAGCGGATAAAAAATATAAACCATTTCTATAATTGATCAAAAAATCATTAGCTAAAGCAGAAATATACTGGTGTGAAGTATAAGTCATTAGTAATTGTTCCTCTAGCAGAGTTAAATTAGCAATTGTAGCATTCTTATCTAATTTTACTTGGTATATCCTATTGCCAAAAGCAGGTAACAACATTTTCCACAAATGTTTGTGCACGCGGGAGTGATTATTACCTAAATAATATTGAATTAATGATCTGGCCATCCCACCATCATGCTAAACAATACTGTGGTTTGCCTTTTGGGACAGGAGAATGGTTACATTGGTCCCACTTTATTTACAGATACCATGTGGTCCCCAATCAATTGCCCTCTCATACTGTAAGAATTGTTGTGGCCCTTGTCCTATACATGATGTCTATTCCAAATGCCATATATTGGAGATGGGTGTAAAATGACATTTGGGGTAATGACGTGGGGTGGCATCCACAGATTTGTTGGAGGTGGACAGAATGGACGGCAATGTAATAGTCAATTTTCTTGCATTCTGAGTGTACATATATTAAATGCAATTGCATGGAAAAGTTAGCACAAGGTAAAGAGGTACTCGTTTGATTCTATGTTAAGCATATAGGCAGTAAATCAGTAACAAAAGTACTGTTAATACTATATGTATCTACAATATCCTGATCCAGGGGAGGAAACCAAGTTCTTCCTACCCATTCTTGTTCCATTGTTGCTGAGGAGAGGCTCATGGATCCCACTAAGTCAGAGGCCAAAACAGTGGAGGTTGAATGATGTGGGCCCAATAGATTCTCCCTTCCACCACTTGATGGCAGTATAGCAGAAGAAAGACAACAAGGTTCATTGTCCTTGGCTGGGTTTGACCTATCTTGCAGGGAGCCAATATGGTCCTGTAGGTAAAGAAACACACCCATCACCTCTCCCCCAAGCTAACAGTGGAACTGGACCTTTCCGCTGACCACTATGTACATCCTTGTACGTAACTTCTGGGTAAACTCCTCTATCAGCAGTCTGACCCAGGAGCCTTTTATGTGTGGTTGTCTCTAGAGGAGAGATTAAAAAAATTTAAAATATAGGTTGCTTTGTCAAGCTGCTGTTGAGGGAGCATTTCTATTGGGTTCCTTCTCTTTTGTTTTTTGCAGCATGTTTTTCAACGTGTGATGTGCCCTTTCCACTATGGCTTGCCCTGTTGGGGAATGGGCAATACCTGTGACATATTTGATACCCCAAGTGTGGAAAAATTCTTGTATTTTATAAGATGTATATGCGGGTCCCTTATCTGTTTTTATCTGTTGAGGGACACCCATCATGCTGAAGGCACAGAGCCAGTGTCAGGTGGCATCTCTTGATTTCTTACCCTTGTGTGCTGTTGCTACTATGAATCCTGAAAAGGTATCAATAGAAACATGAATATATTTAAAAGTACCAAAGCCAGATATGTGTGTTACATCTCTTTGTCAAATGTCATTAGGTTTTAACCCTCGTGGGTTTGTACCTAATGTTTGTGGCAAAGAGTCTGCTGACATTGTGAGCAAGTATCCACTACATCCCCTGCTTGTGGCAAATTTAGATGGAATTGTTTTGCCAGTGCTTGGGCATTTTGATGGTAGAAAAAATGAGAAAGTTTTGCCTGCCCTAACTTTTGTGGTATAGTGACTGTCATGGTTAAGGGCATCCACCCTTGCATTACCTTCCACTATAGGTCTAGGCAGAGTGGTGAGTGACCTAAGGTGCAGGATGTAATATTCATGAGACCTGTGAAGTAAAAAGTTGTAGAGTGGCTAATAACACAAAAAGATTTTTATTAGAGACTTCCTTCAAGAATGAGTGCTCAATTCTCTCAAGGATTCCTGTAACATAAAGAGAATCATGAACAATGTTAATAGGTTCCTGTAAAAAAAGGCAGAATGCTTCTACCACAGCTGCCAGTTCAACTAGCTGGGTGGATCCAGGTTGAAAGGTTATCGAATGTTCCCACTGTCTCTTAAAATTTCTCTGCAGAGCGATAGCTCTGTGTGTCTTTCCTGATCCATCAGTGAAAACAGTCTTTGCATTAGGGATTGGAGTTTTCATTTGTAGTCATTGTTGAAAGGGGAGTTCCTTGAAGGATTGTAGCAGGGCACGTCGAGGCATCATGTGGAAAAATTGTCCATTATAGTCTGCAAGAGCAATTTGAAATGACAGTGAATCCCTGAACAGATTCTTCAATTCTGCTGGAGTAATAGGGAGATGTATTACTGCCAGATCATGTCCTGTCAGGCTCTGGCATTGGAGTCGTCCCATCTATAGCAGCTGAATAAGCATCTCAAGCTGAGTGGTTATAGTTTTTGTAAAGGTGTGTGGCAGAAAACCCCATCCTAATAGCCAGAGACGATGTGCCTGTACATCACATTGACCAATAAGAGCATAGGGTTGGAAAGATTGCAGAATCACAAACAGTCGCAAAGGCAAATCTGGGTTTTGTGTGGCAAAGGACTTATTGATTTTATCGCTTACAGTCTCTTAAGACTTTTGGGCAGTTTTTGTCACATGCCATGGGGAAGAGAGATCTGGGTCCCCTTCTAACAATTGAAATAAAGGGGATAATTCCTCTGTGGTGATTGCCAATAAAGGGCAAATCCAATTAATAGTATGTTGGGGGTTGAGTTTTCTTTTCTGTTTGTTCCTTATCACCTGTAGAATTTCTTCCCATTGAGTTGCTAATGGAACTGATTCCTGGGTGCTTGAGACAAAGGGGGAACTCCTCTGGGTTTTTGGGAGTTTTCTCTGGGAGGGAGGGGCGGAGATACCGGGGGATTCGGGCTGGGGGAAGGCGCTGGTCGCAGCACCTAGCCCTCTCTGTCTTCGGAGGAGGACGGTCAGAGTGGCTGCTCTTGGGGAAAGGAATTCCACTGCTGCTGCCAGAGCCCGGCCCAGAGCTGCTGCTTCTGCCATGGGGTGAGCCTCTGCTCGTGAGAACAGCCACTGAACTGGGACCTTATTAACAATTACCTCACTAAAAGAGAGACCTATCACCATCTGCTCGTGTGCCCGGGATCCTGAGCTTGGCTCTCCCTGCCCTGCTGGAAGCCCCTCACCCCCACCTGCTGAAACATCCTGCCGGCCCAGCTTGCTGCTGTCCGAGAGTCCTGCTGGGGTACTGGTGTGACAGATGAGTAATGCGATAACTGACTTTCACAATTAATCGACAAATATCATGTATATCGGTTAAGAAAAGTTTTATAGATTTATAGTTATGTTTTACCCCCTCGCGTGGTTATCAAGGGACAGCTGGAGTTGGGACATCTGGGAGGGCCGGCTTGTCACTATGGTGACATCTGACTTCCAATCAGGATTTGAAGAAGAGATCTCCACCACTGGACAGCGAAGGAGTTTATAGACAGAACTTTAGAAGGGGTTAAAGGGTTAAAAGGGGAAACCTCCATTGTGAGGGGGCTGAGCACATGGCGGGGAAATCTTTTGCTCCCGGCGCCGTAACCTTTTTTCTTTATTCAGTCTTCTGTTGTATTTTTAATAAGGTTTAATAAACCTTCCTAAACTATGAAAAGTGAGTAGCTATTTCTCACACTGGGATCAGCTGCCTCCAGGGTTTGTGAAATGAAGCCTCTCTTCCACCCCTTTCCTTCTTCAGACAAAAGCTGCCATTGCCACCTGCTCCCCGAGCCCGTGCCGGAGCGCCCCCTGCAGCCACGTGGGGATCACCACACCTGCCCTGCCCACCAGGAGCTTGCCAGTGCCCTTGCCTGCTGTGACCGTAACTACACCAAAGGGGAAAGTGCCGCAGCCGAAAGGCTGTTATTGGGTTCCTGGTTCTGTTTGTTGTTAATGCCGTAGTTTTTGTTGTTTGTTAGCTTTATTATAAACACTAGTAAAGAACTGTTATTCCTATTCCCCTATCTTTGCCTGACAGCCCCCTTAATTGCATGATTCTAATAATTCGGAAGGAGGGGATTTACATTCTCCTTTCCAAGGGAGGCCTTTTCTGCCTTCCCTAGCAGACACCTGTCTTGTAAACCAGAACATAATGCCTAACAACTTTTGCAAATCCTTCAATGTGTGTATGTCAGGTTTTAGGGTCACTGGCTATGGGGTAACTGTTGTCTGCAATAATTTGAAATCCAGGTATTTCCAGCGAGGTTCTGTTTGGATTTTTTTTCTGTGGCTACGCACAAGCCTGTGCTGGCAAGCATTACCTTTAAAGCAGCAAGACAATCACGCAATAATGGGGAGTTGTCAGAAGCAATGTCCTGGTTTAGGGCAAATTTAGGAGAAAACCTCCAAAAGGGGGCCCCTACTGAAAGCAAATCCACACGGCCCCTCCCCCCAACCGGTTCGGGAAGGATTCCTTGGAGAGAAGTGGAAAGAACCTGTTTATTTAACAGGCAAAGCACCCTCCAGCACACAAAATGAACAATACCAGATTACACCACTCTTTCACCTCTCTGAAAAAAGATGACAAATTCAGAGAGTCTATTATCAGTCCCTCCAGCGCTGGGGCAGCTGCTGCAGGCCACAAGGTGCAAACTCTCGGTGTTCCCAGGTCCCAGTCCAGAGCAGGTTCAAGTAGGTTCAAAAAAGTGAAAGGAGAAACAGTCCGGGAAAAAAATTTGGACTGCTTAGCTAAACTAACTAATGAGCAGGAGCAAAAAGTGAGAGCAAAGCAGGAGCAAAGCAAAAAGCAAAAGCAGCACAATGTACTGTCCCGTCTCTGTGTCCTGCCAGCCGTGGGGGAGCGGCTGATAAGAAACCAAAACAAAACATTCACTCTTCAGAGCCAGTCTTGAAGGCACAGAACAAAATATCCAGCATAAACAGCACACACGAGTGGGGATACAAGCATCATAACGTCACCCTAGGAAAAGCAATTAAAAGATTGTCCATGTAGTGATACAGCAAAACAGATAGATATTTTTGCCATACTGGTTGTATTGCTGAGTGAACAACAAATTGACAGATAGTAGGACTCTTTTTCATACCCTGACGTAGCACAACCCAGAGATATCGTTCCATGGGGGTCTCATGATTGACAGATGGTAAAGAAAAGGCAAATTTAGGTGCATCATCAGGATGCAAAGGAATTGTAAAAAAGCAGTCTTTCAAGTCAATTATCACTAATTCCTAGTGTTCTGGAATCATTGTGGGGTTAGGTATTCCTGGATGCAATGCCCCGATAGGTGAATTGACTGTGTTGATTGCCCTGGGATCCTGTAAAAGCCTCCGCTTTCCTGATTTCTTAGGGTAACAAAAATAGGTGTATTCCAGGGGCTGATGGAAGGAATTATGTGACCCAAACATAATTGTTCTTGCACAAGGATCTGGGCTTGCTGAAGCCGCTCATTTTTCAGGGGCCATTGGCTTATCCAGATCAGCCTGTTTGAAAGCCAAGTCAGTTTAACAAGCAGCTTTTCATCAATTGCCCCTGTATGTTGAAATTATGAAACTATTGTGTCATCAGGTCCCACTCCCACAGAGTGGCTGGGATCAGGAGTATAAATGGTCACAGGGTGTCAGTCTTGCCCTCTGGTCTGATGATTTTCAGTTCCTTTGTAGACTGCCAGAGAATCTGCTGACCTCCAATGCCTGCTACGATCACAGTTGAGGGGGCCAGGGGCCACTCCAGGGGCCAGTCCTTTTGGGATATGATGGAAACATCTGCTCCAGTGTCAACCAAACCTTTAAAAGACTTAGATTCTATTTGACAAGTGAGTAATTGTTGTTGTACCCCTATGATTTTTGACCAAAATATTTGCAGAGTGCCTGTGTTTCCAAATCTTCCTGCATCTTGTTGCTGTAAGATCAGTGCTGAACAAGTGTCCTGATTTAGGGCACATTTGGGAGAAAACCTCCAAAAGGAGGCCCTCCAGAAAGCAAGCCCACACGGCCCCTCCCCCCAACCGGTTCAGGAAGGATTTCCTCGTACAGAAGTGGAAAAAAACTGTTTATTTAACAGGCAAAGCACTCCCCAGCACACAAAATGAACAATACCGGATGACAAAACTCATTCGCTCCTCTGAAGAGATGACAAGATCAGAAAGTCTCTCCGGTGGTTGGTCGCTCTAAGTCCCTCCAGCGCTGGAAAAGGCCTCTGCCCAGAATAGGCCCCAGTGGGCTACCAAGTACGGGCTCTTGGTGTTTGCCCAGGTCCCAGTCCGGAGCAGGTTCGAATGGTTCCAAGAAAAGGGAAAGAAAAACAGTCCAGGGAAAACTCGGACTGCCTCAGCTAGCTAAACTAACTAACTCAAAAGCAAAAGGAGCATGGTCTTCTGCCCCGTCCGTGCCCAGACAACATCAGTGTTCCAGCAGACTGTGGAGGAGTGAGTCTAGTTCTTGATAACAAAACTCTGTGCTTCTTCTCCCCACCTTTGCTTTCAGCCAGTCTTGAACGCACAGAATATAATATCCAGCATAAACAGAACACCCGATTGGGGATACAAGCATCATAACATTACCCTAGGACAACAGGGAATTGCTGGCAGCGGTATTCATTGTGCCAGTCTGCTCCCCTGTGCCACAGTACAGGGAGGTTTAGGTGTCCAAGCCATGATTTTAATTTCCCCCTTATAGTCATCATCAATGATTCCTGGTAATATAAATCGTCTTCTGTGGGTGGTAGAGGAGCGTTCCAGGAGTAAAGAATATGTTTGAAAAAGCAGTGGCCTGCACATGGAGGTGGGTAGCAGGTGAACTGAGGTATCATTCAGAGTTGTAGTAGTGCTGATGGCCACATCCAGACTGGCACTCCCAGGGGTATCCCTTGCAAGGCTTGTGCTTGTATTTGTGTCAGATTGAGTGAGGTCCTGTTGGATTGAGGGGCACCAGACCCCAGTGTGCCCCCCTTTGAGTTTCCCTGCTGTGGGAGAAGGTTGCCGTGTTTGTCATATTTAGACCAGCATTGATTGCTCCTATGAAACCCTTTTTGGCAGTGAGGACAAGGTTTACTGGGCTTTTTATTGCCGCTTTGTCCCTTTGGACACTGTTACATAGTATGTCCTTGTTCCCCACATTCAAAGCACTTAATAGCTGCTCTGGCCACTTGCAGTTGTTGGGCTATTGCAGTAGCAATTAGTTCTGCTTTAAATTGTTCCGAGCCAATATTAGCACATCCCTTGATATAATCAGAACATTCAACATTAGCACAATTATGAATTGGGTCCAGGGCTTTTTTACAGTCATTGTTAGCATTTTCATAAGCAAGAGATTTTAAGACAGCATCAGCCGCTTCCTGCATTTCAATTTGCCATCTAACAGCAGATTGTAATCGATCAATAAAGATAATATATGGTTCCTGAGGTCCTTCCCTCACAGCAGCAACACCAGACTCCAACTTTTTTGTATCAGGTACCTTTTGTAGTGCCTGCATGGCAGTAACAGTAGACTGATCCCACTCTTGGGGGAGGAGTCTTGAGCCTGGACAGTAGCATATACGTCTGTGCCAGAGAGCTGTGATGCAATGATATTAATGGGTGGTTGTTGATTACCATTGTTCAATGCCTGAGTTTGAGCCAAATCTACAAATTCCATCCACCAGACAGAGTACTGTCCTCCTGTCAAAATTGTCTTAAAAAGAGATTTACAATCCACTGGTAACATAGTATATCCTTCTGCTATTGCATCCAATAAATTCATAGTAAAGGAGGAATGTAAACAATTTTCTTTCACCAATCTCCTCAGTTCCTTTACCATCTCATATGACAATTGTTCATGATGTGGGTTTTGATTATGATATACAACAGGCATAGCTTGAAAAAATTGGATAGCACCCTCCTCCAATGCTCTCCTCCGGCATTTCTGTATTAACCTTTCTGGCTCAGGTCCTATAGGTGGTATTCTTTCCTCATCAAAGTCACCAAAGGAATAGGACAAGGTATAAGACGGTGGTGGAATATGTGAAACATTTGCTGCAGCCTTTTTGCGTGATGTTTGTATTTCTTCCGCGCTAGGAGCACCTGCAGCCATAGCACGTACTGGGCCTAAGGAGGACATAAATCTGGTTCTTGTCCAGAATCAATAAGACCCGGATCAAACGGATCCTTTTTCTCCAGATCATTATCCTCAGGTGATGTTTCATTAACAAAAACAACAGTATCTGATGGCAATGCAAGTGGAGCATCCGCAAAGACGCGATCTACTTCCTGAAATTGTTGAAAAGCCACACACCAAGTAATAATATCATCAGGGTGGACATTGTGATGAGAAATTTGGTGGGTTTGTAAACATTCACCAACCTTTCACCAGTGAGTAAGATCATAGGAACCATCTGATGGATACCAGGGACAAAATTGTTTGACCCATATAAGTAATTGGATGAGGCTTTGGGGTTGGAATTTTTAACCCTGCTCCCTGGTGATGCTCAACAGACAGTCTTTATGCAGTTTTTGGGATTTTGTTGCACCTTGCCCCATTATAAGAAATGCTGCCCAACTATTCACAAAAGGCTAACTTGTTCTATAGCCAGCGATGAAAGGAGCTCCTTCGAGATCAGCTGAACACACATATGCTTGATTTGGTCAGGGTACACCACCAGACTGGATCAGGTCAGTAGTAATGAAGTCCCTGTAAATTGGGTGCCATTTGTTGGTGTATGAATGTGAGACTCATAAGCTGAGAGCAAAATGAATCTGTTTATTGCAGAGTTAAGACAGTACTCATACACTTAGTGTGATAATCTCTGTTCAGTCCTTCACATGCAAGCCGGTTGCAGGCCTGTAATAAATCCATCATCCTGACAGTTTATTAGTTTTCTTGAGGTTTGCAAGCTTTGAAGAAAGAGGACACCTTTCCTGTTCTCAGATTGTGTGTAATCTGCTTTCTCTCGTGCTTTCCAGGAATTTTCTGCAATGTCAGGCTTTGCTCTTTCTTCATAGCTGTTTATACCAGTGATGTCTAATTTGTGACCCACTGATTATATCTGACTCTCCAGAAGAGTTAATCTAGCATTTCCTGGATCCCCAAGATTGGAAAATGGTTCGAGACCTTATAATGACTGCAGAGAGGGGCTCCCTAAGCAACTTATTGCACAATTGGAAGCGTATGTTATGTGGCCAAAATGGGTGTCCCTCATTGCTAGGCATGCACCACCACATAGCTGAAATGCATGCCTTCTAGTCATTTGGTAGGGGAATGGTTGGGATATTGTTATGCCAAGATGGTGTTGACTCAGAGAATTTAGCTTTAAAAATATTTAGTTATTAATTCAGGTATTGAGAAACAAAGAAGACAAATAATTAAACACTTAGGGAAAATACCTTTCTTCTCCCTTTCCCAATCTCAACTTCAGACACCTCTCTTCCCCCCTCCCTAGCCTCCACTGCCCTTATTTTTGCCATGCATTACACTCAGTCCCTTCAGTGAGGCAAGACAGTGCAGGATGTTTGGAACAGTGCATAGTGTTTTTCTTATACTGCTCCTGGATTTTTATTAATTTCCTCTGTTCTGGCATGGGTTTATTTACAGGCTGCAGCCTCTTTTGGGGGTATACCTGCTTTGCTGTGGATTATCCATGGGCTGTAGTCCCCTCAGACACATACCACCTCCTCTGACATGGAACATCTTCTGAGAGTGTCTCCAACTGTGTCCCCAACAGTGTCCCTTTCCTTGTGTCTTTCTTTTCTTTTCTTTTCTTTTCTTTTCTTTTCTTTTCTTTTCTTTTCTTTTCTTTTCTTTTCTTTTCTTTTCTTTTCTTTTCCTTTCTTTCTTTTCTTTTCTTTTTTCACCGGTCCTCATGCTCCCTTCCTGTGTGTCCTGTCCCTAGCTGCTACCACTCTTTGTTAAATATGTTTGTGCAGAGGCATCATGTTGAAGTTTTGCTATGTGGTGGGTTGTTTCCATCAGTTGCTGTGCTAGCTAGTTGTAACCAGCGGTGACTAGCACAGGACAGTTCATGGCCTATGCATGCACAGATCAGTCTTGCAGACCCATTCTACCAAAAACCTGCAATTTATGCTAAGTATAGATATACTGCAAGCACTTCAAGGGAATCTTTGTTGCCAGCTGTTGCTGAAAGGTGAAGTATCACTGAACCAAAAAGGAAAAATCAGACAATGTATCAAACTAAGCCTTTCAAAACTATAATTTTGTTATTGACTTAACTGCATTGCACATATTTAATAACCTGAAGCATTAAAGCATTTTTCTGAATGTTGCATGTGCCGAGCGCATAATATACATGTCCCAAACAAAGCTTTTTACTTTAAAAATGCTCATGTGTATGACCTCAACTTCAATATTGCTTGGAGAATTAAATTAAATTAGCCTAGTGATGCCTTAAGGAGCCTGGAAATAAAACATCACACTTTTGAGATAATATTAGTATAGGAGGTAATATAAAGGTTAGTCTTTATTGGAGACCTCCAGGGACAGATATGGAAAATGTCCACAAAATGCCCCCCTACCCACGGGGTGAATAGTGTTTTTTAAGTTTAGCGAATTAGCATAATTGACAAAAATCACCAATTAGAGACGTAAGAGGTGAGGTAATTTCCCCCTCTCTAAATCCTCCCCCTTCAGGTGGAAACTGAACTTTGTTTATGAAAATGTGTCTTGGAGTGCTGTTTTTCAACCTTGGTTTCTAAGGAGAACCAAGATAGCATAGTGTCACTGTTGAGTCATATATGACAGTCAGATCCAAAGGCAAAGTGGCATCAGCCACCTCGTTTGTTTCATCCTCTCTTCTTTTAGAGCTTATTTCACTGCAGGTGGACCTGATTGGTCATTTACTCAATACATTTCACCTGATTGGCTAATTAGCACGACACCCATTTGTAAACAATCTTATGAGAAAAACAGAAAAGAGATTATTAGAAAAGCACCACCTGCAGGTTGTTTTTAATATTTGACTATCATTGTTTATCTCCAGCTCCCTAAAGCTTCCCAGGGTGATTCTGGGAAAACTTATCTAGCTTTCTCTCTCTCTGACCAGGCTGTCACATCCACAGTGTAGTGGTCTTGGAATGTATTTTGTCTTTCTGCTTAGGAAAATACTGAAGCTAAGTTACAGTAATAGGCTACAAAGCTACAAATATATGTGTAAATAATACAGAGAATATATAAAATTTTAAAAGGCAAAAAATCAACACGGCATAATTGCCCCCATTTTTTAGAGACTAACAAGACTCTACCTTGTCTAGTCTCTACTCTGTATTTAACCATGGCACCGGTTTACACAACCAGCTATCACACCAGCTATCATACAGATGCCAACTATAACTATTGCTACTATGAATACTTTTTTTATCCCAGGCCCAATTTGGTAACCATGAAGTGAGTGTGTCAAAGATATATTCAAAGTTTAATGAGCCTTTTGAAAGCTGCCTGATGTAGAATTTGAGTTTGCTTCCAAATTTCAACCAAATCCTTATTAATTCTTTCACTCTGATCTACATAATAACAAGTATTGTTAATGTTTGTGCAGCTAGTAGGAAATTGAGAGCCATTCTGTTTTGTTAAACTATACCAGAGAAATAAAGGATTTCTTCTTGTAAGGCCAAAATTGCATCTGAAATTTGTTTTTCACTATGTTCAATAACCCTTATTGTGATAAAATATTATGTTTGGAATCACAGCCGTGTGGGCACAGGCCTTATCTTTATCTAGGGGCAAAACTTATCACGCCTCATGTTCACATATCCAATACCACCTTAACAAGTTCTTCTTATGAAGAGCTTTTGGATGCATTTTGGACTAAAGCCACATGCAAATTTTGGGGCCAAATCTGAGCCATGGTTACCAGCTGTGCAGATAACAGGCACAAAAAGAACAATTTTAAACCACATCATCCTGAATTGTCTCAGTTTCTGTTTTCTAGTTGTTTCAGGAGCAGAGGTCTTCTTAACTCTGGAGCAGTGAATTCAGGGTTCTCTGCCAGCACCTTTGACTTCAGTGAGGGTAGTCAGGACTTGGAATGGTCCTTTCCACTTAGCTTGTAAGGTCACTGTCTCACCATTTAACATAGACTCAGTCACCTGGCTGCAACGGATGAGCAGGTGTGTCCAGTCCTATTGGTCTGGGTAACACAATGAATCTCGAGCTTCTGCAAACTGGAACTTAAAAGTTGTTAAATACCTCTGTAAGTCAATTTTCCCCCCTTGTATGAATTTCTCCCGTAATATACACAATTGGATATTGGCTGCCATGCAATATTTCATAAGGACTTATATTGTCTCTGCCTTGGTTGTATGCGGATTCTCAGTTAGGCTATAGGCAAGGCCTGAACCTGTGGATTCTTTGCTTCTTTTTTCTGCCAAGGTCAAGATTAAATGCTTGAGAAAGTATTTCTCAATATTTCTTGTTCAGACTCAGATGCTTATTAGTTCTTATCTATGTTACAGTCTCACAAACCATGAGTTCTACAGCACTTCACTAACAAACTACAAAATAGAACCCCATCTCTCTCTCTACAAGGTCTTTTAAGGCTGAACTGTCCAATTAAGAACTGACATCTAAATTATTTTTACTTTTAACTCAATAACCAACCACCCGTGACCCGCAAGGTGGACGTTTTTATCCACTTAGACAATACCACCCAAACCCATGAAGAAGAAGGTAAAAAAGAAGGACTAGCCTCTGCTCTAAAACCTCCATCTTACCTTTATATATACTACTATTTTCCACCATGTGATATTACACACTTCTATTCAAACTACACACCCATAATCCCAGTGCTGTCAATCAGTTTTGGAAGCCTTCTCCACGGCCTCAGGTCAAATGCAGTGTTCTCTTGGGGGGTCAGTGCCTGTCAGCACAGAAAGTCTAAAATTCTCAGTAATCAGGGTTCCAACATGAACCCATGTCATGGAGGTTTCTGACAAATTGTACTAATCTGTATTTTGAGGGTTCCATTCACACATTCAGTCTTAACACTCGTTTGGGGTATGTAGGGAATTTACAGATCCCAAACAATTCTCAACATTTGACTAACTTCCCTGATCACTGAAGAACCAACTCCAAAGGAACCCCAAACCTTGGAATTATATGACTGAGTAAAACTTTCCCCACCTCTTTTGCTGTGTTACTGTGATGGGGTAAGCCTCAGATCATCCACTAAAGGTGTCAACCAACGCCAATACATACCTGTATCTTTCTTTGCTTGGTAACCCAGCAAAATCTATTTGCCAGTAATCTCCAGGAAAACTCCCTGCCTCTGTTATTTCTAACACAACTCTTTGCTCATGTGTGGGTTGTTTCTATAGCAGATTTCACAATTGCTTGTTATAAATTTTACAATGTCAGTCATTTCCCTTTCCATTACTACCTTCTTCAGATGTTTCAAAAGGTTCTCTGTTCCTTTATGGGTGCCTTCATGTTCTCGCTGAGGTGGAATTAGAATCTGCCCCTCTGGTGTAATAGTCCATTCAGGTTCTTTGATTTCAGCTTTTGTGCCAGAAAACTGATGGTTTTTCTGGTCTCACTTTGGAGCAAACCTTGACGAATCAATTCTTCTCTGTGGCACCCCTGTTAAGAAGCCTTTTTCTGCAGCCCCTTTTACTATTTTATCAGCAAGATGATTCTCTGATTTGGGAGTTGTTTCCTTATCTTGATGAGCTTTGCAATGCTTAAAAGCTGCTTCTCTAGACTCCCAAATACTCTGTAGCAGGGCATGGATCTGTTCAGTATTTTCTATCCCATTACCTAAAACAGTTTGCTGTCCTCTCTCCTTCCAGATGACTTCACTGACACACACAACATTAAATGCATATTCAGAATTGGTCCATATTTTTACCTTCTTTCCTTTGCTCAGTTCTAGATCTTTTGTTGATGTAATCAATTCAGTTCTCTGTCATGATACATCTGATAGCAAGGCTTTTGCTTTGGTTACCTTATCCGTGGTTGTCACTGTATAAACTGTCATCTGTTTGTCATCTTGCGTGAAGCTGCTCTTGTCTGCATACAGCTCCCAGTCTGGATTTTGTGGTGGCACATCCTTCAGGTCTGGTCTGCTGGAATAGGTCTCTTCTATGGTTTGTAAACAGTCATACTCCTCAGGTACATTATCAGTTAGTGTTTGGAACAGAAACATACAAGGATTTACGGCAAATGTTTTCAGAATAACATTACCCCATTCCAGTAACACAGCATAGGATACCTGTTGTCAGTGTTCACAGAACAAACTTCAAGTGAGTTGGATGCAACTGTTAGATGCATCAATTCTTGGCTGCTGGCTGGGTGCAGCAATTCGTAGCTGCCGCCTTCTCCAGTTCCTTTGCCAGTTGCTTTCTGAATACAGTTAAGCTGTTCTTTAAACTCTCAGGTAAGACTGTCTTGGTGAGTTGGCTCCTGTTTCAGGATTCTTCCACTTAACAGCAGAGAGTCCTTGGCCTTTCTTATTTGCAGGAATGCAGGAGAAGTTTTTTTTAAACTTAAAACAATACACTATTAAATTATCTATTATTTTCCTTCCTTTGCAAAATTCCAATAGATCCTTCTTTGGAGAATTTGGCAAATAGAGAAACTGATGAATCACCCAGTGTTTTCCTAATCCATATTTCAAAGGCTGATAGAAAGGTCTCATTTCTCTTACCCCTGTGCCACTGATAATACAGTATCTTGACTCAGTTTTCCTTCTAAGTTGTTCATTAAAACAGGACTCTGTTTGCTTATAGCCTGTTTTAAGGGAGCCTGAAATGTGGCTTCTTTGAACCCAATGTTTCTCTCCAAAACAAAACTCATTACTATGGAAACTGCAATCCAGCCGTCCACAGAAGAAGCTGTGTTCCCACTTACAAAGGTGACATCAGCTTCTCGGAGGAGCTCAACCCTGCCTCTGCCCTTGCCCCTACCCCCCCCCCCCCCCCTCCCCCCGGCAGCAACAGAAATGGTGCCACCCAGGGGGGTGATATCACTGCCCTCAGGTCCTGCACTCCCGGCCACCTCTCGGCCCCGTGCAGGCGGGGGCCAGGGGCGGCGGGCGGGGAAGACCATGGTTGAGTTGAGGCAGCCTCCCCACTGGACCAGGGACAAACCAGCACAGCAGTGGCCCCAGCCCTGGGCTGGGTCCTGGTGATGCTTCAGGTTTTAGCTTTTATATTTTTCAGATTCTGTACTGCTTTAGTGTGTAGCTCTGAGCTTCATATTGAGGGATAGTAAACTCTCTTCACAGAGTAGGGAGACAAAACAATTCCTTCTCTAGCTGGGGACTAAGGACAATCGATCCAAATCTCAGGCTCAAGAGCATAAACAACAGTGGAAGGAAGAGAGAAGAACAAAAAGGATGGGACTTCATAACCTAAAGCTGTAATTGGACAATTAACTCCAATATGCAAATGGACCAAAACTTATAAAAGTGAGAGACCTCTTGACCAGTCAACCATTTTTGTGACCATTTTAGATTCATCTTGGATGTAGCCCTGGCTGGGCTCTTGTACTGTCCAAGGTGTATCCATTGAGGCCTTCTAATAAATGCCTACTTCATTCTTTAACTCCATCTAGCCTCTGTTCTAGGTCAGCCTTCACAAGGCATCACTATTGGTGAGCCTTTCTGGGGTCTCAGTAGCTGGGCGTTGGTCTGGGACCTCTATCCCAGGAAAGGACAGAGTCCTGGAGTCCAGCCCGCTTGGTCCCGAAACCACGGGGAGCCTTCAGCCTGCAGCGTGATAACAGCTCTTTACAGTGATAACAGCTCTGGGATCTCAGCTCTTTAGGGTTTAGCTGCTGCTAGGCTTGGCTTCCCCGGGTGCAAGCTCAGGCAGAGCAGAGAGAGGAGAAGGAGATGCCGGCAGTTCCACTGGAGATGTTTTATTCAGGAGTACGTGAAAGATCCGGTGCAATTCTTCTTCCAACTTAATAGGGTACAGTACGCTACATATATACCCTTGGCCAGGATCCAAACTTGACCAATGAGTACAGGTTAAAACTTTCACAAGTGACCAATAGAAGGATCAATAAGGTTTTTTCCTTATAAGGGTACAAATATACATTGTGGGTCCAGGATTAGGTCATCTCTGGACTGCTGTGTCAGCAATTGTATTGTTTAGAGCCTCCAAGGTGCCCTGGCAGGCCCTGTGGCATCTACTACACATCACTAGCGCAGATTTTCCTCCCCATCTTCCAGCTGTTGTCAGGGCGATGGCGGGGGCCACCTGTTATGAAGGTGAGAGGAGAGAGCTTAGACAAGTCCCTGCCTTTGCCCAGGTTTCTGGCAGTAGGCGGAAGCTTTATTGAGGTGGCCAGCACCCTAAAACCCACTCTCACTCTCAAGTTCTTAATAATGACTGATCAGGCCTATTACAGCATGAATTATTGATTGAACAGGCCAAGGAAAACAGACATGAGACTTTAAAGAGGCTTACTTACTACATAGGATAAACAAAAGAAACACTACTAGTACATAAAATATGGTGTATGATAATAAAGGTACCTGTGTTACAGTGTTGGTTTGTGAGACTGTAACATTACAGCTCGCAAAGAAATAGTATAGGTTGGGAGCCAATGTCACTTACCAATGAATGACAGTGATGTGCGGAGAACCTCCTAATTCCTCTCAATCCACAGGGAAGTAACTAGATGTGAAGGTCTCCACGCTGAGGAGAACTCTCTACACACTCAGAGAGAGTATAAGAGATTTCTGATTTCATGAAAATCATAGTGGTCTTTTATAGTTGTAAAAAAGTGCTGTGTCTGTAGTCACTAATTTTGGTTTATACTTTCTCATCATTTAAGAGAGGATGTTTATTGCTGACTAAGGTGGTTTTCAGCTGAGATAATTCATCATATGAGAAACCATTCTAGTCTGACTTTAGCCATATGTGACAGGGAGATAAACTTCTGCTGTATAAGGGGGTGAAAGGTCCTGCCACACCACCTCAGCCCCTCTCAGAGCAGCTGTTCCCCCTCTTCCATCACAGATGACATGGCCTCCCGGCTCGCCGTGCCATCTTGTGACTTCAGTTGCAATTCTGGGAGTTGTCCGTGCCCTGAAATCACAGAAAAAACACCACAAAATTCCTTCCTTGTTCACAGCAGAAGGTGGGCCCTTCTCCGAACTGGCCTGCTTCAACTGACCGAGGTCCAGGACCTCCCTTTCCACAGATGGAATATAGGAAAGAGGGGTGCCTCTCCCCTTTTCCATAATGGTGCAAGCCGCCCCCCCCCAGCCTTTTTGAAAAACTTGTCCTGTTTACAACCAGGGTCCCTAGGCAAATATCACACTCAAAACCTGCGTGTGCTAAACATGAAAACCTTTGGAGAGCCATTTGCTCTTCTCCACCAATAAAAAACCTCAGCCAGTGGCAAACACACACACATGCCCTGCCTCCCCTCCAAGCCGAGCAGGGGTTTGGTGGAAAAGCGGTGAAAGGCAAAAAAAACCCTTTGAGAAACCACTCTAAAAGTAAATCCCCCTCCACACTACATGGATTTTCCTGAAATTGCTAGCAATTACTGAAATTTCACAGATACATGATAGACATACAGATACTCAATACACACACAAATACACAATACACACTACACAATGAAAAGAGCTGCCGCTATGTTACCTCCTGTGAGGTCCTGGGGCAGTGGTTCCTTACTCCTCAGGTCATTGCAGGGAATTCTTAAGGTTGCCAGCAGAAAAGAATTCCTTGCAAGATGTATCTTATCCAGTCCAGAGGAAGGCTATCCGGTCCCATCCCATCTGGGTCACCAGAAAAACTGATGCCATCAGGAACCTGGAAATAAAACAACACATTTTCGAGATATTATTAGTATAGGAGGTAATATAATGGTTAGTCTTTATTGGAGACCTCCAGGGACAGATATGGAAAATGTCCACAAAATGCCCCCCTACCCACGGGGTGAATAGTGTTTTTTAAGTTTAGCGAATTAGCATAATTGACAAAAATCACCAATTAGAGACGTAAGAGGTGAGGTAATTTCCCCCTCTCTAAATCCTCCCCCTTCAGGTGGAAACTGAACTTTGTTTATGAAAATGTGTCTTGGAGTGCTGTTTTTCAACCTTGGTTTCTAAGGAGAACCAAGATCGAATAGGGGGTCTTGGAATGTGCTTTGTCTTTCTGCCTAGGAAAATACTGAAGCTAAGTTACAGTAACAGGCTACAGAGCTACAAATATGTGTGTAAAGATTACAGAGAATATATATTTAAAAAAAGGCAAAAATCAGCACAGCATCACTAGTATGCTTTGTTCCTTAACAGAAACATTCATGTAATAGCTTACTATCACTAATTCTTGTACTTTGAGCGACGCATTCACAAAAGTAATGAAGCGATACGCGGAATAAATAGACTCCACAACCTGGCGTAGTTATGAAGTGGGTATGTATGTCGGCGCCCAGCACAAGCGAGATAGCTCTCTTGAAAACTTGTGCCTCGATCTGCAGTCTGACCCACATCTTTATTCACAAAGGTGTTCCATATGCAGTACATTACACAACTTTTTCATGCATATTCAACCCCTGGCCCCGCCTGTCCTCGCTTCGTATGCTAAATAGGTCCACGCCCTTCTGGGCATGCGTGGTTCGCTGTGGTGGTCGCACGGGGGTCTTTTGGTGGTCTCTGAGGCTGAAGAGTGTGGTCTTCCTCATGATTGAACTTTTGAACTGTTCTCCTTTGCGCGTGCGCTTTAGGTCTTTTGGTGCTTATCTGAGTCTGTCTTATCAGTCCTGACCACCTTGGAGCCAGAGGAGCCCCTTTATCTGGGTTCTTTGTGTCCCTTGATCTCCTCTGGTATTGTTCTTTATGCAAGAAGCTTCAGAAATTTGTGTCTCCTATGCCCTTTGTACTATGGCAGAGGTTTCTTAGTAAAAGGTTAATTCATTTTGTTAATTCAAGTGAGCTTCTAAAATTTCTGTTTCAGTAATTCACACATACATTTACTGGATTCCCCAGTAGCTGGGCTTAGAAAATCTATCTAGTAACTGGCCCCTGGATCCCCCTCAGTCTCCCCATTTGCCTTACACAGAAACACACACACATATGTAAATGTCTTTTAGTCCATCCCCAGACTCCACAGGCTCTTTGGCAGTGTTGTGGATCGAGTGAGAGCTTTAGACAAGCCCTGCCTTAGGCTCAGATTTTTGGCAGCAGCTCTACTTAGGTGACCTGCACCTAAATCGTTCTGGCTCACAAGTTCTTAAGAATGGCCAATTAGGTCTATTATGAGTTATTTATTGAATAGACAGAAGGTAACAGACAAAAGGCCTTAAACATAGTTACTTAGTACACAGTATAAAACAAAAGAACTACTAGTAGATTACATAAAACAGTGCATGGCATTAAGGTGTCTATATTAAAGCTAGCAAAGAAATAATATAAGTTAGGAGTTAATGCAATTTACCACCAAATTGACTATACTATACACAGAGTCCTTTCACTCAACCCCTGGGAGAGTAACCACAAAAGGCAACATCACGACTTTGGGGAGAAAACTCCACGTTTCATGGAATGAGCAGAAGATTTCTGCTTTGTGAAAGTATGGTGTAGCTTTCATAGTTTGTAAACTGAAGTGTCTGTCAGTCAGAAATTCCAGCTTATCTTTGCACATCTTGCTTCCACAGCAAGATGTTTACTGTCAGCGGAAAGCATTAATTCCATGGCGCTGAAATAACTCACTACAAGGCAAACTGCCCTGATTGACTTACTCCAAGGCTCATGTGAGGCTCATGTGAGAGCAAGATGATCTGAGTTATTGCACTGGCTAACAAGTAACAGACAAGCTCTCCTGTGGCAGGGGGAGATGCCCTGCTACAAGCAGTTGGCTTGGATCCCCTGGTCCCTCTGATACCCAGTTCCTCCAGATGCCTCACCCTTAGAGACACATGCATGCCCAGCTCCCAAGCCACTTCACCTACTTGCTGTCTGTTCTGATTTGATAGTGCTAGCAATCGTGCACTGACTTACATACCCTCACTCACTCACTCTCTCCAGTTGCTGGCACCACAGACACATGGCCTGTGATCCCCACTGCAGTTGATGACACCTAAATCTTTGTACACACACACAGAATGTAATTTTAATCATGCTCAGGTCCCACAGTATCCAATACATCATCATTAAACTCCATCCCCTATTGCAATGAACCAGGCAAGGTTCCATTTTCTTCATGCAGGAAATGCCAATTCTTTATTCACACAACTCATTTTTATACAGTTTTTACAGAACTCATGTGCAGCTTAATTTGGTTAATAGCTTTCCTGCCAATTACTCTATTCGTTAGTAAAAGGTATTTTACTTGTCCATCAAATCTCTCTATTCCTTAATTGTTTACATATTTTCTTCACTGATTTTCATGGGATAGATTTAATGTTTATGCAGGTGCTAGTTGTTTTTCACCCAGGAATAGGTTGTTATGTTAACAAAGTATTTATACCAGGATTATTTTCACATGGGAACTTGCAAAGTGCTAGCTGCACTTAGAAGAAATGACAGGCCAGCCATTAATCTAACAGAGCAGGCCTGATTTTATGAGGCCTTTCTTTTATAATTCTTCTACCTGACTGCAACAACCCCCTTTCCCATCCTTTGAGATATACACTGATATAATTCCCTTAGTCTCCTTTAGTCTATGGGCAGCCCTCTAAAGTGTTCATAAAATGCCCCATAAGATATCCATCAAATTAATTTAGCCCATGACTTTAGGCTCCATCTATTACGGGGATCACTCAGGAAAGAGGAGATAGTGTACTGTGTTGGATTGCTTCACACTGAAGCCATTTCATGTTGTGTCATCCCCACACTTGACTTGTTCCTCACGAGATTCAGTGTTCATTGGTTCAGTTAGGTCCTGTTATACCACCTTTGACATGTGGCAGCCACAGCAGTGGCAACATACAGCAATGACGTCATACAATTCAAATAATGAGTTATTTCATGCAAGATTACATCTCCTTGAGGTACATGTTGGAATTCCCCATCCTTCTGCATTGCCACCAAGTGCAGCCAGGTCCTGGAGCAAAAGTAATCCCATCAATGAGTTTACCTTTTCCCAGAGGAGTAACCTAGTCTGGGAGCGCTTTGGGGTCTTTGGTGGTCTTGATCCCCTTCTATTGGTCTTGCCTGCTCCTTGACTCCACTTCTGTGCTTGTGCTGTATATTGTGTGGTCACCATGGACCTGAACAGGAAAATTGACTCCAGAAAGGTGCTGCCCTACCTTTGTACAAACCCCCCCCCCCAAATTTCCAGGCACATCCTGTTTTAACTTGCCCACTTGAATGGTCATCAGTGTTTGAGGCATAGCAATGCATTAACTCCTTACTGCCCAGGCTTCTACACACACATTTGACATTCATGTGCAATGGCATCATTAGCCAAATCCACCCCTCAATCATGAGCCTATTTGTATGTCACATCCCCTCCTAAATATCCTGATGTGTCATGGACCCATCGAGCTTTGAATCGCCCACCTTTATCACCAGTCCAGATCTACCTGAGCCACTTCAATTCTAGCAGCCTGATCCACTTGCTCATTGTTTGGATGTTCCTCCGTGACCTGACTCTTGGGTATGTGAGCATCTATGTGATGTAGTTTAACAACCAGGTTCTCTACTCAAGCAGTGCCGAATGGGCTAAAACAGCCCCTTTTTATAGGGTATAGGGGGATCCAAACTTGTCCAATAGAAAGGGTTAGGGAAAAAGTGACCTATGAGGTTACAGAGATAAGCTATGGGTTGAGACAGAAGACAGGAGCTTATTTGACTGTCTCATCATGACTCAGGAGTTGCTACTGTTAAGTCTCAATCCTCCATGGAGCTGTCGCAAGCTCCATGGAGTCTGCAACACTCTGTGCAGGTCCTTTGACCTTACTTTGTTTTATGGCCAAACCAGCTTTCCAAAGAATCTGAATTACTCTTTTCCCTTTCTTAAACACTTCTGCCTCTCTGTTGCCACACAATGAGGTCATCGATGTATTGCAGATGTTCAGGGGCTTCACCCTGTTCTACTGCAGTCTGGATCAGTCCATGGCACATGGTAGCACTGTTTCCACCGCTGGGGCAGTTGATTCCAGGTGTACTGGATATTCCTCTGCGTGAAAGAAAACTGGCCTGCACTCTGCTGCCAGATCTAGATCAAGAAAAATGTGTTAGTGATATCAATTGTGGCATATCATGTGGCTGTCTTCAACTCTAATTCACACTGGAGCTCTAACTTGTACAGTATAGCAGCACTTAGTGGTGGCAAGACTTTGCTCAGGTCACAGTAGTCCACTGTTAGCCTCCACTCTCCATTAGATTTTTTTCACTGGCCATATGAGGCTATTAAAGGTTGAGTGAGTCTTGCTGATCATTCCTTGGCTCTTCAGTCTTTAAAACAACATATAGATGGGAACCAGAGTGTCTCAGCTAGTGCAATGTTGTGGCTGGTACGCTGCCATGGTAGGAATTGGTATCTGTTTTAATTCAACTTTTAGCAGCTCTACAACAGAAGGATCATCTGCAAGACCAAGCAAGCTAGACATCTCTTTAATCTTCTCTGTATTCAAGGCAGCTTTATCAAAAGCCCACTTGGTACCCCTTTGGTTCTTTGAAGTACCCTCTCCTAAGGTAGTTTATGGTAAGGATACATGGAGCCACTGGGCAAGTCACAATAGGATGCCACACATTCCCTATGTCTTGGTTTGAAAGACAGGTGTCTGCAAAGGAAGGCGGGAACTTCCTTTTGAATAGAGAATGTGACCCCCTCCTCCTTCCAAATTATTATAACTTTGAAATTAAGGGGGTGTGAAAAGCACGTTCACTCTCCTGTGAAAATTTAAAAAGTTTAATAAAGGACAATAGGAGACAAGGACCATAGAGCAAAGGTTATTATGGCCAGGTGCATCTTAGCACTCAGCCAAGAGCACATCAGTCACCTTCGGGGATACCCCTTAAATACCTTTTCCATTACATCAGCCTGTTGCATATTCATAGACCCTTATGCATATCCATAAACTAGTTTACATTTTCCAGGAACTATTTTACATGGCCCCTCCATGGGTCTGCCTTTTCAGAGCATGCGTGTTTCTTGGCTGTGGTTTTGTCTCCTTCTCTTTATCACTTCCAGTTTGGGCCTTGGTCCATGCTTTCTTCAGACAGTGGGTGCTGATACTTGGCACATCTGTAGCAGGTGTCTTCATCCTATGTTCATTGGATGTTATCCCATCCAAGCAGACATTTTAACACAAGCATAGCTATTTCACTACTATATCTAAGATTAATTAACAACAGAAATAAAAACTATATCTTTATAACAAAGTTACTTTAACATCACACATAAAATCCATTTTAATATTTGTGAAAAGCCAATATTATAATATGTATCTATTACAGGGGGCTTTCAGGCAAAGATATGGGTAAAGGAATAACAGTTCTTTACCAGTCTGTGTATGTATAACAAGCCAAACAAACAACAGCAATGGTAACAACAACAAACAAAACCAGAAAACCCTATAAACAGTCTCTTCCCATTCTTTAAGCAATTTCCCCTTTGGTGTAGTTACGGTCACCGCTGGCAGGGCAGGTGCAATGACTCCCCCACGGCTGCAGGAGGCGCTGTGGTGTGAGTTTCGGCCATCTCTCTCCACGTGGGCAATGCCTCCGCAGTAGGGATGGGATCGGGGCTTCCTTTACAGACCCCCAGGGGCAGCCGATCCAGGTGCCCCCTCTGGATAGCAAGAGGAGCTGTAGGAGGGACCTCGGAGTAGCAGGCTGGGAAGGCAGGGATGAGCAAAGTCCTGGAGTGGTAGATGAGATGTATCAGAAATTAGGCAGCTGTAGCTGAACTGCAGGGCGTCCGGGCAAGCAGGGGATGCAAATTACAGTGTAGCGAAGAAAACTCGGATCACTGGCAAAAAATTGGCAACCAGGCTCCCCAGCATGGCAAGGAAAAGTCTCCCTGGGAGGGGAAAGGGGTCGGGATCCTGGGGTTTTCCCCTGAGTCATCTGAGCAGATGGTAATGAAGCAATACACGGAATAAATAGACTCCACAACCTGATGTAGTTATGAAGTGGGTATATATTGTCAGCGGCCGGTACAAGCAAGATAGCTCTCGTGAAAGCTTGTGCTCCAAGCCCTGGTCTGAGCCACATCTTTATTCACGAAGATGTTCCATATGCATTACATGGCACAACCTTTCCATGCATATTCAAGCCCTGGCCCCGCCTGTCCTCGCCTTCCTTGGTAATTAGATCCATGCCGTTCTGGGCATGCGTTGTTTGCTGTGGTGGTTGCATGGGGGTCTTTGGTGGTCTCTGAGACTGAAGGTCGTGGTCTTCTTCGTGACTGAAATTTTGAACTTTTCTCCTTTGCCCCAGCGTTTCTGGTCCCTTGGTGCTTATCTGAGTACGTCTGTCAGTCTTGATGAGCTTGGAGACAGAGGAGCCCCTTTATCTGGTTTCTTGCATCCCTTGGTCTTTTCGCAGTATTGTCCTTTATCGAAGGAAGCTCCAGAAATTTGCATTTTCCTATGCCCTTTGTACCATGACAGAGGTTTCTTAAGTAAAAGGGTAAAATTCAACACATAATTCTACAAGTTAAAATTTAAATGCTTAATTCATATTGCTAACTCAAGTGAACTCCAAAAATCTGTATTTCAGTGAAAGTTCTTTTTTAGTGAGGTAGGGTATTAACAAGGTCCCAGTGCAACGGCTACTCTTACGAGCAGAGCTCCACTCACGGTAGAAAGCAGTAGAAAACAAAACCCTGCAGTGGTGGTGAATTCTTCCCTCGGCGACTGCAGCCTCCTTCCTCTCCGAATGCCGAGACTGCAAGTGAGCCTAGGAGCTGTGCCTAGCCCTTTTTTCCCCAGCCAAAATCTTGTGGTATCTGTGCCCCTCCGAGAGAAAAACCTCAGATAAGAGAGCAGTCAGCCACACCTTTCCCGGGGCAACTTCCTTTGTCTGTCTTAAGTATTGATAGTTATTGTTTCCTAGCCACCTATGGGACAAAATTCCATGAGAGAAAGGAACAAAAAGACAAATCCTAAACCCCAATACCCTGATAGAATCACCTCAGCCTCCTACACAAACTGTTGAGATCTTCCTATCACTACAGAAAAACAGATTGGTTCTGCCCCTTTGTAATCTGACGGCATTAGGGTATACTGTACACCAATGCCAACCAGAGCCTTATACTCCTGTGGGTCTGATGTGTCAGGCCATCAAACCCACACAGTCCAGTAGACCCAGTCTTCCCTTTCCTCCACCTGCCTAGAGGCAGGGCCCTTTTATTCCTGGACAGAGTATTCATTACTTGATTTTTGTAACTGCAAACCAGAAATCCCTTTTTTAGGTTTTGAATTAAAATCTTCCCTTCTACTCTGCTTCATACAAATTGGAGCAGTAAATTTCCTAGATGGATGCCTTTCGGCTGTTGTTTTTTTACTGCAGTCCCCATACCAAATCTTCTAGTGTCCAGGTAGATTCACCATCCCACTTCCTCATGTCCTCCTCTGGTTGCACAGATAGAACCACAGGGTAGTACATAGTGTGTCCCACTGGTACTGTTTCCCTTGAGCAGAATAAGGCTGACAGTTCAGTATGGATGAGTGTTATAGACACATTATAATATTGGCTTTTCACAAATATTAAAATGGATTTTATATGCGTGATGTTAAAGTAACTTTGTTATAAATATATAGTATTTATTTCTGTTGTTAATTTAGCTTAGACATAGTAATGAAATAGCTATGCTTGTGTTAAAATGTCTGCTTGGATGGGATAACATCCAATGAACATAGGATGAGGACACCTGCTACAGATATGCCAAGTATCAGCATCTGCTGTCTGAAGAAAGTATAGACCAAGGCCCAAAGTGGAAGTGATAAAGAGAAGGAGGCAAAACCACAGCCAAGAACCACGCATGCTCTAAAAAGGCAGACCCATGGAGGGGCCATGTAAAATAGTTCCTGGAAAATGTAAACTAGTTTATGGATATGCATAAGGGTCTATGAATATGCAACAGGCTGATGTAATGGAAAAGGTATTTAAGGGGTGTTATAAATGATCAGCCAGAAATCCAAATTAATAAATGCGAAAGATTTTATTTTCGCGACCAAAATATGGTCCTCAAAAACCCACAGCCAAAGAGACGGCATCGAGCCCAGGATCAGAGCTGGGTGAACATAGATCCGACCTCTATCGCATTGGACCCCTCTCTGTTCACGCATGCTACTTCCAACGAGGCTTCTTTATACAGATTTTTATGCCTGAGGCAGAGGTGCCCCGATTTCTTTTGTAACCCCGCATATGTATGAAAGTTTCTTTCACTGTGCAGGGCTGGACAATTGCTGTTTCCTGAGTAGTGCCAGGCGCTGATCATGTCAGAGGAAGTCCTGTATTCAGATGTATCTTTCTTGGTGACTTTGTTTATCTTGATTGATGGTATCTATCAAGTGATAATCACCCTTGGGTGTTTCCTGATGGCCCTGGAGGAAGCCCATCATCGCACTGGCCATGTCTATTCATTGGTAAATAAGACATTATTCTCCTGATGCCTTCAGGAATTTCGAAATTTCGCCGTGGTTATCTGTCCTTGGGCTGCTTGTGGTCAGAGACTCATTGGATTTTACAACTTTATGCTGAAATAAACAGGGCAGGAGACTTTTTCTCCTTTAAACGCCTTTATTAAAACTGATCAGCTCAGGATTGGGAAGCTCGACGAGTCTGCAGTGTCTGTCGGGTCTCCTAGGGTGACGAGGAGGAGGAGGATATGCGCAGCTTTGTTGATTAGGGGCAGAGCTGGGGGGGTCTGATCCTCGTGGGAGCGTTTTAGGCGTGGTGACCCAGGTCTTGAATTGGTCCCAGTCTCGCCCCCTCCGGGACCCGGGCCGGGGACTCTCCCACTCAGGGTGAGGAACAACGAAGGTTTTCAGCATCTCTGGCGGCCCAGCACTCCGCTCCCCACGTCCAGACATCACTCTAACTTCCCAACTCTATACTGGCTCGTTGTTTTGGGGGTTTTCTCAGTATGTTTGGAGTAGTAGACTCTCATGGGATGCTGGTCCCAAAGTCATTTTGCGTGCCCTCCTCCCACGTTTTGTCCCTTCTCCTCATCTTCTCGGAGAAGAGCCATCAACCCAGCCCTGGCCAGGGCCTTTACTGATAAAAAAGAAGAACCATTAATGACAACGACCCGTAATTACCATAACAACAAGCAGCACCCCAGCAGCAACAGTGGTCTGATTAGTTTTTGTAACCTTTTTCTCACAAAAAAAAAGTGGCAGATTTTTGTTTATAACATATAACATACATTGTCTCCTTAAGCATGAATTACTTTATAGCAGATATTACAAGGGGTTTCCTCGAAGGTGACCAGTGTGCTCTTGGCTGAGTGCCAAGATGCACCCGGCCGTAATATCCTTTGCTCTATGGTCCTTGTCTCCTATTGTCCTTTATTAAACATTTTTAATTTTCACAGGATAGTGAACGTGTGTTTTTCACAATGACAAAAAATACATAGTCTCTTTGAGTTGCTGGAACTGTTGGAACAGTCTCTCCACAGCTGAGATGCAGGCCCGCAGGGAGGAACAGAGATTCTCTTCAAATTGCTGGAGGTGGCTGGCCAGTCCAGACAGTTGGTACCTTCATATCTGTCTATCTCATTATTGCTAGGGTGCTGGTGTATAGGGGTGCACTTTGTATAAACTTTCACCATATGGACTGCCTGTACTGGATTTAATCTGGGTCATTGTATGTCTGGTTATTGGCCTGGTTGCTATTGTCAGGAAAATTAATTCACAAACATCAGAGATTTATGTCCAAAAAGGAGACAGAGGAGTCCTTTTACTTTATTTGAATAAAGGGAGAGGCCATGGGGCATTCCCCTGGGGTCTCTCAAATTTTTGGAAGACACAGCCTCCCTCTTTATCCTAATTTCCCAGACACATTTCCCTTCTCTCTTTCCCCATTGGCTGAGGTACTTGAGAGGTACCAACTTCCCGATACACCTGATACTGAAGATTTCCCTATAATGTATAACCGTCCCTTCTAATTTTTAATCCTTATGGAATTTAGAGTTTTTCCCCATTGTTTCTTTCCTCTTTCAATGTCCAATTTCATTTATCAGCAAACCTAAAGTTTGTTTGTAAAAGCAAAAAAAGCAAATATCTTTTTCCATTCATCAATCAGTGGAATCCTTCCTATTGTTTATCTCTCAATGCTAGTTTTTGTTGCTATAGGACACGAAAAAACACAAGCTTACTACTGTTTTCAAGGTGAAGGAAAAAAGGGAAGTTTATTTTCTGACTCTAATATTTATACTTTTACAAAAGTGATGGCGGATTGGAAGGTGACAGTGACACCTCTCCAATGACACTGGTCAAACTAACAGTCTATCAACTCTCTCTTCTTCCATAAAGTAATGCAAAACAATGAGTTATTTACAGAAAGCGTGTGAGAAAGTTCACTACAAGAATGTCAACATCAGAAGGCTTAGAAAATCTTAAAAAACTAAAGTGACAAGTTTTATCTACCAGCAGACCCACAGCTTGTTTTTAAAGACAAATCCGTCATTCCTCTCACTATAGATCACCTCCACCATGCCTAATTTCCTTGATGGTGGTCTGCTTGCCTCTGTAATTTACAAGTTCTTCCTTGAAGGGATTCATGTCCTTCACACTTGACAGAAGGCATCTCCAGAGGCTGAGGACTCCTGCCTTTTTTCCAATTCCTTTGTCAATGGCCTTATCCTTAGCAAGGAATCTCAACTGCTGGGCTTCCTTACGTTCTGATTCCTGACTATTGCCCTGAATATCTCAGCATCAGAGCAACCAGCTGATAATTTGCTTGCCTGATTGATGGCTAAAATCTTTTTACAGATCTCACAGTTCACTCAAGAATAGGGATCGGGTGGTTACTGACTCATTTATGATTTCAGTCTCTTCCTCCTCCTTTTCTTGTGACTGCTGCAGAACAGGCTGCCTCTTCTGATTCTTTCTCCCCCTCCCTCTTAGTAAAAGCTTCTTCTTCCCTTACTAAATGAGTTGACCTCCATTTCTACTATTTCTTCTTGACTATCTGAGCAACAGATAGAGTTGATGGCTGAGTATCTGGTTTAGCTAAAAAGTCTATTTGTATGTCTTCATCCAGAGACCCTATCTTGTCCTTGAGGATTCTGAATAGTGCTGAATAGTGCTCAGTAGGCATAGGCTAGGCCCCAGCACAGTGCGAGAAGTTGTGTCTCTGGCGTAGCCAGGGCCAGGGCATCCTCTTTTCGAACATTCTATCACTTTATCAGGATCTCATACTTTTTCATGAGTGAAGTTCCAGACCATCAGTGACAACTGTTCTAGGTACCTGCCCATATTCTCCCACACTCCTTGCCACCCATAACCATACTGCCTTGGGGCATATCCCTGAGTGATAGTCCTAAATAGTTGGTTAGCTTTAGAAAAAGAAAAAAAATTCTTGGGAAGTATTGATAGGAGTATTTTGGTTATGGATGTTCAAGACAGCAAAGAGTTATTGTAAAAAGGGAGAAAACATCTACCCCATAGGAGAAGAAGATGGTGCCATTCTGTGTTTCCTACACCAAATGCTTCTCAGAGAAGAAAAGGGAAAAAGTGTAATTTTTGTTAATTGTCTCCATGAGATGGTTCCTGAAGTACAGGTAAGGCATCAATCAATTCAGGGCCCAAATACCAGATTAGGCTCAAGGCCAGTGCTTTTATCTTAATGCTTCCAGGCAAAACACCAAGAAGCACTGCAAACTGTAAAAGCTAAAACCAGCCTTTAACAAGCTCTCCAATTTAATGTACAGTAAAAAAGGGAGCATTGCATGGATTAGATAAAGCACTGTTAAGAACACATAAGCCAGTATCATGACCAGCACCTGTTAAATAGATATAATAATTACAAGTTCCCTTCAATGCACTTTGATCAAATCTGTTGTTATCTCAAACCCTTTAAGCCTCATGTTGGGCACCAAAATAAACTGTCAGTGGGATGGGGAAGAGAATCAGAAGGGTAGAAGTCTGGAAACATGTGGGTTCATATGACAGTTTCATAAGAAAAAAACCCAAACAAACAAAGAAAAGGAAAAACAAGTGACAAAAAAACCCCAACAACTGCTCACCACCAGGCAACTGATGTCTATCTGGTCTCTGAGAAATGGTCGCTCCAGCAAAACTCTCCCCTAGGTTTTATTGCTGAGTATGATGTCATGTCATATGGAATGTCCCTTTGGTCAGTTGGGGTCATCTCTCCCATCTGTATTCCCTCACAGTTTCTTGTGCACCTCTAGCCTACTCACTGGTGGGGCAGTGTGAGAAGCAGAAAAGACCTTTATTCTGTGTAAGCACTGCTCAACAATACATAAAACATCCCTGCATTATCAACATTGTTTTCATCACAAATCCAAAATTTAGAACCATAAAAGCTACTATGAAGAAAATTAACTATCCCAGTCAAAACCAGTACAATCTTGTACTAAGGAAGCGCAGTACTTGACAGAGTACTCCAGGTATGGCCTCAATGGGCTGAATAAAGGGGAGGGTTCATATCCCTTGACCTGCTGACAATAATTCTCTTCATGCAGCCCAGAAGACAATTAGCCTTCTTTGCTGCAAGGGCACATGGTTGCTCATGTCCAACTTGATGTCTACTAGGACCCCCAGGGTCTTCTCTGCAGAACTGCAATCCAGCTGCTCAGTCCTCAGCCTGTACTGGTGCCTGGGTTTGTTCCTTCCCAGGTGCTGGGTGTGACACTTCTTGCTGAACTGCATGAGGTTCCTGTCAGTCTGTTTTTCCAGCCTATCGAGGTCCCTCTGGATGGCAGCACAACAGTGTGTCATCCACTTCTCCCACTTTTGGGTTATCTGTAAACTGAGGGTATACTTTTCCCAGTCATCTAGATCATTAGTGAAGATGTTGAACAAGATCAGGCCCGGTATTGACCCCTGGGGTACAGCACTAGTTATTGGTCTCTAACTAATGTTTGTGCGACTGATCACCACCCTCTAGGCATGGCTGTGCAGCCAGATTTCATTTCACTACATTGTCTGCTCATTCAGCCCATACTTCAACAGCTTCCCTATGAGAATCTTGTGGGAGATGGTTTCAAAAGCCCTACTGAAGTCTACATAGACAATACCCACTGCTGTCCCTTTGCCAAGCTAGTAGTTTCGTTGTAGAAATGTATTAAGTTGGTCAAGCATGATTTCCCCTTGGTGAATCCATGCTCACTACTGATGATTTTCTTGGTCTTCAGGTGCCTGGAAGTCATTTCCAAGATTAGCTGCTCCATCATCTTCTGTTAGAAATGGAGAGGGGAGAGCTTAGACAAATCCCTGCCTTTCCAGGTTTCTGGCAGAGGATAGCAGCTTTACTGAGGTGGTCAGCACCCCAAGATCCACTCTCACTCACAAGTTCTTAATGATGACTGATCAGGCCTACTACAAAATGAATTATTTATTGAGGAGACCAAAAAACAGATGTAAGACTTTAACAGATTTACTTACTACACAGGAATAAATCAAAAATAACTACTTGTAGATAAAGATATAGTGCACAATAATAATAAAGGTACCTTATGTTACAGCTAGCAAAGAAATAGTATCATTAGGAGTCAATGTCACTTACCAGTGAATGATAGCAGTGTGCAGAGAATCTCCTAATTTTTCTCAATCCCCTGGGGAAGTAATTCGATATATGTTGCATCTTGAATTCCTGCTAGTAAAGTCCAGGGTAATGAAGCAAAAAGGGCCTTTGCATGGTATCCACAGATGTTTTATTCAGCTGTGCGGTGAGATGTTCAGAATCCCCGAGCACACACAAGTGGAGAGTCCAGGTTTCTCTCCGCTGAGGGACCCCGGGGGTGAACCTGGTCTTAGGGCAGTACAAAGATAAGGGCCAATCAGGGAATAAGGAGGGAGTGGCTCAGAGACATAGGAACAGAACAATGAGCTAATGGGATCTTAACCGCTTTTTGAGGGAAGCTTCTTGTGTCTCCCTAAACCAGGGAATTCCCCCCAGGGTCTCCATAGATGTGAACATCTTGGTCACCAAGGAGAACTCTCTACACACTCAGAGAGTGTATAAGAGATTTCTGATTTCATGAAAATCATGGTGGTCTTTTATAGTTGTAAAAATGCTTGTGTTCTGCAGTCACTAATTTTAGGTTTTCCTTTCTCACCATTCAAGTCAGGATGTGTATTGCTGGCAAAGGAGGTTCTCAGCTGAGATAATTCGTCACATGACAAACCATTCCAGTCTGATTTTAGCCGTATGTGATGGGAAGATAAGGTTTTGCTGTATCAGGGGTGAAAGGTCCTGTTACATCTTCCCAGGTATCAAGGTGAGGCTGACCAGTCTGTAGTTCCCTGGGTCCTCCATCTTGCCTTTTTTGAAGATAGGACTGATATTTACTTTCTTCCAGTCTTCAGGCACCTCTCCCAATTGCCACGATTAATCAAAGATTATTGAGACTGGCCTTGCAATGACATCAGCCAGCTCACAGCACTCATGGGTATATTCCAACAGGACCCATGCACTTATGTATGTCTAGATTGCTTAAGTATTCCCTAATCTGATTGTCTTCCACTACAGTTAAGTCTTCCTTGCTCCATCTTTTTTTTCCTTGTCTGTTGGACCTAGGATCCCTGAAGGGTGGTCTTGCTAGTAAAGACTGGGGTGTAGAAGATAGTACCTCAGATTTTTCCATGTTCTGAGTCACCAGGGCCCCATCCACATTCAGCCCTAGCCCACATTTTCTGTAGTCTTCCTTCTGTCACCTATGTACTTATAGAAACCCTTCTTGTTGTCTTTAACATCCCTAGCCAGATTCAATTCTATTTGGGCTTTAGCTTTCCTAACATGTCTCTGCATGCTGGGATGGTGTGTCTTTATTCCTCCCAGGTTGTCTGTCCCTGCTTCCACCCTCTGTAGGCTTCCTTTTTGTGTTTGAGTATGTCCAGGAGCTCCTTGTTCACCCACAGAGACCTCCTGGCATTTTCACCTGACTTCGTGTTTGTTGGGATGGACTAGTATAGATCTTGAAGGTGGTGATTCTTGAATATCATCAACCAACTTTCTCAGCCCCCTCTCCCCTACAGGGCCTTATCCCATGGGACTCTTCCAAGCAGATCTCTGAAGAGACCAGTCTGCTCTCATGAAGTCCAGGGTTGTGATCTTGGTTTTTTGGTTTTTTGACCCGCTCCATCCCCTTGAGGATCCTGAACTGCACTATTTCATGGTCACTGCAGCCAAGGTTGCTTTTTACCTTCATATCCCCAATGAGACCCTCTTTTTCTGTGAATATGAGGTCCATAAGGACACCTCTCCTCATTGACTCCTCTATCACTTGGGTTGAGAAGCTGTTATTGATGTTCTCCGGGAATGTCCTGGATTGCTTGTGCCCTGATGTGCTGTCTCTCCAGCAGATTTCAGGGTGGCTCAAGTTTCCTATGCAGACCAGAACCTGCAAAACTGAGGCTACTTCTAGTTGTCTGTAGAATGCCTCATCTGCTTGCTCTTCCTGGTCAGGCGGCTTGTACAAGACACCCACAATAATGTCAACTTTACCTGTCTTCTCTTTAATCCTTGCCCATAAGTTTGCAGTTAGTTCATCATCAATCCCCAGGCAGAACTTCATGAATTCCAGATGCTCTCTTACATAAAAGGCAACTCTCCTTGTTTTCCCAGCCTGTCTTTCCTAAAGAGTATGTTTCCCTGCATTGCAACATTCCAAATACAGGAGCTATACCACCACATCTCCATGATCCCAACAATATCACAGCCCTACAACTGCACACAGATCTCTTTCTCATCATGTTTATTCCTTATACTGCATGCATTAGTGTACAGGAACTTCCAGTTGATGAAACTGAAAAGCCACAAGTCTATGAGATGCATCCCAGGGTCCTGAGGGAACTGGCTGATGTAGTAACCAAGCCAATCTCCACCATATTTGAAAAGTCATGGCAGTCAGGTGAAGTCTCTGGTGACTGGAAAAAGGGAAACATTGCTCCTGTTTTTAAAAAGGGGAGAGAAGAAGATCCAGGGAACTGCAGATGGTTGAATCTCACCTCTGTGCCTGGGAGGATCATGAAGCAGATCCTCATGGAAGCAATGTTAAGGCACATATAAGATAAGGAGGTGATCTGAGACAGCCAGCACAGCTTCATCAAGGGCAAATTGTGCCTGACCAATCAGGTGGCCTTCTATGATGGAGTGACTGCAAAGGTTGATAAGGGAAGACTGATCAATGTCATCTACCTAGATTTCTGTAAAGCCTTTGACACAGTCCCACACAACATTCTTATCTCCAAATTGGAGAGACATGAGTTTGAAGAGTTAACTATTTGGTAAAAAAGTAATTGGCTGGATGGACACAGCCAGAGAGTTGTGGTCAATGGTTCTGTGTCCAGGTGGAGGCTGGTAATGAGTGTCCCTCAGGGCTCTGTCTTGGGACCGGTGCTCTTCAATATCTTCATCAATGACATAGACAGTGAGATTGAGTGCACCCTCATCTAGTTTGCAGGTGGTATGAAGCTGAGAAGTGCAAGTGACACAACAGAAGGAAGGGATACCATCCATACGGACCTGGATAAACTTGAGAAGTGGGCCCATGAGAACCTCTTGAGATTCAACAAGTCCAAGTGCAAGGTGCTGCACCTGTGTTGGAGCAACCCCAGACATGAGTACAGACTGGGAAATAAACTCATGGAGAGCATCCCTGCAGAGAAGGACTTGGGGGTGCTGGTGGATGAAAAGCTGGACATGAGCCAGTAATGTGCACTTGCAGCTCAGGTGGTCAACTGCATCCTGGGCTGCATCAAAAGAGGTGTAGCCAGCAGGTCAAGGGAGTTAATTCTTCTCTACTCTGCCCCTGTGAGACTCTACCTGAAGTACTGTATTCAGCTCTGGGGCCCTCAGCACAAGACAGAACAAGACCAGAGGAGGGCTGCAAAGATGATCCGAGAGCTGGAGCACCTCTCCTATGAAGACAGGCTGAGAGAGTTGGGGCTGTTCAGCCTGGAGAACAGAAGGCTCCAGGAAGACCTCATTGCAGTCTTCTGGTACTTAAAGGGGGCTTATAAAAAAGAGGGAGAGTCACTTTTTACATGGGCAGATAGTGATAGGACAAGAGAGAACAATTTTAAAATAAATGAGGAGAGAATAAGATTAGAAGTTAGGAAGAAATTCTTTACTGTGAGAGTGGTGAAGCACTGGAACAGGTTGTCCAGAGAGGTAGATGCCCCATGCCTGGAAGTGTTCAAAGCCAGGCTGAATGGGTCTCTGAGCAACCTAATCTAGTGGGTGACTTCTCTGCCCATGGCAGGGGCCTTGGAACTCAATGATCATTAAAGTCCCTTTGAACTCAAGCCTGTCTATGATTCTATGAAGGGGATAATAGTCAAAGGGTCTGACAAGCTTCAGCAGTTTCTCCATTTCATCTCAGATTCACACCTCCAGCAAACAGCAAACCTCTCTATATGACTATCAGGTTAGCAGATTGTTGTCTCCATCCCTCGCAGCAGGGAGTCACCCACTACCACCACTCAGCACTACCTCCTGGTAGATCTTGCATGGTTTAGAGTCAGTTGGACAGGTAATTTGCTTGAAAGCACACATAACTCCTCAGTTTTGAGGGCAGTGAATCTGTTCCATAGTTACAAGCCTTCTGGTGGAGCTGGTAGCCTTCTCCTTGTTGCCAGAAGTAATTTTTCACCTTTCCCATAGGCTGCACTTGACATTCCTGCTAGGGACAGACTCTTGCCTGTGTTTCCACTGCAGCTGGGGTACAGGGCTCTTAAAACTGTTGTATCTCTGAGAAGATCCTGATTCTATATGTGATGCTGCACAGCCTGCTAACTTTCTTGTCTAACTCATCCACTTGATGACTAAAGAAGGCTGTTAGCATTCAGGAACACATAATCACGGAATGATTATATGCAGGTGCTTTTATTGAAGAGCTCTGGATGTCAGGGGTGTACAGACCCAAATTGACTTCACCATGGGTTCGAGATGAACATGTTTTTATATTTTATCATTATATAACTTACATATTAATTATTAAGCTTACATTGTTCTATTGTATACATTGATCTCATCCAAGCGTGGGTTTCTTGTGATCCCCCTCAAACCCTTGAACATAGTTTCTCATGATTCTTCTTACGATTAAACAATAATTATATCTAATTACTAAGCAATCATCTCATCTAACAATTATATAATTTATAATATACTGGTTACACAGGTGCAGTTTCACATGATCTGGCAAACACAAGGCTTAACATTTTCCCAGGGCCTACTGAGCCTAACTTTCTTTCTAACTCCCCTGAATATACCATGATTTTAGAAACATTTTATCCCTATACTATCAAGGCCACCTCTTTCATCCTTGGGGAAAGGCCCTGGGCACTCCCTACAGCCTATGCTTACAAGACTGTATTCACCATCTAAAGGTCTATCTGGCAGGGATAGCTAGTCTAATATCTGCTGAGGAATATGGCCTATGACATGTCACCACCATACCTGAGAACATATTGGCTGGTTTGAAATGTGATGAAGATACCCCTCTGCAACAGCTGTTGCCTCTGGGAGGCTGTACTCCAGGCCTGGCTCCTTTATAGGCCTTTCCTTAGCACCAGCTAAAAGAGAGTTTGACCCTCTCTAATCAGCAGGTAACTAAAAAGGCTCCAGGCAGCGTGTCAGGGGTAGCTGAGTATGCTCTTATAAGCTGCTAGAGCTTCCTTGGGCCCACATCCTCATAGCTTCCCTTAGCTTGTCCTTAGTTGATAGCAGCAGGCATCCTCAAGTTTCTCAGAGGGTTCCCAGGATTTCCCCAATGATCCTGGACCCTGTCCTCAGAAGCTCCCAAAGCAGAACCCAGAGACTGCTGTGCAAACTGCTGCATCTGTTTGCTGCCTCTGTTACCTGTACTCATTTTGAGGGATATTGCATCTGGATACTGGAGCTGAGGCTCTCCTGGTGCAGTCCTGGGAGGGATCCAGACAGGGTGCCTGTTTCTGAGTCCCTAATTTGGGTTGCTCACCTGCCTTTGTGCCTCTGCACACTTCTGGGCTAGTGGAGCTGGGCCTTTGATAGGCTGATAGGTCTCCTGTGATGGACCCGGGAGGAGCCAGGGTAGGATATTATTTAAGCTCCCCCACCTGCCATTTTTTCTCTGTTCTTTTTTGTGGTGTGTAGATAAGCTTTTTACCACGTAGCATAAAATCTGTCACCAGTGTTATGAACACAGAAAGATAAAGGGATGTTTGGTACAAAATATTTTTTTATTTCCTTGTGGCTAGAATTTTGCCATTCTGAAACCCATGGTAATTTAGGCAGGTAATTTTGCTGAACTCTTAGTCTTCTTAGAAGGACTAGATATTATATACCACAGGATGGTATGGAAGTGACAGGAACCTGAAAGGATGGACCTTGGATCAGGGAACATTCTGGACTTTTGTTCAGTCTCTGGCTAGATTACTAAGGACAGCAAAACTACAGTCTAGATCAGTGGTCTCTAAAGTCAGTGTGCAAGACAATCTATTGAGGTATGGGAAGAGAATATTTTGGCAATGTTAATAAATAAAAATTATTTTAATACAGTATTTATTACATCTTTATCTCATACTTTTTAAATTCTATTTTTGTGCATATTTATAACACATAATAATACAATAGTACATGTGTATAATTTATAAATAAATATACATATATTCAGGGTTCACGTTCAAAAGATTTTTACGATGGGGTGCGTGATTAAAAAATTTGGAGACCACTGGTCTAGATGATCTTCTTGTTACATGTCAAAAATACAATTGTCTATATCCCCCTGTAGTGTGTTCTAAACTGGGGGGTGGGGGGGAGTGGGGTGGACTTCTGCACAGAAATTAACTATTGTGGTGACTGCAGAAACTTGTGCATATTTTGAACACAGGTGTCGAAATACAACACAAAATGAATGACACTTGCACTCTGAGAGGTCCAAGGTAAAAAAGGGGGCCATTTATTTCCTAACCTCAATATTTATAGAATTCCAAAAGTGACCACGGATTGGAGGATAAAATTGCCACCTTTCCAGTCACACTGGTCAAACCAACAGTCCATCAATTCTTTCCTCCTCCAGAAAGGAATGCAAAACAATAATTATTTCCATGAAAAGTGTGTGAGAAACTCCATTACAAAGATGTAAACATCAGAAGGCTTAGAAGAACAGGTAATCCAAATCTTCCAACAACTGATTCCCCTGTAATAAACTTTAATTTGGAAGCAGCTCACGTACTCCACCACTTGTGGTCTATGACCCACCCCTGTAAAATGTCCACAAAACGTCCATTGTGCTCATTTAGTCCACCTGTTCTGCTGGTCACTCAGTACAAGAGAGGTGGTGTGTTATGTGGAGTTACTGGGGACCAAATGTAGCTCAGATAGGGTCACTGCTGCACTGCAACTGCTTCTTGTAAGACTTTTCCTCCACTGGTTTGGGTGGTTCCTGCTATAGTAATTCCTCTGGTTTAGACTTATCCACAGACTACAGTCACTTTGAGGTGCACCTGCTCCAGCATGGCCTTACCCACCACCACAGTCTCTTTGGAAGTAAACCTTTTCCAACATGGCCTTACCCATGTGTTGTGGTTTAGAATAGGAGGAAAATTTAAGGAAGTGACGTAGAAGTTTTTTATGTAATTGATAATTTTTTAAATTATTAAGGAGTTAGATATGTTTTTGTGAAATATATCTGTCAAAAATAAAAAAACTTGGGATTTTTTTTTTGTTAGGAGTGAAGTAATATGGTTGGGCAGATTCTGTTTCTGGCTGGGTTTACCGGTCTTGTTGTGGGGTTGGGTTCTTTTTCTTTGGGTTGCTTGCTGGTTCCCTTTATTTTATTTACTTTTAGGTAGGGAGAGGGGGTGTTGTGGGCTAGATAGAACTAACTTTATTAACATCTAACGATTTTCTACAACTCCTTAATCCGAAACCTAGCTGTACTTGTTACACCCCGGGAGCAGTCCTGGATTGGTACCGGGATTTTACTCTGTAGAAGTTACTTATAAATATTAAATATGAAAAAAAAAAAAAAGACTACCCCCTCACCCCCGGTGCACTACTACTAAGGTCTAGCCTAACTAATTAAATCCAAGCCACTTCCCCCAACTACCATCTAAAGTACCCAACTCAACCAAGGATCAAATAACCATTTAAAGGGCCCAAGCGTAATATTAACCCTTTCAGTACTTCAATCTTCCCTCAAGTAAAAGAAAAAAACAAGATACAAACAAAAGAAAACATAAAAATACCAAAATCAGTAAAAAATAAGTTAAATCCCAGATAAAAAGAATAAAAAAATACCTTGTTTTTAAAACTGAAATCCTCTCATAAACTACAGAGAAAAGATTCTTTTTTCCTATAACACATAAAACTATGGGGAAATGAAAGTGTTCAAATTAATATTGAAAAAAAGCCTCCATACTAAAATAAGTAGATGTTAAAATAGCTGTAATCCCATGAAAAGTTTAAACAGAAAAAAAAAAAAGTAGCCCTGTACTTCCAGGAAAAGAAAAAGAAAACTTCTGTTCCCAGAAATAAAGATTATTTTAAAGATAAATAATAAAAACTTCTACCTTTAAACAACTTATCTTTAAAACAATACCCCATAAGTCGACATGGCTATGAGAGACAACTGCTCACTTTGAAAATTTTAAAAGGTTTTTAAACCTTAACAAAAATACAACAAAAGGACTATATAAGGAAAAATTCACAGCACTGGGAACTGCCTATGTGGCTGCCTACCACATGGCTGGTTCATCTTCAAGATGGATGCTCAGTCTTTTATACCCCTGGGGGGTTGCATCAGCCAACCCTAGCCCCTCCCAAAGTCTGTCAGTCAGCTCTTCTTTGTCGTTTATTGCTGGAGACTGCTTTCTTGTAACTTGATTGGAGGGGCAGGTGTTGCCATGCCGCACCCTCTAAGCAACAAGCTTTTCCATTTCCAACTGCCCCATGCAAGGGGCACATGTGCACGCCTTCTTTCTACCTGTACTAGAAAATCCAGGCTGTCTGATGGCAACAATATAGAGGGGGGTGAAAAAGGGAACTATAGGGAGAACAGAGAACATCTAAACTACAATAACATAACTATACATCACTAAAGCTTCTCTTAATAGTCACACAATATTTATCCCTTAATTGAGAGAGCCAGTCATCTCATTATCCAACTATAACATGGCCCATCAACAAGCTGTGAGAAGGCTTATAAGAAAAACTTCACAATAGCAGGGTTCCCCAAACAGCTGTTATTTGTAACAAAATTAAGAACCACAAAAAAACTATCTTTCCCTCTTGTAAAGAAGTCTCCATAACCTTAACAAGAGAGACTTCTCACCCTAAGTAAACTAAAAAAAACTATTTTAAAAGTAGTAAACTAACTAGAAACCTTAGATTTAGTTTCTTTCTATTACCAGTAAAAAAAAAAAAGTTATGAAGGGAGAAAAAGTATTCTAAAGAGTTTATTTTAATTCTTACTACTTTTTCCATTTAATTACTTTTAACAAAATTTTCTTTATACCCTTTTAAAGTTTTGAACTTAACCCTTCTCCTTATCCTCACAAGAAGTAAATACCTCAATAATTATCCAACACTAAAACCCACCACACTCATCAACACAATAATTGAAAAATCTAAAAATTAAAGAAATCTAAAATTAACAAAACAAAACCACTACACAAAATTGGTATTTCTGCCTGGTTTCAAACTGAAACCACCACATCTTTTAGGAAAAAATACAGGCAATTTATAAACGCTGTGAGATGAAGAATTTATTTAGAGAAATAAATAGTGAAGCAGGTATTAAATAATAAAATTATGTAGAATGATAGTGAAAAAGTTTTATTGTAATTATGGTAAAAAATCTAGGAGTGGAGGTTAGTATAATTTTTTTTTCCCTTTACTTATTTTAGTTAGTTTTATTGTTCTAGGTAGAAGTTGTACATGGAATGTAATTTTAATAATAATTCTTTAGTATGTATATTTCACAGAAGCAAAAGGTAGAGTGTTGTGGTTTAGAAGAGGAGGAAAATTTAAGGAAGTGATGCAGAAGCTTTTAGTTTAACTGACAATCTATTAAACCACTAAGGAGCTAGACACGGCTCTGTGAAAGACACATGTTAAAAACAAAAAAACCCGGGAACTTTCTCTTTCCTTCCCGATCCGGAGCGAAGTAACACAGCTGGGCGGGCCCCGTCCCGGGCCGGGCTCACTGGCCCTGCTGCGGGGCTGGGCCCCCTTTCCCTGGGCCGCCTGCCCTTTCCCCCTCCCTTCCCCCATCTACTCCCAGGCAGGGAGAGGGGATGCCGCAGGCCAGATAGTACCAACTTTACTAACATCTAACTACTTTCTACAACTCCCCAACCCAAAACCCAGCCACATCCGCTACACCCCAGCAGCAGCCCTGGGTCGGAACCAGGATTTTACCTGGTAGAAGTTAGCCACAACCATCAAACAAGAAAAAAATAAAGACCACCCCACCACTGCCTGCAACCTCTGCGTACTACTGTGGACAGTTTTTTATTGAGACATAGTTGATGGGAAAAGAGACGTGAGAAAATACATCTGAGAAAGCAACAGCTGCCTAATTCAAGGACACAGTTTCTTTGAGCAAGAAGCTGTTCAAGAAAATATGTGATAACAGGAGGTAAAAAAGAAGCCACAAACATCCTGAGAAAGGTGGGACTGACTTTTTATAGCTGACCAATGATGAACTTTACTTTTGCAATATGTATGAGCCTTATTACTGTGATTATAAAAGTGTGCCTGTTAATCAATAAATCTGAGACTTGTCGATCATCAGCGGATGAGCAATGTCTCCCGTCGATCTCGTCAAATGGTGACCCCGAGACTACGGACGAGCGACGTACAACAGTCGGGTCCCAAGCAGCCGGGACGGCAAATAAGTGCGAACGTAAAGGGCTAATAACGCCGCACTGTGCCCTGGGTGACCGTACAGACGAGCCTGGCCGATACGTGCTGCCAAGACCTTGAGGGGGCTGCAACAGCGCTGACGAATTAGGTATGGAAAGGCAAGAAGCATATGATTTATTTACCGCTTTCTTGCAATAGCGGCAGTTTAAAGGGATAGATTTTAAAAAGGAGTTATCGGGGCTCCTGTCATACGGGTATGCTAAGGGAATGTTCGTAAATCCTTGTACTGTACATGAGCTTACAGAGTGCCGTATGTTTGGGGAGGTGCTCTGGGAGGCTACGTTAGAGGATGATAAAACAGCTAAAAAGATAGGAAAGTTCTGGAGGGTGATTCATAATGAGCTTCTGCAGTATCAGGCAGAACAGAAAGGAGCTGTGCAGGCATCCGCTGCTCATACAAAAAAAACAGAACCTATGAGGGAGATTTATCCCAAGACACCCCATTGCCCCCTGTGTTTAATAGGGTGTCTTTGCCTCCTCCTCCACCACCGCCTTCTAATTCTGGTACCGAGGCAGCGTGCGTGCAGTCTGCACCCCCCGGTGAGAATGATTCATGGCCAAAACCGGCCCCGGCTGCCCTCCCTCTGAGCAGTGAGCCGATCCCTGGGGCGAAAAGCGACCTAGCGGGGGCTACTGCCAGGGGATGGGGGGAGGCTTGGGCTGCGCTGGTGAAAGAGGGCTTGGAGAAAGGGGGTGATGGTGCAATTAATGCAGCTACACAACTAAGATGCCTGGTGACTTTTCCAACTCAGGCGGAGGAGGTCTGCAAGCAATAATAACTGCTCATGACTGGAAGTTGCTATTGCAGTTGCGGTCAACAGTTAGTCAGTTTGGAGTGATAGCAGATGAGCTTATGGGGCTGGGAGCGTTTCTCCGCACCGAAGCTCAGGCCCTGGCAGGACCAGATAAGTGCCGAGAGGCTATGAGATTGGTTAGACTGGCTATAGACAGAGTAAAAGAATCTAGAGGAGTGCCCTTGTACATGGGGATTAAGCAGGGCCAGGAAGAATCGTTTGGTTTGTTTATAGATAACGCTGCTGCAGCGATAGAAAACGCAGGGGTACCTGATTATACGACAGAGGCTATGCTGAAACAATGTGCTCTTCAGAGCTGCAATCAGGCTACAAGGAATGTGCTTAACACATAAGGTGTGAATTGGACCAGAAAAGAGGCACTAGAAAGGATGGCTCAGATGCCGGTAGGATCAAAAGCATTCTTGGTAAATGCTATCAAACAGCTGGGGTTAGGGTTACAGGAACAGGCAAAGGCTTTCCACAATCAGGTGTTAGCTGCCCTTGCACCCCTTCAACGTCAGCCGCAGTTAACCTTGCTCCACCAGGAAACCGTATGTGATGCTACCAATGTCCCTGCCTCCAACCTGCCCCCACAGGAAGCCTCGGGCTGGACCTGGCAGCCGCTGTAAAAGTCGCACTGATGACTTCGCACCCACAAAAAACATCCTGATGGAGGTTAAAGGACCTATTGTTATGCAAAGTCGAGCGATGGGAGCACTGCTTTCAGGGAGATCATCTGCCTCTATGCTTGGATTATTTGTTTTACCTGGAGTTATTGATGTGGATTTTACCGGGAAAATTATGGTTATGCTACACACCCCCTTTCCACCACTTCAAATTAACAAGGGGCTATTGTCGGAATACCAAACGGGTTGCTGAATAGTCTACGTCCACTTCTTAAAGGCACAGACCCGACAAGTCCGATCTGGGTTACTCCGGAGCAGCAGCACATTTTTCAGCAAATTATGCACTGTGTTACTCAAGGACAAGTTTATCGGTGGGACTCAGAGTTGTCTATACACCTGACAATTTGGCACGGTCCCAAATACCTCCTTGGGGCACTGACTCAGTTGCAAAAGAAAACGGGGGAGATACAGGAGCTGTGTGGGTACCTGCCAAGTAGACTAAACCTGTTCTTGATGCAGTGACTGACAAGCAAGCTGATCCTACGACTGCTGCTGTTACAGCTGAAAGGACACTCGAAGGCTGTCGACAGGGCTGTGACGCGCTGTCAGACCTTTGAAGGACTGATTACAACTGTTGAGTCGCTGTTAGAATTTTACATACGGGGTCCGGCGGGTCAAAAATGTCTTAACTGTAATAACCTGTATTGTGCTGCTTAGGTAGCTTTGTATTGCGGGGGCTGTAGCAAAACCTTTTAGATAGAACAGTCCTCAGTACGTGAATTGTAGGGTAACAAGTGCTCATTTAACCATAATTTTAATGACTAGCAGAGAGAGCTACAAGAACAAACAAGATTAAGAGTCAGTCCGGCTTTAGAGCTTTTTGAAGCACCCGAGCAAAAGATCCTAACTTATTATCGTTAAGAACTAAAGCATATCGTTGAAAGGGTTACAGCTCAGAGTAAGTCTCATATTGTCTCTGCGAAGTATAGACAATTAGTATAGTTGTGAAAAACGCCAATCACTTGCTTTTGAAATTGTTAAAAGTTTAATAGTAATAAAATGGTTATAAAAATAGTAATACAATTAGAGTCATAATAATTTGGACAATTTAAATCAGGACAGTATGAGACAATAAAAGCAAAGAGTTACAGACATCCAGGTACCTTTTTCTGGGCATCACGAGCCTGAAAATAGACACCTGTTAACAAAGGATTAAGCCTTCAAAACAGTAGCCTGTTGCATATTCATACACTTCATACATGATACATAAATTCCATTAAAACACAGGATTCTGTCTGGTCAGTGTCAACTTCTTCCTTCTAATCCTAACAGCGCCTTCAAGGCGGGAAGAAGTTAGTTTCTTCTGATAAGAAGGCAGTAAATTTCCTTTCTCGGAAAGATTTAAGTGTCCTGTGGCTGCTATCTCGCTGCAAGACCTTTCTGTTTAAAAAAGCATCTTACATAGTATAGTTTCTATTTTAACAATTTCTATAATTTAAAACTATATTTAACACAGTACTTGGGAGAATTAGTGCAGCATTGCTTCCTAACACAACACATATAATATTCATTTTAATGTTTGCGAAAAGCCAATCATAAAATACATCCATTTTTCAGAGTACCCATAACACAGCATTCTGTGGTAGAGAAATCCTGACAAGGAACTAGATCAGTGCTTGAGCAGATTACAAGAGTTAAAACTACAACGATTAAGGACAGTAAAAGCTAAATAGAATAAGAGGAGAAAGAAGCGTGAAGAAAAATACAACTGTGTTGTATTGCTTAGTGTTATAATAGCCAGCGTAGCAGAAATTACACGCTTTAATCAGCCAGGAGATAACATCTGGGTAACATTAGCAAAACAAACTAAACAATCATTGCTTTGCCTTACTTTAGGAAGAGTTACTAATCCTTTTCGAACTTGTCTTATAAGTTTACCTGTTTGGTTCCCAGGGGAATTTTGTGGTTTTGGGAACAGTGGCAGTATATGTGAAAACTTTTCTTTTTCGGCCATTGCCAACAACAAAAGCAGCTGCAATCGAAATGGAGATGCCAGCAGTGTGAGTTCATATTGTCCTTGAACACCTCCCTGCGCTCTCCCCCAGAAGAGTTAGATCTCTTTGGGAATGCAAATGCCACCCTTACAAACAACCCGCAGGAGAGCTGGTTAAGCTTTGAACCCTTAAATGCCCAAGTTTTAAATAAGAATAAAGTAAAATGAGGTTAACTTAGACTCATCTCTGGAATAGCATACCGGCAAGACCACAGGGGGGGGCCCGTGTTATTTAGGCAAACTCTAACTATTCCATCCTAACGTATCTTTGCTAATGCAATGGAGTAAAAACACGAGCAAGAGTTAAATGTAGAGGAACCTAGGTTTTGGACTAAGCTGCATCAGGTGGTAGTAGCAACTATTTTACCTGGAGGTGTGGCAGATAAGGCAAGGAACTTAGCAAAACAGCTAGGGTGCTGGGCTAAAGATGAACTGAATAAGACATCACAGATTTTAGATATGCTTACTACAGATGTGTAAAGTGTTAATCACGTAATGCTTCAGAATAGAGCTGCTATAGATTTTTTGCTTTTAGCACAGGGGCATAGATGTAGAGAATTTGAAGATATGTGTTGTATAACTTAAAAAGCTTAAGTTTAGAACCACAGTTAAAGAGCCTTGTAGTACATGCAATATTTTAAGCATAGTTTTAATGCTTTTACTTGTTTTGCCTTGTATTTTTAGCTGCATTCAAAATATAGTCAGTCGCTTGATACAAAAAGATGTGGCAAACAAAGCTTCTTGCTCAAAAAGAAACCGGGGAAATGTGGACAGTTTTTTATTGAGACATAGTTGATGGGAAAAGAGACGTGAGAAAATACATCTGAGAAAGCAACAGCTGCCTAATTCAAGGACACAGTTTCTTTGAGCAAGAAGCTGTTCAAGAAAATATGTGATAACAGGAGGTAAAAAAGAAGCCACAAACATCCTGAGAAAGGTGGGACTGACTTTTTATAGCTGACCAATGATGAACTTTACTTTTGCAATATGTATGAGCCTTATTACTGTGATTATAAAAGTGTGCCTGTTAATCAATAAATTTGAGACTTGTCGATCATCAGCGGATGAGCATGTCTGCCGTCTACCTTGTCATACTACTACTACTAAGTTTTAGCCTCACTAATTAAATCCAAGCCACCTCCCCCAACCAAGTAACCAACTCAACCAAAAATCAAATAATCATTTTAAAGGCCCAGGCTGCAGTCCCTCCAGGGGTGTACCTGCTCTATCATCGGCTTATTCATGCCCACACATTTTGAGGTCCTCCAGTATGACCTCATGCACAGCCACTGATGCTTCAAGATGTACCTGCTATGGCACAGACATAACCACAGGCACATATGCTTTGAGATTTACCAGCTCTGGTATGGATTTATCCATGGCCACAGACACTTCAGGGTGTCCCATTCCTGTGTGGACTCATCCACAGTCCCTTCAACTTGAATTTACACTGGAGTTCTAGCCTGTCCAGTACTGCAGCACAGAAACAGCAATGATGCCCAGGCCATCTGCCAGCGCATGCACATGGCTATTGCTGTTATCAAAATGTTCCCAGGCACAGCAGAGTAAGAAGATGAGCAGATGAGCAGCACACCAAGCAGCAAAAAGCAGCCATGAGTAATAGACTCTGATATACAGTTAGGCAAGCAAGCCCCATGGCAAGTACAGGAGCCTGCCCATTGAAAGCTAAAGAGCACTGATGCTTTGAGAAGGCTGACCTAGAACAGAAGCTAGACAGAGTTAAATAATAAAGTAGATATTTATTAAAAGGCCTCAATGGATACACCTTGGGCAGTACAAGAGCCCAGCCAGGGTTACACCCAAGATGGACCCAAAATGGTCACAAAATGGACAACCAGTCACAAACTCTGGTCCATTTGCATATTGGAATTAATTGTCCAATTGTAGCTTTAGGTTATGAAGTTCCATCCTCCTTGTTTTTCTCTCTTCAATTCACCGTTGTTTATACTTTTTGGCCTGGAGCTTGTAGCAGTTGTCCTTGGTCAAGCTGGAAAAGGATTGTTTTGTCTACCTACCCTGTGAAGAGACCTTGCTAACACTTAATATGAAGCTCAGAGCTACACACTAAAGCAGCACAGAATCTGAAAAATATGAAAGCTAAAACTTAAGGCATCAGCACTAACAGATATAAATTCCATCTATCACATCTTAATCAAATCCATCATTATCCTGAACCCTTTGAGCCCCTCGCTGGGCAACAAAAAGGGCTGTTATGGTTTAACCCCAGCCAGTATCCAAGCGCCATGCAGCCATTTGCTCACTGACCCACTGAGTGGGATGGGGGGAGAATCAGAAGAGTAAAAGTGGGAAAACTTGTGCGTTGAGATAAAGACAGTTTAATCATAGAATCATACAATGGCTTGGGTTGGAAGGGACCTTAAAAATCATCTAGTTCCAACCCCTCTGCCATGGGCAGGGAACCTTCCACTAGATCAGGTCACTCAGATCCCATCCAACCCAGCCTTGAACACCTCTAGGGATGAGGCATCCACAATTTCTCTGGACAACCTGTACCAGTGCCTCACTATTGGTGCTATGATGCCCAACAGGCGGGAAGAATGATGCACAGAATTCCATGATATCAGAAGGCTAATTAATTACTTTATTATACTATATGATACTATAACTATATTACACTAACGAGAACTATCACTAACTAACTAACTAGAAAACCTGTGACTCTGCTTGAGAGTCCTGACACACACACATGGATCTAATTGGTTAATGAATCTAAAACACTATCACTAGAATCTAATTAAGCAATCACTTTGGGTAAACAATCTCTAGAACACATTCTACATGGGTACAAACACAGGGGCAGTAAATGAGATAAGAATTGTTTTGATTATTCTTTTCTCTACTTCTCTCACAGCCTTTCTCAGGAGAATCCTGAGAAAGCTAAATCTCTCTCTGTTCAGAGGGCATGTGAATACCACACCTCATAACTCTCACAGTAAATATATTCTTCTTAGCATCTAATCTAAACCTACTCTCTGTCAGTTTGAAGCTATTCCCCCTTGTCCTATCACCACATGCCCTTGGAAAAAGTTTCTCTGCATCTTTTTTGTAGGCTCCCTTCAGGTACTGGAAGGCTGCAATTAGGTCACCCTGAAGCCTTCTCTTTTCCAGGCCAAATAATCCTAATTCTCTCAGTGTTTCCTCATAGCAGAGGTGCTCCATCCCTCTAATCATCTTGGTGGCCTCGTCTGGACTTGCTCAAAGAGCTGTGCCTTCTTCCTCTGCTCAGGACCCCAGGGCTGGATGCAACACTTCAGATGGGGTCTCATCAGAGTAGAGGGGTAGAATTCCCTCCCTCACCCTGCTGGCCACAGTGCTTTGGATGCAGCCCATGACATGATTGGCTTTCTGGGCTGTGAGCATACATTGCTGGCTGATGTCCAGCCTCGCATCCACTAGCACCCCCAAGTCCTTCTCAGCAGGGCTGCTCTCAATCCGTTCATCCCCCAACCGGGATGAGTACCAGGAGTTGCCCCAACCCAGGTGCAGCACTTGGTCTTATTAAACCTCATGAGATTCCCATGGGCCCACTCCTCAACCTTGTCCAGGTCCCTCTGGATGGCATCCCAACCTTCAGGTGTGTCAACTGCACCACTCAGCTTGGTGTCATCTGCAAATTTCCTGAGGGTGCACTCGATCCCCTTTGTCTATGGCATTGATGAAGATATTAAATAGCACTGGTCCCAATACAGACCCCTGAGGGACACCACTTGTCACTGATCTCCATCTGGACTCTGAGCCATTGACTACTGCCTTCTGGATGTGACTGTCAAACCACATTCTTATTCTTTTAACAGTCCACCTATCCAATCCATCTCTCTCCAATTTAGAGAGAAGGATGTTGTGGGGGACCATGTCAAAGGCTTTACAGAAATCCAGATAAATGACATCTGTAGCCCTTCCCTTGTCCACTGATGGAGTGTCTCCATCATAGAAGGCCACTAGATTGGTCAGGCAGGACTTGCCCTTGGTGAAGTTGTGCTGGCTGTCTCAGATCACCTCCTGTTCTCCATGTGCCTCAGCAGAGCTTCCCAGAGGATCTGCTCCATGATCTTCCCAGGCACAGAGGTGAATCTGACAGGTTGCTAGTTCCCAGGGTCCTCCTTTCTGCTCTTTTTAAAGATGGGGACAATGTTTCCCTTTTTCCAGTCACCTGGGACTTTACCTGACTGCCATGACTTTTTGAATATCATGGAGAGTGTCCTGGAAACTCCATCAGCCGATGACTATGGGATGCATCTTATCTAGTCCTATAGACTTATGTATATTCAGGTTCCTCAGGTAGCCATGAACCTGATCTCTTAGAGTGGGAGGGGCTTTGCTCCCCCAGTCCCCATCCTGCTGTCCATCCACTCAAGAGGTGTGGGGAGAGAGGTTGCCATCAAAGACTTGAGGCAATGAAGTTAAGCACCTCAGCCTTCTCCTCATCCTTTTTTACGAGTTTTCTAGTACTGTTTATCATTACACCTTCTTTGACCTTCCTTTTCTGATTAATGCCTGTAGCAGTCCCCCACGATAATGTCACCTGTCCCTGCCCTCCCTTTAATCCCGACTGATAAGCTCCTAGTCAGCTCCTCATCCCTCCCCAGGGGAAACTCCACTCACTCCAGCTGCTCATTTATATAGTCTGTTTAATGTACCAGTAGAAGCCCTTCTTGCTATTCCTTGTGTCCCTTGCCAAGTTTGATTCCAACTTTGCCTTGGCCTTCCTCACCCCATCTCTACACAACCAAACTTTATACTCTTTCCAGGTTACCTGTCCTTGTTTCCACTGCCTGTGCATTTCCTTCTTCCCTTTGGTTTTACTCAGCCATGCCAGTCTCTTGCCTTCATTGTCTGATTTCTTGCTCCTGGGGATTGCTGGTTCTTGTGTCCTATGGTAAACCAAAAGCCATGCAAGCAAAGCAAATCAAGGAATTAATTCACTACTTCCCATCAGCTTTAAAACCTAAACATGATGTCATATGGTATGGAATATCCCTTTGATCAGTTGGAGTCAGATGTCCCACCTGTGTTCCCTCCCAGTTTAACTGTATTCCAGCCAAAACCAGTGCAGTGATACAGCTGGGTCTTGCAAAATTAAAGCTGAAAGCAAAGGTTCTGTCATAAACACATCTGAGAAAAATTGCATTGCCTGATTATTACAAGTTCTCAAATCATAATCATGACAACTTACTTAAACTACATGAGAAATATGTACCTTATAAAACTGAGTTAGAGCTCTTTTTTTTTTCTCAAGAGAAATCAGAAGTGATATTGGCCAGAGGTTGCTATTGCCAACACAACTGGTGACTAGTCAAAAGTCTTATGAATCCTGTGGTTTAGATGTTGTATTACTGAATGACACATTTATCCAGAGTTGGTATAACTCTTAATATAAAAGTGAGGTGCCAGATAAGACTGTGGCTTAGTTGTGGGTGTGGCTATTTTACTATATGCAGATAGAACTAAGTTGATCCTAGAAACAACACGTTAGTATAGATGAAGTGGTACAACCTCCTTAATGTGAATTCCTCACTACTGGTATGACTTCATATCAGGGTGTAAGTCTCTGTCCGAAGTTTCCCTCATCTGCCTCACAATCGTCATGAAAGGGACAGAGATTGGGACCACTGAAGGAAAAGGACCCTTGTCTGAAATTCTGGTCTTGTTGGAGATGGTCACTTGCCAAGACCCTGAGGCCTGAGCACAGCCTCTGGCATTGCTAAGCTATTGTTCACAGGTGTGTTTGCTGTATGCTACACTGGGCCCAGTGAAAGGAAAAAAGGGGCACTCTGCCCTTTTTTGCAACAATGGTCCTGGAATTTCCCCACATCTCGGCTTGGCTGGACTTCTCCTGAGGAAGTTTTTGGTGGTCCCCACAGAAGACCCCTCACCTTTTTTACAACCGCATTGACAGACAGACCGAGATGGGAGAAGCCTCTCCATCAAGGACTGAGACATGAAACCCCTATGGAAAAGCTCCCCCTCCTCCCAAGGACTGAGACTGAAACCTCTAACCTGAGGTGTGTGGGAGGCAAGCTGACCAAAGCGAGATGTTTGCCTGCAGCTGTGACCACTGGACCAAGAAGACAATGGCTCTTGCTTACTGCTGAGAACATGGACTACCTGTTACATCTATTCTTTACTGTATCTGTTTCCCCCCCCTCGCAATTTTCAGTGGAGTTATCATAATAAAAACCTCTGAGTTAGCTAGAGATTTCGAGATCTCCCCAACGTAACAGGTGGATCCTCGGCTGGACTGGACCAAAGGACTTTGTCTCTACGTTTGGTAGCTATATCCCCCCCCCCCATCTTTTTCTCTCCCTTAATCCCTCTATCGCATTTGCTGTGGTCATTCAATAAAAGGTGCATTTGTTTATGATTATTACTGCAAATCCCCTTGTTGTGTCAGTTTTTTGCACTCTGAGATCAATTAACAAACCATCATGAAACCTGTTCGTAAGGATGGATCGTGACACAGGGTAAAATACTTAACCTTTGTAAATTACTTCTATGGTGCTGTTCCTTGGAAAACATTGAAGACTGTAATATTATGCAAGTGGCAGATAATGTATTACCTATTAAGGACTAATTATCAGTTTTATTTAATGAAACTCTTTTCACTGTGTCCTTCAGGACCATAGCTCTAGCAGAGCTCAATGTATTCTTTAGCATTTCTATATTATTTTACTACTCTACAGTAAACGAATGCCGATTATTAAATTCCTATTTAAATTATTCATTGCTGTCTGCCACAGGGAAATACAGGCAGGAATGATCAGAATTTGTAATGCTGAGCTGTGTGTAGTGTGTGTGTTTTCCCAAAAGTTTGGTAACTTGTATTGTATCTTACTAGTGCTGGAATAGATCATTCAGTGTTTGAATTCCTTGGCATACTGTACTGGCAACCTAATGTGCAAACTTCCTATTTCTCCCTCACATTTTCAGTTGTAAGGTGGCACTGGAAGGGTTCATATGTCTGTTTTAATTTAGTTTGGTTCTAATCAACAAAACATAAAGGAAGGAAAAATATCTAGTTTTTCAGGCCCTTGGATGTAGTGTAGAAAATTGTGCATTTTGCATCATCTATCAGTTGATGACAGTTTGTCACACTGTTCCACTGAATTTGATGAATTTTCTTCAGGACGTAAAATGCTGCACAGTGTGATGTTGAACAGTGTGCACATGATGTGTGTGTGTAAACTAAAAAATCTGTCACATGCCATTTTGTTCACATACTTTTTTTCTTTTTTTTGGCATAGGAAAAGAAATCTAAGATATATACTGAGGGGGAAAAAAAGATGGATTCACAAGATTGTGTTCCAACAAATTCAAAGCAAGATATGAGCCATCACATAAAGGGTAACGCTGGTAAACATTATCTTTGTGGCTATTGTGCAGCCTTCACCAATATAGTAGTCACCTTTCCCATCCAGAAGGTCCTCTTTCGACAACAGTTATATGGCTTGAAAACAAAGGATGCAGTACATCAGCTGCAGAAAGACGGAATTCGAAATCTCTATCGTGGAATCCTTCCTCCATTAATGCAAAAAACAACTACCCTGGCTCTAATGTTTGGCTTGTATGAAGATTTCTCCTCCTTGCTCCATAGTCACACAAGTGCACCTGAACTGCTAACTTGCAGCATGGCAGCAGTGCTTGCAGGGACCACAGAAGCCCTTCTTACACCTTTTGAACGAGTCCAGACTTTGCTTCAAGACTACAAACATCATGACAAATTTACAAACACTTACCAGGCTTTCAAGGTACTAAAAGTCTATGGGATTAGAGAATATTATCGGGGTTTGGTGCCTATTCTGCTCCGGAATGGAAGCAGTAATATCCTCTTCTTTGGCCTACGAGGACCTATCAAACATTGTCTGCCTGAAGCAACTTCTTATAGCACTCACTTGGTCAATGACTTTATCTGTGGTGGGCTGTTGGGTGCCTTACTGGGATCCTTATTTTTCCCAATGAATGTTGTAAAAACTCGCATGCAATCTCAAATTGGTGGTGAATTTCAGTCTTTTTCAAAAGTTTTTGTGACAATATGGCTAGAACGTGATAAAAAATTGATGCATCTTTTCAGAGGAGTCCATCTGAATTACCATCGTTCTGTCCTGTCCTGGGGCATAATCAATGCAACATACGAATTCTTGCTAAAGCTACTATGAGAAATGTTACCTTCCTTTGAAACACCTCTATTCAATTGGGTATTTGTACATTTTAGATCACTTTGTCTCTGGAAACAGGTTAATTTATGGAACTTTTTGTGAATAATATGGAGTACCATGAAACTTGGAGAGAATTCAAAGCAGCCATTACATTTCAGTAGGGAGGTGGATGATATTGTTAGTGGCTGCTTAGTGTGGAAGGTAATTAGTCTTATGAACAACCTTGAGTATTTATGGGGTAAATAGCAATTATTTAAATCTTGATGCAATTCAATATACTTCTAAACAAGTTAATGTATTTCTATATTGGTGGATAAATTTACCCATAGTGGAATATCTAGACAAATGCAAAGTAAAAAAATATCTGTATATTGGTCTAGTAGCTTATTCTGTAATTTCCAATATTTCCCAATACTCACAATAATCAAATTTTATGCTGCACATTGTATAATTTGAAAATAAAGAAGGAGCCAATGAAAGCTAATTCTTTTGTTTGAAACACTACAGAGGGTTTAAAACTGAGCTTCCAAATGTCTTGGGGCTCTAAATTATCGTTGGAGTTTAAACAGAAGCTGCCAATTTTTGATTAGGATGACTTTCTTTTTGAACCTCAAGTTTTAAACTGAGGCTACACAAACTATTTTGTCAACCATATTACCACTCAGCTTTAACATGAGCATTATCTCATTCATCAATAGCTACTGAATATTAAACTTCAGTGTAAAATGACCAAGTGCAAAGTGGGATTGTGCCTATGTATGAGTGTGCCTTGAAATGAAAAGGTGGAAGGAGCAAGACAGCAATTTTATCTCAAGCTGTAAAAGTGTACCTTGTTGAAAAACCTATTTGCAAATTTAGTATACTCAAGTTTTCTGCTTTTGTATTGCTTTGTTTCTGTTGCAAACAAAAAACTGATCTTACTCAAATGTTCAAACAGTAATACATCTTCCTTTGATTAGCAAGCTACTTGATTTACAGCTTTTTTTTTCTTTTGCAAACTGTTTTTGTTTAATTTGTGCTGTGACAGAATTTTATATCAGCACTGACAAAGTGAGATTTCTGGGTATAAGCATTTAAGGCCTTAAAGGGAAAGCAAGCATAACTACCAAACAGGTGACTGTCTTAATTCTTTCTTAGTTATTTTTCTTTATTTGGGGGTGTGTTATTTGTGGCAGGGACAGGCGTTTCGGAAGATTACGGGATGTTACGGAAGGCTGCAAGAACCCTCTCCTCCCTCCTCCCAGAGATAAGGATCACCCTCGGAATGTAACCAGGCATGCAACCCCCCTAACATAGGAGATACCAGTACCACCCTGTACTAACCCCCAGCCCCTTTTGACGTAGGAAACCCCCCAAACTATAAAACCCCTAGGACGGAGATAATAAAGTCTATTTGACCGTCCACCATATTGGTGAAAGCGTTGTCTTTAGCCCGAGTGACCAAAGGATAATTTGGGGTCACCGTGCTGTGCTTCTGAACCAGGTCGCCTTGCCTTCGGAATCAGAAGGCAACAAAGTGGTGCCGAAGACCCGGGAAAAGGAAAAACCTCGGGGAACGGGATTTCTCCTGGACAGAGGACAGCGGTCACAGCGGCCGGCCGACTGTGGCACAGGGGGACGCCCCGGGACCAGCTGGATCATTATGGAAGCTCTGGCGAAGGTCGTTGAATCAGTATGTATACAATGGGGAATTAAATGTGAGCCTAGGTATTTAACTCTTGCTATGCAGAGGCTGCTGGAGCTAGGGACGGTTGAACGTCCGGTAGAGATTTTGCATTCAGATATATGGGAAAAATGTACTGCTGCCCTGGCAGAAGACACAAAAACCACAGGCAGCGGGAAATATCTTAAGGCGTGGGGAAAGGTGGAGGCCGCTCTTCGCAAAGCTTTAGAAGGGCAGGAGGTGTGGATGGCTGCCCGGCCACATTTGATGGTTACACCGAAAGTGGGGGTTGGGGCAGCAACACAGACTCCCCCCGAGACCGTTCCGGGCGGAAACGCGGGCACGCAGGGACCGGGCACCCCCCACCCCCCCCCGGACCCAGACCCAGACCCCCCAGAGCCGCCGGGAGATCCCCCAAACCCCCTGGAGGACATCCTAACCCCCCCGGGGGACCAGCCGGGTCCCAAAACCCCCCCGATATCCCCCGAAAAACCAGCGTCTCCTCTGTTCGCTTTTCCCCCGCCGCCCGCCGATCCGGCACAGACAGCAGAAATGCGTGCCCGGTGCTTCTGGGGCGAACTGACTGACGCTGCTCGCAGCGTGGAGGCTGCAGTCAGCGCTGAAATGCGGCCGCCATTCAAACATGGCGCCGCCGGACAGGGAGGGGGGCGGGGCCGATGTGTCCACGGCGGGAAAGGTCCGGGGGGTGAGATGGCCGCGAGTGCGCCTGCGCAGGAGACCGGCGCCGGTCACTGCCGGGACTGGACACACACAAACACGCAAGCGCTGAGAGGAATGGTGGGGCAGGCATTTGCCCGGGAGCCGCACCCACCACCGCCACCATATAAGGGAGATATCCCTCCCGGTGAGGGGCAGGGCGAACCCACGGGGTGGGAACAACACCGCCTCAAAGGGGAAGGGCGACACCGCCCCCGAAGGGAGGGGCGGGGCCGAAGCCGAACAAAAAGGCAGGGCAAACAGGAAGTTCGCCGGCAATCGACTTCCGACTCTGATAGGAGCAACAGCTCCTCGGACTACTCCACAGACCTCACCGAGTCCAGCAGTGATTCGGAAAGGGAGCACACAGAAATACAGCGGTTTCGCGTGAAACCAAATAAATCCTTAAACAAGGTCAGGAAACAATCGTACGAGCTCACTGACTGGGGGAAAATAAAAATTGCCTGTGCAAATTGGGCACCCGCGGCGGCTGTGCATGCTTTCCCGGTGAGGGTCACAGGACCTCAGGGCAACCAACAAAGGACATACACACCAGTAAACCCAAAAGATATCCAAGCGATACTTAAAGCTATTGCAGAAAAAGGAATCAACTCCGGAGTAGTGTCCACACTTGTGGATGGAGTTTTTAGTAATGATGATTTGCTTCCTTTTGATATAGTACAGATTTCACGCATGCTCTTTGACGGGGCAGGTTTAATTGTCTTCAAGCAAGATTGGTCAGACAATTGTGTTGGTATTCTTGCCCGAACGGGGGGGGAGGGACAGCCACTGCATGGCTCGAGTCTATCCCGGTTACTGGGAAAACATGATGACGTAGCCACACCCCAAACACAGGCTGCACTGCTCCGGGTTGAAGAAGTCAGGGCAAGCTGCCGAGCCGCCAGAGAGGCGATTCGTACAACCTTTAGGGTTGTGGATAAGCCAGCACCCTGGTCCACCATAAAACAGGGGGAGAGTGAAGGGTTTACACAATTCGTTGACAGGTTACAGGCAGCGGTCGAGACCTCCACCCTGCCTGCTCAGGCAAGAGGTCCAGTAATCGCTGACTGTCTTAGGCAACAATGTAATACAGTTACCAAGGACATATTGCGCTCCCTACCAAGTCGGTGCTAGCCTGGCAGATATGATAAAACATGTGGTAAAAGAAGAGCAACTGAACCCTATACAGGCAGCTGTCCACACCCTAACCAGTGCACTGGCCTGCTTTAAATGTGGACAGGCGGGGCACGTGGCAGCAACCTGCACCCAGCCAACACAGCCAACCCGTCCAGCCCCTCCGTCCCAGCAACGCACTAGAGGGACTTGCTGGAGCTGCGGGAAGAAAGGTCACTTTGCCAGAGATTGTAGATCCCGCCCACGGGGAAACGAGAGGGGGAGGGGGCGCTCGGGCCATATGCAGCCTCCTCCCGCTTTGAATATGAGACGGCCCATTCAAGTGAACCCCCAGTGGGGGGGAGGATACATTCTACTCCCGCAGGAGACAGTCAGCACAGCACCCCCAGCAACGATACAGTTGCAAAGCAGTGCAGTGCCACCGACACTGCCCCCACACACCTCACTGCCTCAAGCCGTGCAAGCGCCACAGAGCCAGCAGGGGACGCCCCAGGCCGGGATCCCTGGGTGGCCCTGGCAATGAAAATAGGGAAAGAACCCCTAAAGGTGTGGGGAACATGCCGCCTATATGGGAGTCATGACCACCACACCGTGGGGCTCCAGTTCTGGACGGACACAGGGTCGGATTGTACAATAATCCCCCAATCATACTGGCCCAGACACTGGCAAATCAAAGAAGTCCCCCCAGTGAACGGAGTAGGGGGACAAACCCGGGCGTGGAAAAGCACCCAGCTGGTGGCTATAACACTCCACACGAACAAAGGACCAGAACAGACAGTAGCAATTTACCCCTACATTTTGCAAAACTCTCCACCCCTGATAGGGAGAGATGTCCTCGCTATGCTCGGAGTCAGGATTACAAATTTATCGTGAGGGCCACTGCCGTGCATCCTTCGCTGCCGATCAAACTAACCTGGAAATCATCAGATGTAGTCTGGGTCGAGCAGTGGCCGTTATCAGAGAATAGAGTGGCAGCTTTACTAGAACTGGTTGACCGGGAACTGAAAAAGGGTCACATAGAACCCTCCACCAGTCCATGGAACACTCCTGTTTTTGTAATTCCCAAAAGGTCTGGAGAGGGTTTTCGCCTCATCCACGACCTGAGAGAGGTGAACAAGACAGTTAGGCCCATGGGCCCTGTGCAAACACTATTACCTGCAAACTCAGCCATCCCTGAAGGACAGCCATGCGCAGTGCTGGACATTAAGGACTGTTTCTTCTCAATACCCCTGCACCCTGAAGACAGGGAACGATTTGCCTTCTCTGTGGTGTTTCCTAATGGCGCACGGCCCAATCTCCGCTTTCAATGGAAGGTACTTCCACAAGGATTTGTAGACAGCCCTAGTATCTGCCAGATCACCGTGGACAGAGCGTTGATGCCAGTCCGGCACGCCTACCCCGTCCGCAACCATCATTCAATACATGGACGACATCCTAGCTGCAGCCCCATCAGCAAGTGAAGTAGAACGCCTGATATCTGCGATCACAGAAACCCTCCAAGCAAATGGCTTCGAGATCGCCACTGCAAAGATCAAGAGAGGACCTTGTGTGACCTTTCTGGGCGTAGGAATCACAGAATCATACGTGACTCCTCCCAAGGTGAAGGTCCACCGAGACATTAAGACACTACATGATGTACAGCGCCTGGTGGGATCGCTGCAGTGGGTTCGTAACATCATCCTAATCCCCCCTGAAGTCATGGAACCATTGTATGAGCTGCTGAAAGGAAAGCACCCCTGGGAACCCAAGGAACTCACACCGAAAGCAGCAAGCTCCCTGGATTTCATCGAACAGCAGATATCCACTGGCACGCTTGCCAGGTGGAACCCAGCGATGCCCCTGGATCTGTACGTCCACTTTACCCCGAAGGGGGGAGTGGGGGCGCTGGCCCAAGGACCTCCCGAGAAGTCTCGACCGATCCAATGGGTGGTCCTCGGAAGGCCGGCTCGTGCATTCTCCCCGGGAATCGAATGCATCGCCAACCTCATCAGGAAAGGCAGGAGACTTGCCCTGAGACACCTAGGAACAGAGCCAAAGAGAATCTATCTTCCCTTTCGCAAGCAGCCGACCACGGAGGCAACCACAGTTTCAGAGTACCTAGCCCTTGCTCTCTCCGGCTTTGGAGGAGAGATCTCCTACTCTTCCAAACCACCTTGGACTCAGCTGCTGACCATCATCGACATAGACACACCGCCAAAGGTCAAGGACCGGCCGCAGCCAGGACCAACAGTCTTTACGGACGCTTCTTCCACGACTTCAACTGCAACAGCAGTGTGGCAGGCAGGAGAGCAGTGGCACTGCGTCAAAGCGTGTGACCCCACACTGTCAGTGCAGCAGCTGGAAGCAGCAGCAGTAGTTCTGGCATGCGGACTTTTCCGAGATGAGCACCTCAACATTGTAACGGACTCTATATTCGTGGCAAGGCTTTGCCTAGCCATGACAGGGCCAGGTGTGTCAACATCAACAGCAGCCCTGATGCTGGAAGAAGCACTGTCCTCACGGAAGGGCACCATATCCGTCATTCACATAAACAGTCATGACCCAGTCAAAGGTTACTTCCAGATAGGTAACGACAAAGCAGACGCCGCAGCAAAAGGTGTGTGGACATTGCAAGAGGCTCGCCAACTGCATGAATCACTCCACATCGGGGCCAAAGCACTGGCAAAGAGATGCGGGATCTCAACAGCGGACGCAAGACATGTGGTGGCTACATGCCCTCACTGCCAGAAGTCGCCTCTGTGGACCAGTGGGGTCAACCCGAGAGGCCTCAAGCCTTCAGAGATCTGGCAATCGGACTTTACTGTGTGTCAACTGCTGAAACCCCGAGCGTGGCTTGCAGTGACAGTGGACACTTTCAGCGGAACGATCATAGCTACACAGCACCCCAAAACTGACTCCAAAGCCACAATTCAACACTGGCTGACAGCTATGGCATGGCTCGGCATTCCCAAACAGATTAAAACTGACAACGGTTCCAATTTCACTTCCAAACCGGTGCAAGAATTCGCCTCGAAATGGGGCATCACGTTAGTGCAAGGCATTCCTTACAACAGCACCGGACAAGCCATAGTCGAAAGAGCAAATCAGACCCTGAAAAATAGGATAGAGGTGTTGGCAAAGACAGAGGGCTTTGCCAATTCCATTCCCTCTGGGGACCAGGCACGCATACTAGCAACCGCTTTGCTAGCACTGAATCAATTCCCCAGGGGAGATGAAACAAACAGTCCCATTCAGAAACACTGGGCCTCCAGAGTCTTAGAGGAGGGCCCACAAGTTGTAATCAAAAATGAGCTGGGGGAATGGGAACAGGGCTGGAAATTGATACTCACGGGGCGAGGGTACGCAGCTGTCAAAAAGGACGGCAAAATTAGGTGGTGTCCGCTGAAATCTGTCAAGCCTGACCTGCGCAGTGAGCAGGAGGATACTGATGTGAATTGTGAGTTTCTGTTTACAGGACATGCTAATAGGACGCCCTCGAGATGCGTACTCTCCCCTTCCGGAGGAAAGTGACAGACCGGAAAGTGACAGACCGGCGAGTCGCCAGACAGCACCTGAGAAACCCCCAAGGGTGAGACCCAAGCAGCAACAGTGCTTCTGTGTGATATTGCTGCTGGGGCTTGTTGCCAGGGGGCAAGCCAGCTCAGACCACTACCCCCATCAGCCATTCAGGTGGGTCATGCAACATCTCACTGACAATAAGATGCTCAAAGACATCACCACACCGAACACCCCATCATTTGTGCTTCGCGTTACCGACTTGTTTCCAGGACAACCAAAGGTAGACCCCCATTCTCCACACGCCACACACATGTACCTATCTTACTGGTGCCCAGCTTCAAACCCAGGAAGGAGCTACTGTAGCCAACCAGGGTGGGGATATTGTGGGCACTGGGGCTGCGAAACAATAGTTACGGATGCCAGGCCGTCAGGGCCTGGGTGGGACCCACAATATCCCGACAAGTTCCTACAATTCACCTGGGCACCTGCAAGATGCAAAACACCCGTCTTCCTTCAGGGAAGTTACTATCGGAACCGACACAAAATCACCAGAATTCGAAAATGCACTCATTACAACATGACAGTTTTACAGCCAAATCATCCCAGCTGGGCGCTGGGCAAAGCGTGGACAGTGGTCCTTCAAGGGTCAAAACAGTGGGTGAATGTGCAAATTACCAGGTTCCGACCATCGGCACCCCGAGCAGTTGGACCCAACAAAGTGATTAAAAGCATGCAGAAATTCAGAAACATAACCCATCCCAAAACCTTACCCACAAAGGACACCGACGTCCCAGCTGGCGACGTGGAAGCCTTCCAGATAGACCGCTCAGCCGGGTCAGATCCTAACCCTATCCTTCGTATGTTAGAGGCCACCTTTTTATCCCTGAACGAATCTAACCCTAACCTAACTGACTCCTGTTGGCTTTGTTATGATGTTAAACCCCCCTTTTATGAAGGAGTTGCTTTAGATACCCCCTTTAGTTATTCCACAGCCGATGCTCCTCACCAGTGCAGGTGGGACACACCCCGAAAAGGAATCACCCTGAGCCAAGTCACAGGTCGGGGCAAATGCTTTGGCAATGCAACCCTAGCTAAGCGGAGAGGAGACGTCTGTACCGAAATAGTCAAGCCTGACAGGAAAAATAATAAGTGGGTGGTCCCCTCCGCATCTGCTATGTGGGTTTGTCAGAAATCTGGGGTGAGTCCCTGTGTGTTCCTTGCCAAATTCAGTGATTCTAACGACTTCTGTGTCCAAGTTCTGATCGTCCCTAGGGTCCTGTACCACTCAGACGAAGAGGTGTATCACCTTTTCGAAGAACCCAGCCGGCTCCACAAAAGAGAATTATTGACAGGTATAACCATAGCAATGTTACTCGGCTTGGGAGCTGCTGGAACAGCAACAGGTGTCTCGGCCCTAGCGACTCAGCACCAAGGACTGTCCCAGCTTCAAATGACCGTCGATGAAGACCTACAGAGAATCGAGAAATCCATATCCTTTCTGGAGAAGTCAGTCTCCTCACTTTCAGAGGTTGTTCTGCAGAACAGGCGAGGTCTAGACCTCCTGTTCATGCAGCAGGGAGGCCTGTGTGCTGCCCTGAAGGAGGAATGCTGCTTCTACGCAGACCACACAGGAGTTGTCAGAGACTCCATGGCAGAGCTCCGAAACAGGCTGGCTCAGAGACAAAAGGACAGGGAAGCCCAGCAGGGCTGGTTCGAATCCTGGTTCAACCGATCACCGTGGTTAACCACTCTGATTTCTACCCTAGCAGGTCCGCTGGCAATGCTGCTTTTAGCTGTTACCTTCGGACCGTGCCTGCTGAACAAGCTAGTCTCATTTGTTCGGAGCCGCCTGGAACGGACTGACATCTTTTTCGTAGGACGGCAACAGATGCTGTGAACTTATCAGGAACACTGCCGGTCATGAGAAAACTCACCCGGCAGAAATTTACTCAGGTTCCCCAAAAACCCTTTCCTTGTTAAACCCCAACCTTCTACCTCATTTAGTATCTATATATATATATATGTATGTAACTACCTCGCTCATTTATGGGAGAGAGGGGGGGAGATGTGGCAGGGACAGGCGTTTCGGAAGATTACGGGATGTTACGGAAGGCTGCAAGAACCCTCTCCTCCCTCCTCCCAGAGATAAGGATCACCCTCGGAATGTAACCAGGCATGCAACCCCCCTAACATAGGAGATACCAGTACCACCCTGTACTAACCCCCAGCCCCTTTTTGACGTAGGAAACCCCCCAAACTATAAAACCCCTAGGACGGAGATAATAAAGTCTATTTGACCGTCCACCATATTGGTGAAAGCGTGGTCTTTAGCCCGAGTGACCAAAGGATAATTTGGGTCACCGTGCTGTCCTTTAAACCAGGTCGCCTTGCCTTCGGAATCAGAAGGCAACAGTTATTCATGAAAAGTTTATGAAGCGTTCTTTGTTTTGGATTTGGGGACAGGAAAACTTTCAGAAACTATTTTTAATTGTTCTTTTCCTATTTTTAGGCCCTGTATAACTATCACTGGTAATACAGTAAAACAATAAAAGGAGTTGTGTGGCTAATAACTTACACTTCAAGCATTTGTAATTTGGTTAATAGGTAAAAATATGCAGTAGACAGGGGTGTGGTCAGCTGCTATGCATGAAGGTTACTTGCATGTTTCATTCACCAACAAAGAGAAAGGTGTAAAAGGGTATTAGCAAACATAAACATGACCCAAATTGAATCCTAGAGTGAGGAAGAAAACAACCAAAGAAGCCGTCAACATGAACATCATATTCCTCCTGGCCATGGAAAGCAGTAAAAGAGCAAGCATAACACCAGGGAAAGGAACAGAAACTAAGAAGGGTGGAGGTGTGTGTGGGTGTGTGTATTTCAATTTGAAATACATGATTTTTTCTTTTCATGTAACAAGTAGATCCAGACTAATAATGATTAGACTCTCAAGTTTTGAATTACACTAACAATAAATTTTTTGTTTTACTTATGCATATAAATGCCTTAAAGAACCTAGAAATGAAACAACACACTTTTGAGATAATATTAGTATAGGAGGTAATATAAAGGTTGGTCTTTATTGGAGGCCTCCAGGGGCAGATATGGAAAATGTTCACAAAATGCCCACCCCCACACAGGGTGAATACAGTTTTATAACTTTAGCAAATTAGCATAATTGACAAAAATCACCAATTAGAGACATAAGTGGTTAGGCAATTTCCCTCCAGTTCAAGTCTCTCCTAAATCCTCCCCACTCAGATGGGAAATAAACTTTGTTTATGAAAATATGTCTCGAAGAGCTGGTCTCAACCTTGGTTCCTTGTATCAGGCACAGGGCCTGCAATGCGTCCATGGTGTTCAGCAGCCAAAGATAGGAAATGCCTAGTCATGATGACTGGACCTTAGAAGCCCCTCTTCTGCCTTCGGACCCTTGTTATTGCTCTGTAAGACTATAGGTCACTTTCCCCTCGACCCCTACTATTGGACAATTTCTAAAACTCCTGTACCCTATATAGAGAGCTACTTTTTCCCAGCTCAGTAGAAGAGCTGTCCCTGAGAACCTTCGCAGAAGACTCCAATAAAGACATCTCTGTGGAGCCTCACACAGCCTTCTCCTCTCTCTCCCTTCATCTGCCAAAGGCACTTAGCAAGCTAAAGAGCTGAAATCACAAATGAGCTGATAATCACTAAAGAGCTAGTCTCACTTAAGAGCGAAGCTTGCTAAGGTAGCCTGCGGCTGGGAGCCCAGGCAGGCTGTGCTGAACAGGACTGCGCTATTCAGACCTGCTACAGCCAGCCGGGGATATCCCAAAACCCGGCGGAGGCGTGCATTAGTTCCCAGGAAGAACCAAGATAGGATTGAGGGCTATGTGATTTGTCTTTCTGCCTATCAGGGTTGGAAAAAGTACTGGGGCTTGCTAGTAACTATATAACTACACAACAATAGAGCTAGAATATATGCGTAAAGAATATAGAGAATATATAAGCAAAAATCATTCTGGCAGCATTCCCCCCTTTAGTCTTGTCTAGTCTCTACTCTTTACATTGAACCACAGCATCGCATCATACAGCCAGCTATTATGCAAAGACTAACTACAGATATAAGTAGCATGAACTGTTCCTTTTATCCAGGCCCAGTTCAGTAACCATGAAGTGAGTGTATGGAAGGTATATTCAAAGTTCAGTGAGCCTTTTGAAAGTTACCTGATGTAAAATTTGTGTTTGCTTCCAAACTTCAATCAAATCCTTATTAATTCTTTCACTCTGATCTGCATAAGAACAACTAGTGTTAATGATTGTGCAGAATGTGTGTACCAGATAAATAATGGATTTCTTCTTGTAAGGCCAAAATTGCATCTGAAATTTGCTTTTCAATACGTTCAATAATCCTCAATATGATCAAATATTATTATGTCTGGAATTACAGCCCCAAGGGCACAGGCCCAATCTTTATCTAGGGGCAAAACTTATCACGCCTCATGTTCCCATATCCAATACCACCTTGACATGCCATTCTTATGAAGAGCTTTTGGATGCAATTTGGACTAAAGCCACATGCAAATTTTGGGGCCAAACCTGAATCATGGTTACCAACTGTGCAGATAACAGGTACAAAAAGAACAACTTAAATCACATTATCCTGAATTGTCTCGGTTTCTGTTTTCCAGTTGTTTCAGGAGCAGAGGTCTTCTTAACTCTGGAGCAGTGAATTCAGGGTTCTCTGCCAGCAACTTCAGTTTTGGTAAAGGTAGTCAGGACTTGGTATGGTCCTCTCCACTGTTCTTGGTTGGATGCCTATATAACTTAGGTCAAAGTTACAAGGTGCTTATATAGGTTGAGTTATAAGATATCTATATAACCTGATACCTATATAACCTGAATCATAGCTTTTTATACCTATATATACCTGATAAAAATAACTTTTTATATGATCTAATGGCTAATATACGGTTAACTAGTTGCTTAATGCTGAATAGACAAAAAAGAAGAAAAAAAACTCGCCAGGTGGATAGCTTTAGAGATCGATAAGTATAGTACCAATGAAAAACTGGCAAGTGCAAAGCCAATCAGCCACAAAATAAAGAATTTAGACTGGTTAAGACCAGACAGACCAAGGAACACCGTAACTGTGCATGCTCTTGAAGCGATACACGGAATAAATAGACTCCACAAGCTGATGTCGTTATGAAGTGAGTATGTATTGTCAGCGCCCAGCACAAGTGAGATAGCTCTCATGAAAGCTTGTGCCCCGAGCCCTAGTCTGAGCCCCATCTTTTATTCACAAAGGTGTTCCATATACATTACATTGCACAACCTTTCCATGCATATTCAACCCCTGGCCCCATCTGTCCTTGCCTCACATGGTAATTAGATCCACACCCTTCTGAGTACACGTTGTTCACGGTGGTGGTCTCACGGGGGCGGGGGGGGGGGGGGGGGGGGGTCTTTGGTGGTCTCTGAGGCTGAATGCCGTGGTCTTCCTCATGATTGAACTTTTGAACTTTTCTTCTTTGCGCGTGCGCTTTGGTCCCTTGGTGCTTATCTGAGTACATTTGTCAATTTTGATGAGCTTGGAGACAGAGGAGCCCCTTTATCTGGGTTTCTGCATTCCTTGGTCTTCTCCCTGTATTGTTCTTTATCGAAGGAAGCTTCAGAAATTTGCATTTTCCTATGCCCTTTGTACCATGGCAGAGGTTTCTTAAGTAAAAGGGTAAAATTCAACACATAATTCTACAAGTTAAAATTTAAATGCTTAATTCATATTGCTAACTAAAGTGAACCCCCAAAACCTGCATTTCACTCTGAAGACAGAGTTGAAAAGTTCAAATGTAAAGATGATCTTGGAAGCCTTCATCAAAGACCACCGATCACCCCCAAATTGGGAAGGTGCAAATGCAGTGCAAAAGAATTATCTAATAACCATGAAATCATACTACGTAAATTAGTTCCAGTGTGTATATTATGATGTTATAGTGACACAGTAACACTAAGCAATACTTACTGTATAAATATACCACAGCACTTGACAAAGGTGAGTTAGGTGGAACTATCCCCCTGTGAAAAACAAGTTTCACTCTTTAGAAATTTTTATAAAAGTTCAATAAGCGATAAAAGGGATAAAATTCAGTGCTGGGGTGCTTGGCTCTCTGCCAAAAGCACACTTAGCTAAAACCATGTCCTCTATATATTGTTACATTACAGTGTACATGCATATTCAGAAAAGTTTAGACATATTCTAACATTCTTGTGAGCTTAGGTGTTCCATGAATTTTTGCTTGGTTTTAACCTTTGACTTGTCTGCATGCCATCTTTCAGATTAAATCAATATATTTTATTTCTTCTCATGGTTTCATACTGTTGTTTTTACACACCCTCATAACAAGGAGTCATTAAATAGGGTTCTGGTTTTTGTCACCATTATATTATCACTCAGATAGTCTACAAATGTGAGGAACTACTTAATTATCTTACACCAGTCTCTGAGTTAGTTACACAAAAGCATTTTAACATCACATAGTTTCTATTTTAATATTATGCTACAATCTAAGATATATTTATCATATTACTATTTACTATTTATATAAGCTATACGGTGCATACATAAACTCACAGATAATACTATACTAAAAAGCAGTTACAAGGAAATATAAATTGTACCATATCAACATGTTTGTGATTAATAATAATATGCAAAAGCTAATACATAAATGCAAAAGCCACTACTATATTGTAATTTATAACACCTCTCACCACCAGCGCTGTAATAAACAAATACCTGTTTTATAGACGTCATCTATGAGGATATATTTACAGCCTATCTTTCGGGCATTAGGTTTATCAGTGAATTTTCTCCCACCTGCTTATCTGGAAGAAGGTCAATGCATTTCATGAGAGTCAAATGGGGGCAATTAGGAAACAAAATATGTAGCTGGGTGTCACACCATTCCATTGAAATGGCCCTGGCTGGGGGCAGGTTGCAGGTGATAATGGGAGAAAAAAAGGTAAGGGGGCTACCCAGAGGTTTGGCTGGGTTTTTGGGGAGTCCAGTTTCCGGGTTCGGGGAGGAAAGTGTGTTGTTTGCCATTTTCCCTGCTGCCTGACTGCTCGGAGCTCAGGACCAGCGCATGTGGTGCCGAAACATCAGGACCGGCTCTTGCCGGACCCTCTGCCCGCGAGGCACTGCCGTGGCCACTTACGTGTGTTATACTCCGAGATCCCACTCTGCTGCGGTTTTCCTGTGCTGCAAGTCTGCTTAATTCTTTTTTTTTTGTTTTTGGCCGTTTGGGGAGGTCCAGAGCCAACATGTGGGGTGTCCCCATATGGGTCGCCTCTGCACCGTAGCCCGGCAATTAACCGTGTGGTCTCAGAGGTGGTGTCACACGCCCCCTGCAGCTGCGGGGAATCATTGCACCTGCCCTGCCCGGCCAGGAGCCCACCAGCGCCCCTGCCGGCTGTGACCATAACTACACCAAAGGGGAAATTGCTTAAACAGCGCTAAGAGACTGTATTTTGGGTTTTTCTGGTTTTGTTTGTTTGCCTTGTTATACATACACACACTAGTAGAGAACTGTCATTCATTTTCCCATATCTTTGCCTGAAAGCCCCTAAATTTCTAAATGTTATAATAATTCGGAGGGTAGGGGTCATATTTTTCCATACCAAGGGAGGTTCCCACCTTCCTTGGCAAACACCTGTCTTTCAAACGAAGACAGATTTTGGTGCCCAATGGTGGGGCCTGAGGGCATAGAGAGGAAAGGGTGAAAAAGGAATAACAGTTCCTGGAAACCTAATTTTTTGTGTGCTGAATATAGAAACCACATTAGGTGTCAATATGTGATCTAGCTTACCCTGTTTTGGGTGGCACATGGTTATTGTGAGCCTTTTGGGGGTCCTAGTATCTGGGCGTTGGCCCGAGACCTCTATCCCAGGAAAGGACAGGGCCCCGGAGTCCAGCCCACTTGGTCCCGAAACCACGGGGAGCTTTGCAAAAGCCAGCAGGGTGATAACAGCTCTTTATAGTGATAACAGCTCTGGGATCTCAGCTCTTTAGGGTTTAGCTGCTGCTAGGCTTGGCTTCCCCGGGTGTAGGCTCAGGCAGACAGAGAGAGGAGAAGAAGAAGCCGGCAATTCCACTGGAGATGGTTTATTCAGGAGAGCGTGAAAGGTCCGGAGCAATTCTTCTTCCAACTTAATAGAGTACAGTAAGCTACATTTATACCCTTGGCCAGGCTCCAAACTGGACCAATGGATACAGGTTAAAGGTTTTACAAGTGACCAATAGAAAGGTCAATAGGGTTTTTTCCTTATAAGGGTACAAATATACGTTGTGAGTCCAGGGTTAGGACATCTCTGGACTGCTGTGTCAGCAATCCTATTGTTAAAGCCTCCACGGTGCCTTAGCAGGGCCTGTGGCATTTACTACACATGGTTGTGGCAATATTTTTCCCATTTGCTGCTCCTTATCAATACATGCATCCTATGACTAAGGCTACTGTAGCTGTTATCCAGTTTGCACAATGGGTCAATAAGGTGAGGAAGTAATGGATTTTTAACTTCCTGTGTTGTGGTTTGATATACTGGCCAAATACCAGACACCCACTAAAGTCGCTCCCTCACCCTCCCCTGCCACAGCTGGGCAGAGGAGAGAAAAAAAATTAAATAAAGGCCTTGGGAGTTAAGGACTGGGAGAAAACACTCCAAGGGCACAACCAGCTCAACTTAGAGGTTCAAAGTGAGTTTATTACTAACAAAATCAGAGTAGGATAATGAGAAGTAAAATAAGCCCTTAAAACACCTTTTCTTCCCCCAGTCCCTCCCTCCTTCCCACCGACAGTGCAGGGAGACAGGGCATGGGGGTTTTGGTCAGTTCATCACCCAAGATTTTCTTCCACTGTGCAGGGAGAGGAGTCCTTCCTCATGAGACCGTGGGGTCCCTCCCATGTGAGACAATTCTCCGTGAAGTTCTCCAGCATGTGTCCTATCTCACGAGCAGCAGTTCTCCCAAAACTGTGGCAACGTGAGTCCCTCCCATGGGCAGAGAGTCCTCCTAAACTGCTGTGGCGTGGGTCACTCTTCCACGGGGTGCAGTCCTCCAAGGACAGGCTGGTCTAGCCTGGAAGCAGGGCCCCCCCCCCCCTCTCTCCACTGTCTCCCACTGGATCACAGTCTCCTCCAGGCATCCTCTCGCTCCAGCGTCGGCACTTCCCCCACGGGCTATGGGTGGATCTCTGCATCCCCCAGGGGATCCCCATGGGCTACAGGGAGACAACCTGCTTCACCATGGGCTTTACCACAGCCTTTGTTTTGGCACCTGGAGCACCTTGTCCCCCTCCTCCACTGCTCTTGCAGTTGCCATGTTGTTTTCCCTCACATGTCCTCACCTCCTCCTCTTCTCTAGATGGAATTAAAACTACGTGTGTACTTTGTTTTGATTTTCTTCCTAAATATGTTATTACATAAGTGTTACCACCATCTCTAATTGGCCCAGACTTGGCCGGCAGCATGTCCATCTTCAGAGCCATCAGGAATTGGCTCTGCCGGACATGGTGGAAGCTTCCAGCAGCTCCTTACAGAAGCCACCTCTGTGGCCCTCTCCCACTATCAAAAACCAGGCTGTGCAAAACCAACACACTCTGGAAAGCAGACACATGGCTACATGGCTAACACAGACTAAGTGTATGTTTTTGGGGTTTTGTCAATAATGGTACCCATTGTGAGGAAGTAACACCCGAGGAAGCTTTCTCCCAACCTGCCGGTTTTCGGCTTCCTTTTTCTACCTCTGTCGAGGCTGGGATTGAAGGCACTTGAGATGATAGTTCACATTCAGATTCAGGTGTTTATTATTTCTTATCAATGTGACAGTCTCACAGCAGTGAGTTCTGCAGTCTTTCATTAGCAAGGCACAAAATGGCTAACTATCTCTTGTTACAAGGTCTTTTAAGGCTAAACTATCCAATTAAGAAATTACACCTAAATTAATTTTCCTTTTAACACAATAACTAATCCCTCGAAGTCCGCACTGTGGACTTTTCTGTCCAATTACACAAAACCACCTAAACTCATGAAGAAGAAGGAAGAAGAAGGTAAAGAAGAACAACCAGTTTCCACCCTAAAACCTCCATCTTGCTTCATATTTATTACTATATTCTAAAACCCCGGACTCTAAGTTTTCCACCCTGTGATATTACACACTTCTATTTAAACTACACACCCATAATCCCAGTTCTATCAATTAATTGTGGAAGCCGGTTCCATGGCCTCAGGTCAAATGCAGTACTCTCCTGGGGGTCAGTGCCTGTCAGCACAGAGAGTCTAAAATTCTCAGCATCCAGGGTTCCGACACCAACCTTGTCAGCACCCAGAACATCCCTCTGGCTGTCCTGAGCAGCCAAGACCCCTGCCAGGGGTCTCAGAGACCCTGGTACAGAGCCCAAAATGCCTGTGGTTTTGATTATGACCTGTGGAGCAAGTTACTAACCTTAGATGAAGATCTGCAAGCCATGACAAATTAAGTAGAATGATAGTGAATTTATCACAAAGTGAGAAAGTAGATTTTGGGGTTTTTAGAATGGGGATTCAGGGCGGCAAGATGGAGGGATCTGGGCGTGTCCAGCCTTTCTTCTTGGCCTCCATCTTCTGCTGTGATGTTGGCACTTTTGGATTGGTTTAGAGTAGAAGCTCACTGTCTAACACAGGTGATAGGTATTGGAAAGTAATTGTAAACATTGTATACGTAGTTTTTAGTAAAAAGACATAACACCGCCCCGGGGGCAGGTAGAATGCCTGGACTGTCTTGCTTAGCGGACCTTGGCAGGACAGAAGAAAGAATTTTATAGATATGATGCAATAAACAACCTCGAGACCGAGAAATGAAGAGCCCTGACTCCTTGTTCAAGTGCCAGGCTGGGAAAAGAGACTTTCTAACTTTTCTTGGGGTCACTCTAACCTGCTAGAGATCCCGACAAATTGGCATTCCCTGGCTGGGCTCCAAGAGAGCACTCAGAATGGCTCTTGGCAAGCAGCCACGCCACCAGCCATCAGCTTCTAAAATTCAGCCCGTGAAGAGAACAGGCACTCTCAAGGAAAAATCCAGAAAGAGCATCTTGACCTCTGCCAAGACGACTTGCTTCGGGCTCAACCAGGAAAGGAGGGGAACGAGAAACGCGCCTGGTAATCCTCACCTGTGAGCTGCTGGACAGTGACCAGGGCAATCTCCACACCGACCTTGCAGATGATTCAGCTTTTGGTAAGAAAGGTCAAAATTGAGAACATGGGGGGTACATGCTCCCAGGAACAACCCAGCATCTTGTCAGCCCTACAGGGCATGGCAGCCACACACCCTGTAAAAATCTCTGAAAAAAGATAAAACGGCCTTGAAGCTTTTATCCCCAGCAAGGGTAATGTTAGAGGCAATTTCGTGGAATTCCGCGGGGTCTGCAGCTATCAGCAGGCAGCAAGTATTCTCTCAAGGATGGGGGAAGGGAAGTCATCCTGCCATCAGCAGGCGGCAGTTGCCCTTACCTACCAGGGAAGGGCAAAAACAATCCCTACCAAACAGGTGTGGGAGGAATTGGCATCGTCTTTAGAGTCCCTGGGGTCTCATGGGTCCCCAGAATCCCCAGAACCTTCAGGGTCCCCTGACACTGACTCAGTCGGGGGAGGAGGGTGGAGGGGGTCGGGGGACCCGGGGGAGAGCTGCTTCTTGGCGACTGGCGAACCCGTGCCACGGTAGCGCCAGCCGGCCAGCAGCCCGGGGGGCCGCTGAGGCGGCCGTGGGGGTTGCGGAGGCTGGCAGGGGGGCCACGGGGACAGCGGGGGGGATGCGCAGAAACGCAGCAGTGGAGGCGATAGCGCGCACGGCGGTGCACGCGATCGCAGCAGCAAGCGGTCAGCAGCCGTCCAGGGCATGCCCAGCGGCTGCGAGAGCAGCGCCGGGCGGGGCTGGGCAGAGCGGAGCGCGGGAGCGGGCAGCGCAGTGCCGCTGGCGGCGGCGGCGGTTTCATACAAGGGGTGTCAAAGACGCGCGCGACAGGGGACAACCCGCGTGACTGCGTTGGCTGCCAATCAGCAGCCACCCGGGGAAAGCACACGGTTCGCAGCAGCTGCGCCGGGCGGCACTTAGCCAGCCGGGACGGGACGCAAAGTCACGGGAGCCGAATACACGGCCGCGACACGCGCAAAGTCCACGGTGGCCGCCGCGGCGAGACGCGATGAGAACACGATGATGACGCAAAGCCCCGGAAGTCGGAGCGGGGAGGGTTTTTTTCCCCAGTTCGCAGACGCCTCACGGGCATTGGCCGAGCGGGGACCTCACGCGCCGATTGCGAACGTTGGCACGGAGCCAGAATGGGATCGGGGCAGCGCCGGTGTCGGTCACAGGCAGAGAGGGGGTGTTCCCAAGATCGCGCCTGTGCCAAGACGAGCACAGGGGAGGTGCGGTTGGGGCGGGGACGTCCATACTCCCGTGACGGCACAGGCAGAGACGGGGAGTGGTCAGGGTGCTGAGGGTGTCCGAGGTATCACCCCTTCTCCGGTCCCATGGCAGCGGGCACGCAGGCAACCGCAGCTGCCAGCACACAGTTTCAGCCTCCATCAAAATCTGAAGTTGGAGATTTTTCGCGGGTGCAGCACATTGTGTGAGGCAGTTCACCGAGCTCTTCAACAGACTGGTCCCACAGAAGTGACAGAAACAGCATTTGGCAGATGATCAGGCTTCAGATGTGTGAAAAACGCCAATCACTTGTTTTTAATTTTTTTTTTAAAGTTTAATAGTAATAAAATGGCTAAAAGAAATAGTAACACAATTAGAGTAATAACAATTTGGACAAATTTAATTGGGACAATATGAGACAAGAAATACAAAGAGTTACGGACATCCGGGTACCTTTTTCTGGGCAGCATGAGCCCGAAAACAGACACCCATTAACAAAGGATTAACCCTTAGAAGCAACAGCCTGTTGCATATTCGTACACTTCATACATTATGCATAAACTCCATTCAAATACAGGATTCTGTCTGGTCATTGTCAACTTCTTCCTCTGAATCCTAACAGTGCCTTCTAGGCGGGAAGAAGTTAGTTTCTTGTGATAAGAAGGCAATAAATTCTTTTTCCCTGAAAGATTTAGGTGTCCTGTGGCTGCTATCTCGCTGCAAGTCCTTTCTTTTAAAAAAAGTATCCTACATAGCATAGTTTCTATTTTAACAATTTTTATAACCTAAAACTATATTTAACACAGTAGTTAAGAGAATTAATACAGCATTACTTTCTAACACAACACATATAATATTCATTTTAATATTTGCAAAAAGCCAATCATAAAATACATGCATTTTTCACAGATGCAAAAGATGGACATGTGAAAAAACGGTCCAAAATCAGAGAAAAGTGAGAAAGAGCCAGGCTTTTGCTCAAGATACAGAAAAAAGGGGAAATCAATGCAAATCAGTGTTATTCCAAATATGATGTAGATGGAAATCTTCTATTGTGTAAATGCCTGTCATGGAGGGAAACCACCATATAAAGATAGAAGTATTAGTAATGATTCAATTACCCGAAATGTCTCTGAAGACAGAGCATTTGAGAAACATCAATCAGATCCTATTTGTGGGGTCATCAGCTGATTCTCCAATGGTTCAGAGTTTTAGGGATTGTTGTTATTGAGTTTGTAACCTTTAGTATTTTTGGATTTTATAGGTGATACTGATAAATAAGGATTGTTGTTAATGTTATATGAATACTTTAAAAAAGTTGTCCTAACCCCTTCAAACACTTCATATTGATAAGTTGATTATATAATGAGAATTCTTGGAATTTGTGATAAGAATTATTATCAAGATATTGTAGTATTTACAGCCAGCTTTCATGTGTTTCACTATCTCTTTGTGTGATCATCTACAAGACACGTGTCTCTTTGGGATCCTGTCCTTTTATTTCCTTACTACTCATATGTTTTTGGATTTCTTTTAAATCCAGATTGCCAGTTTCATGGTTTTCTTCAGTTAATAATTCTTCAGTTATTATAGAGGTACTCCAGCTGAGAATTCAAGAGGCTTGCTGTGTTTGAAGAATTTCTGTCATGACAGAACTTTTAGTGGCATTCAATTATTTAATGGTTTGATTGATCTTTAATCCTAAGGTTTCCTATTCATAATTGCTGTTTTTAAGAGTCTTGTTTTAAAATGTGTTAATTCATATCCATCAATTAGAGTTCGGACTCTGGCTAAGTTCTAGCTCTACTTGAATGGAGTGATTGACAATCAGCCCAGATGTTTTCTGCATCAAAAAGTATTCAAGTCCTTTTGGCTTGGCAATTTGACTATTGTCATAGTTTGACACTGGCACAACGCCAGTGCCCCCATGAGAACATCCTCTCCCTGGCGTCTGCTGTGAGGTGAGACCCGGAATAAGCAAAGCAGGCTCCTACTTAGGGGAAAGAAAAAAAACTTTATTAACTAAACTACTAAGACTAAACTACAAATAAAGAAAAAAAACACACAAGGAAAATGAAAACTGCACAGAGACAATTTCCCTCCTCCCCACCAAATTCCCAACACATTTACATTTTCCCAAATCACCAACTCTTGGTCCGGCAGCCACCCTTTAAAAAATGAAATCCTCAGTTCATCAAGAGTAGAAGGAGTCCTTCCTTGTGCTATGGGCTTCTTGTCACATGTAGCACCGCCCGCAGATCCTTTGCCCCTGTGACATCTTCCTTCCATGCCCAGTGCTCTCACCACCGTGCAGGGGCAAGGCTGCTTCTAGGGTAGTCTTTTTAAGGATGCCTCGTCCCGTTCCAAACAGAGCACAGTCTCATCTCTGGGACCTCTGTCCCCCCCATTTCGTTTACACCCCCTGGGGCCGAGGGGTCTCAACACTGAACTCTATTGGCTCTGAGTCCTTGCTTCCCCCTGGAATGCAGTCTCTGTATCACAAAGAAACAGTCCATGGCTATACAAAAAAGAGTCCAGCAAAAATGCCACTCCATCTTCTCCATTCTTCCAACATCTCTCTCTCTCTCTTGCCAGACCTCATCACTGGCCTATTTCCTCCTTCATCCTCTACTCTTATCTCTCTTCTAGGAAGGGTTAATGTTCTGTAAAGTTTTCATTGTCCACAAAGGGTTAAAAGCTCTCACAAGCAGCTGGACTTCTCGCCACACCTCCCCCCCCTTTCGCCGCAGCAGCACATGATATCAAATTTCAAGACAACAGTCCCAGGCACGGCTCTCTCTCTCTCTCTGGGGGGGGCTGTCCGATGGCTCTTAGGGTCTCTCTCTCTTCCACCCTTCCACCCTTGGAGGGGCCAGGCCTACCTCTCCCAGGGCCGCATGGCTTTCTCCTCCCCCCGCCCAGCTAGCAGCTGGGCCGGGGGGAGAGACGCAACTCTTCCCGCCAGAAATTCAAAGAGAGCTCCGAGGGGGAGAGCCCTGCTTTTAATCCCTGCGTGTGTGTGTTCTCAGAGGCGTGTCCAAACATCCCCATTGGCCACACCAGGTGCCAATATTAAAATCTGAGCACCCATTGGCCTGACGACAGCATATCCCAGAAATCCCAAAATACCTATTTCCTGTGAAACCACCCCAACTATATATGATAGCTGAGCCTGTTTTCAGAGGGAGTTTGGAGAAACATGAATCTGGACATGAGTTCTCCAGTTCTCTGTTGTTTTAAGGTTCATCAACTGTCGCAGACTCTGGGATGACAGTTCAGTGTTGCAGTGCTTGATAATTGTATGATTTCAGATGTGTTATTGGTTATGTGTATTATCTGATTGATTCTTAATTGCTGTTATCTTACATTTCCCTATGCAATATTGCATAGAGAGTGAAACAGAGCCGATCAATGTTTTATTTTCATATTAGGGCCCATTCTTCACCTCTAGGATTTTGAGAGAATCCTCCAGTCCCTGCAGGGATGGGGATTTGTTTGTGTTTTAGCAGGTGCAGAAGTCCAGGTAGATCTCAGTGAAGAATGTGACACTCCATCAAGTGCAAGAGAGTGCTTACAAGAAGCGCGGGCAAGAAAACACTGACCATTCCACAAGCAGAGAAGGAGACACACAGATATGGACTGCATAGAGATTCCAACCCTTGTGCTTTGCCCTCAGAAGATTGTACAGATATGGACTGCACAGAGATTCCAACCCTTGTGCTTTGCACACAAAAGATTGTGGACTTTGGGTTGCTTCATGGATGAGAGCAGCACAGTGATACCTACTGGTGTCACTGGAACTTCGCCCAAGAGACGGGACTTTTTAATAATCGGTAAGGACAGAAGCAACATCCTTGGACTTGTCATTTACTCCTCGATTGTCTCAGCAAATCAGAATGAACAGCTGACAGTTTTAGCCAAAGCTCTCTGACCACCACTGACTGTTCCAGGGAACACCTCGGTAGCCAAAGCTATTGCTTTGCCACCGCATGCAGCAGAACGAGTCATGCCGGTGTTTGATCAGCAGGACTTTCCCTCTGGAGACCATGTGGAAGTACACGCTTCCTGGATAAAACACATAGGTTGGAATTGACCCACTGTCACTTGTCAATTGACCTGTGGCAAAAGGTCGATCACCATCAGAGGGATGCTCAACACGGGGGTCGATGTCACAGTCATATCATACGTCTTTTGGCCCCAGGAATGCAAGTTGGTTGCTCCCTTGGGTTCTCTCACAGGCATAGGGGGGACTTCCCTATGTCTGCAGAGTGAGAACGCAATTGTTGTCACAGGACCAGGAGACAAAACAACAATCATACATCCTTTTGTTGTGCAAAAGCCCATCACTGTATGGGGAAGGGACCTTTTAGCACAATAGGGCACGAGATTGGAAGTGGATTTTTAGTAGGGGTCACTGCAGCACTCACTGCTCTGAAATTAACTTGGAGAACAGACAATCCTGTCTGGGTGGATCAGTGGCCCCTTGAAAGAAATTGAGTGCTCTGAAGGACCTGGTCAAAGAACAACTGCAAAAGGGACACATCAAACTAACGAACAGCTCATGGAATTCGGAAGAAAACTTCAGGCTCATGGAGACTGCTGCATGACCTCAGGAAGATCAACAAAGTCATCGAAGACATGGGACCGCTTCAACACGGACTTCCTTCGCTCTTAATGATTCCCAGAGATTGGCCACTTGTGATCATTGCTCTCAAGGACTGTTTCTTCAGAATCCCGCTGTTTTGTGGAGATAAACAAAACTCCACAACTTTTGTGAAAGTTGTAAAGCTGGTATGTTTATTACAGCGCTGGATGCATGTGGGAATCGTTCCCCTAAAATGACACGCCTCCAGCGCTGTAATAAACATACCGGCTTTACAACTTTCACAAAAGTTGTGGAGTTTTATTTATCTCTGTAAAACATTATGGTGAGCCAGCCAGGAGGGGGATGGGTGCGAATGGGTATACCATTGGAGCCTGAGTCCTCTTCCCTTTTGGAGGGAGTCCTCCTTATCCTCTTTTGGAGGGAGTCCTCCTTATCCTCCCTTACCTTAGGAGGCGCCTTTAACAAATCATATGTACTCATTTTGCAAGTTGTAATCACTTTGCGTTTCAGCATGATAATCTTTGTCTGACTTCATACATTGCTATCTTATGCTGCATGCGGAGCAACACGTTTGATTTGCCTGCTCTGCTTTTTCTTTTTCAAGATCTAACAAGATCTAATGTTTTGCGGAGGAAAAAGAAACTCACACAACTTTGTAAAAGTTGTTAAGAGCCGAAGATCTGGTATGTATTTTTTGCAGCGCTGGGCTGGACGCATGCGTACCTCAGAGGTACTAAAAGGCATGCGTACCTCCGAGAATTTCAGGTCTCCTTTTATCCCCCTTCTACATACATATGCATACAGTTTCACAATAGGCTCATACATATTCATTTTTGTGGACTTCAGCGTGACATTTGCTTCTAGTTCCTCTTTATCAAAAGGAATTCGTAGGTCAGGTTGTCCTGGCCTTGCTTCATGTCTCTGATTACTTTATCGGTCTCTTCAGTATCTCTGTTTTTGCAGTTTTTCCTTCAGCTTTGGCTTACAGACTTTTCACCCTTTTTAGACTTTTAACCTAATTCAAAAGGGATTTTTACTTAGGGGGATTTTTACTCCGTCTCACTAACACCAGTAGGTCAGAGGGAGCTCTGAACCCACAGTTACTCTGCCATTCTAGGTGATTTCTTAAAGCAAAAAAAAACCATATCAGCATACGTGACCTTATCTCATTTACCTTCTCATTTTAAAACAGAATTAACTGCAATAAGGTATTATAAATCTTTTTTATTTTCTGAGCCGCCCCTACTGGCAGCCTTCTCCCAGTGAGCCCCTCCCAAAGGGGCTAGTTCAGGAACCTCTTTAGTCTAGTTAGTTCTCATTATCTCCTTCTCCTTATACTATCTTGTTTCCACCCAAGCCTCGCAATGTCTTTTCTCAGTTTTTCCTCACACACAGACCTCCAGGTGGCAGGTATAAGATGTGATCCTCTGCACATAAGCTTCAAGATCTCAGGTTCTGAATTGGCTTGATCAGGAACCTTCAATTTACACTTAAGACACAGAACAGCAATACTAGCGCCTCTCACAAACTCTGCATTGCACACGAGGTGCCAGCCTCTCAATGCACCAAAAACTCCTGGGAATTGCCTGCAGGCTATTCCATTTATCACTTCGGCATTTATCACTTAACCTCTATGGCGGGTTGTTCTCAGTCCAAACTTACTATATTACCCACTGAAGTCCCATAAACTCATTAATCTCTTCTATCTAAACTCTGTTTTACAAAATCTCAGTCTTTTCTAGTTCTCTTCTTGCACAATCTAATTAAAGCATTGTTTCTAGTGACACTCACTTTACTACCTTGCAAAAGGCTGTGCTTGTTACAGCAAAAACTCTGATATGCCCACAAACACAGACACACACACTCCCCCCTCCCCTTATCCAAAATTCACTAGAGCCAGGGCTTGAATTGCTGTGGCGGGGGGGAATTCTTGGAATTCCTTTAATTCGCTTTACCACAGTTAAACATAAATCACCATACTGTAGTTCTTCTATGTAAAATGCTACACTTGTTGCAAACAAAATCCTAAAAACTCCACTGTTGGAGCGGGTGTGGGGGTTGCATGGTCGGGACGAACAGAGACAAGAGATCTTTGCAGCCAGGTTGTGGAACTTGGGGTTTATTGCAAAGGGCGTGGGTGCAGGGCCCTGCTGGGAGCTGCCAGCCGCAGCTAGGAGCAGGCCTGAGAGAAGAGAGGGGTAGAACGTAAGAGAGTAGGAAGAAGTGGAAGATGCAGTGGAAAGAGCAAAGAGAAGAGAAGGGAAGGGAAGAAAAAAGGGTGGTCGAAGTTCCCGTTACAATACAATAAATCATCTTCTGTGTTGAATATTCTGATTCTCACTAACCAATCCAGTACAATATAGAAATCCTATAGCATTTCCATACAACCTATAAGAATCACTACATTACCATACTGTGTTACATTTTAAACCCTAAAAACTCCTCTTTGGACCCCTTCTGCTAAGCTGGCAGGGTCTGCTCTGACCCTTGGACCTGTCTGCAAGCAGAGGATCTTGTTTCATCAAAAGGGGATCACCTTTCATCACCTTCAGCCGGCCACACCATTGTTTTCCAGTTGTTCAGTAACTAAGGTATCTCAAAACTTGCTTTCATTTCAATCTCGCTTATAGTTTCTATATTCTCAAAATCTTTTGCCAGGCAATCATATTTATAAGGCTTTCTTGTTTCATCCACCCCAACACTCCACAAACACCACTATACAATCCGAGAATCAAATTACCACAATGCGGGGGAAGAACCACACAAACTCACCTGGAAAGGGCCCACTTTTCTCAACACAACACAGCATACAATACTTCAGCATTTACCCACATCAGCTTTCTCTGGTCCTCACACACTCTGGACACAATAAAAATAACACAGTAAAAAAAAAAAAAAAAGAAGCACACAGTAAAATTCCAGCGATCAAGTCCAAACTACCAGGGCAAAGGAACTCCCTGAGCTCCTACTCATGGTTAAAATGAGCCAAATCTACACAAATCGCCACATTTAAACACAATAAATATCCTCACTGACGTTTCTCCACTTGTTCCACTTCTCTGCAGGGCACTCCCTGCCCCCACAACCTGCTTCAGCCAGCGCCTCAAGCCTCACTCGACTGCTTCAAACACGGGTAGAACTCATCCCCCGCGCCATGGGTCAACTCACTTGTTCACTCTCTTTTTCATATACCATACACTCGCACGATTACAAACACATTAACATTAACCACACAATGTATTTACCATACAATGTCCGGAAACCACACACACACGTGGGTTCACTCGACCCACACCCAGGGTCGCTAGCAGTTGCTGTATCAAACAGTGAACCCTCGTCTCTAGTCCAGCTGCTCTATCGACTGCGTTGCTGCCTGCAGGCACTGGCTGAGCACTAAGACATCTCTGAGTGACTTATTCAGCCGTGCAATCTCTCTTTTCCCCCGGGGGCCCCTCAATACATACCGTATCCTCTGCACACCAGCAGGTCCTTGTCTGTCTCCACAGGAGGAAAACCGAGACGAGCGTAGCTCCTCCAGGAAAATCCCGGGGCGCGCCTCGAAGGTCCGTCCATCCCTTCTGCCCCTGGGAAGACAGAAACGATCTCCTGCCTGGCTTCGCCATAATGTTTTGTGGAGATAAACAAAATTCCACAACTTTTATGAAAGTTGTAAAGCCGGTATGTTTATTACAGCACTGGACGCATGTGGGAATCATTCCCCTAAAATGACATGCGTACTTCTGGGAACTTCAGATCTCTTTTTATCCCCCTCCTGGCATACAATTTCATCCAGAACTAGGAGGTAACAGACCCCTCTGCGAGAGGCAGTGAGACCAGAAGAAAAGAAAAGGGTGGAATTTTAGTTGATACAGGGGCCATATATTCAGTTTTAAATAAAGCTTTAGTACCTGTGGAGAATGTTTATCTTGTAGTGTGGGGAACAACTGGCCAGTCTGAGAAAGCATACTTTTGCAAACCTTTAAAGTAACATATGTACTTAGAAGCTTTTGTATATGCCCAATTCGCTAAACATTCTTAAATGGGGAGATTACTCTGAAGGCAAATGATTTAAAGATGTTAGGCTTAACATTAACAGCCATTGCAATTAAGAAGGACATTAGTAAAGAGATATTAGAATAAGTAAATAAGTATTTTTGGGGGTATGGGCCTCTGCTGTACCAGGGAGGGTGAAAAATGCCCCCCCATAGTAACAAAGCTTAAGGAAGGAACACAGCCAGTGAGAATTGAGTAGTACCCCCTCAAAAAGAAGATAGGGAAGAAATCAGCTGAATAATTGATAGTACTGGATTGAGGGCTGTCAAACAGATAACAAAGAATTTATACCCTGTGGTAGTAAATCCATATACTTTACTAACTTGTTTAAAACCTCAGTTAACCTGGTTTACTGTTTTAGACCTGAGAGATGCCTTCTTTTGCCTCCCAATCCACGAAGCCAGCCAGAAAATTTTTGCATTCGAATGGGAAAGCCCTAAAAGCGGTGCAAAACACAGCTCACATGGTCCATGTGACTGAAGGCTTAAAAAAAATTCTGCCACTCCGATTGGAGAACAACTTGCAAAGATCCAAAGTCCTGGGAAGCTCCACAAGAAGAAGGGAAGCTGTTGCAGTACGTGGATGATCTTCTAGTAACCACTCGGACGAGGGAAGCATGTGTGGCCTGGACGGTAAGCCTTTTGAATTTCCTAGGACTCCAAGGATACAGAATATCAAAGAAAAAGGCACAGGTAGTGAAACAGAAAGTAATCTACCTGGGGTACAAGGTGAGTGCTGGGCAACGGACTTTAGGGCAGGCTTGCAAGGAAGCCATATGCCAAACCCTGAAACCTCAGACAATAAAGGAACTCCGAACCTTCTTAGGCATGGCAGAGTGGTGCTGGCTGTAGGTTTATAATTATGGACTGCTCATCAGACCCCTCTATGCTCTTATTGCCAATGGAAACAGAGATATCCAGTGGACAAAGGAAGCCACATGGGCCTTTCACCAGCTAAGGAGTGCCTTCATGTCAGCCCCAGCTTTGGGACTTCCAGATGTAAGTAAACCATTCTTCCTATTTTCCCATGAAAGACACGGAATTGCCCTGGGAATACTGGCTCAGGACTTGGGTCCATACCGGAGGACAGTTGCTTATTTCTCTAAGCAACTAGATGCAACAGCCAAAGGATGGCCAGGTTGCCTCAGAGCTGTAGCAGCAGTCGTGCTGAATATTCAAGAGGCATGCAAGTTTGCCCTGAGACAAAAAATGATTGCGCTAGTGTCCCACACAGTGTCCACAGTACTGGCAGTAAAGGGCAGCCACTGGTTCTCACCACAGAGGTTCCTGAAAAACCAGGCCATCATGGTAGAACAAGATGATGTAGAGATAATAGTGACTAATATTGTCAAACCAGCTTCTTTTCTCAGTCAAATTAAGGAGAAGCAGTACACCACGATTGCCTGGAGACCATTGTAGCTACCTATTTGTCCTAGGGTGACGTTATGATGCTTGTATCCCCATTCATGTGTTCTGTTTATGTTGGATATTATGTTCTGTACCTTTAAGAGTGGCCCTGAAGAGTGAAAGTTTTGTTTTGATTTCCTTATCAGCCTGCCTGGGACACAGAGGCTGTGGCTTTTGCTGCTTTTGCTTTTCGCTCTCTCTCTCTCTGTCTTGCTCTTGCTTGCTTCGCTCCTGCTTGCTTTTGCTCCTAGCTAGGTTAGCTAAACAGTCCAAATTGCTTCCTGGACTGTTTCTCCTCTCTTTTCTTCGACCATCCCGAACCTGCTCCGGACTGGGACCTGGGAACACCGAGAGTTCACACCTTGTGGCTGCAGCAGCTGCCCCAGCGCCGGAGGGACTGAGGACAGAGTGACCCCTCCCCCCCCCCCCCCCCCCCCCCCCCCGCCCCGAGAGACACACTTTCTGAATTTGTCATATTTTTCAGAGTGGTGTCATCTGGTATTGTTCATTTTGTGTTCTGGGGGTGCTGTGCCTGTCAAATAAACAGGTTCTTTCCACTTCTCTCCGAGGAATTATTCCCGAACCGGTTGGGGGGAGGGGCTGTGTGGGTTTGTTTTCTGGAGAGGCCCTCCTTTGGAAATTCTCTACCAAATCTGCCCTAAACCAGTACACTATTCCAGCTGCCCAGACTTAAAGGACATTCCTTTGGAGGATGCAGAGACCTGGTTCACAGACGGGAGCAGCTATGCTGCCAGTGGAAAGTGACATGCTGGGCACACAGTGACTACATGCAGAGAGGTAATAGAGTCTGGACCCTTGACAACAGGTACCTCTGTGCAGAAGGCCGAGATAATTGCCCTGACCCGTGCCTTAGAAATGGCAAAAGGAAAAGAGAATAAACATCCATACAGACTTGAGATATGCATTCAGAGTCATGCATGCACATGGAGCCATCTGGAGAGAGGGGACTGCTGACCTTACAAGGAAAGAAGAGACAATCCGGCTGCTGCTGGAAGAAGTTCAGCTGCCTGAAAAGGCATATTAAGGTACACCAGAGAGTGAGTTCAGAACTGGAGGAAGGAAATGAGCTGGTGGATGGAGAGGCAAAGAAAGCAGCAAAAGGTGAGGTAATTATAGACAGATTTCCCTCGAAGGTAAACCAGAATACAATAATACTAATCAAAAGGGACATACAATCACGAGGGGTGGGCTACCAATTGAAAGGGAGCTGGTAATCCCTTCCCATTTTCATGGTCACTAGTGAAGGAAGAGCACTAGAAGACACACTGAGGCCTAACTACTTAAAAGCTTTTATAAAGTGTGGCTCCTTTCCCAGAATGACCAAGGCTGCCAGTGATACAGAGTGCATTTAAATGAAGTGTTGACTTTGAAGTAGTAGTTTCCACAGGCTTTTTAGAACACATATCTGATTGAAAGAATCATTGCCAGGAATTTAAATGCCACTGTTACTCAGGTAAACTGACAGTGTGATCCTTGGCCCCAGACTAACCCAAAAAATACCCCCAGACCGAAACTCGGTCAGACTGGGAGAGGACATGGGCCTGGACAGCAGTGGCAAATTAACTTTTCAGAACTCCCAAGGAAAGGGGGGTATCAGTATTTACTAAGATTGATAGATACATTTTCAGGGTGGCCAGAAACATTCCCCACCAGAACTGTCAAAGCTCGAGAGGTGACCAGGGTATTATTACAAGAAATAATACCACACTTCGGAGTTCCAGCCACAATATCCTCAGATAGAGGGTCACATTTCATTTCCAAAATAGTGCAACAGATGAGTAGACACCGGGCCATAGATTGGGAACTTCACACACCATACTGCCCCCAATCAAGCAGCCAAGTAGAGAAAATGAATCATTTGATTAAGCAGCAGATTGTAAGACTCGGCCAGGAAGTTAATCTACCCTAGCCCCAAGCTCTTCCACTGGCACTATTGCGAATTCAAACAAAAACTCAGGCTAAATAAAAACTGAGTCTTTTTGAAATGCTTTATGGAAGACCATATGGAATACAAAAGGGAATGTCCATCCACATTGGGGAGGTAACACTGGGCACCTACATGGTGGCTTTAAGCAAACACCTCAGAGAAATTGAGAAACATGTGGCTGGAACTCGGAGCAGGGAGCTAGATAGACCAGTACATAACATACAGCCTGGGGATTATGTATATGTTAAGCCTCTTGCAGAAAAGACTTTGGAACCACAGTGGGAGGGACCACTGCAGGTGCTTCTCACCACCTTCACGGCAATCAAGATCAAGGAGCAGAATGCCTGGATCCACCACTCTCGAGTGAAGAAGGCCCCAGAAGCCCCTTGGAGAGTGACATCAGGAGACAATGAACTGAGACTAAAACTTACTCAGGCAAAATGAGTATATTGCGGCCAGGGGTAGTTTGTAATTTCATTTACAGAATTGTTTTGTATATAATTATAACTGGAGTCTTAGAATTAGAGAGTATCTCTATCCAGTGTAATGCTGAATGGCCTTGGTCCCAGGCTTTTAATCAGTATACTGGATCCATGGGAGAACTTTCTGAGATAAAAGATCTAAACCTATCCACTGTAGTAATTAAGATCAGGTATATGAGGAGCAAGAGTGGCAGGAATGAGAACTGTGGACACTTCAAGGGATCAGAGGAGAAGAAATCAAGGTAGGGTGCCTGGTGGTCAATGGGGCGGCTTATGAGAGACCAGATGCAATTAGTGTCTCAACCTCTCTCGTATACAGGCACCAGGAAGTTTGTGATAGCCTAAGTGAATCAGACTGTTGGTGTAATTTCACCTTGATACAGCCTGTAGAAGTGACTTGCCTCTGGGCTCGTGATACTATCGGGCTCTCATTTAAATTTAAAATGGACACTGCACTTTTTACAACACCAGGACCTTATACAACCCAGACTAGTACTCAAATAGTTCCGACTCAACCCAAACTTGAACCTGAAGTGTATGAAATAGGCCCCTACGTAGTGAGGAATGTGGGTGAACAACAACTTTTGTTCAATCCAGAATGGTCTTTCAAACATGTTGAGTTGCTAATGCAAATTAGCATCTCAAAAATCCAACCAGCCTGCTTCTCTTTCCTAAGAACATCCTTTGAGGGCTGGACAATGTGGTTACAAAGATAGGTATACCTCAGGAGCAGAATAAGAAAGTATCTAATTGGGATATTAGGGACAGGATTAGGAGTTTTAAATGGAATTGGTTCAGAAATACTGATGAATAAGCTGGTCACTGCAGCAGGTGGCCTAGCAAAATTGAAGCAGCTTTTACAGTCATCTCTATTGGCATTAGGAACTAGCCAGTGGCAGATTTCAAAAGTACTTCCAAAGTGAGAAAAGGCCAGGGACCAAGACCACAAGTTAATAGTAGAAGCGTTTAGTACAGTTCAAGATAATGTGTCTTTAGCTTTCAGTTGTATACAAGCACAGTTATGGATGCAGGCAACAGCAGCTCTGATCATATGGGAAAGGAGTGAAGGTAATTTTCCAGCTGAAATTTGGAAAGTTGTCTGGGATAATGCGATTAATTTTGAAAAGAAGTTTCAGTCCTGGTGGACTATGGTATATTTCACCTATGATCCTGATTCTAATGTGGCCACTGCCTTTGTGTTTACCATATGTAATGCCACTGTTTACGTTATCTGCCCCATCATTGCGCTAAGATTAAATAATGAAAAAACAGTGCTCTACCCTTCAGAACATGGAGTGTGGGCACGAAAGGTGAATGAAAAGTGGCAAATAGTAAACTTAGAATCCTGCATTACTAAAGAACAACTAAGATTCATTTGTGAAAACAATACTATTAAATGCTCAAGATGTGTGTCTAGACACTGAACAGAGTATTTGCCACTTCAAAATTCATCCAGTCACTGATCAGAAACTGTGCTCGTATATACTAGTAAAAGTTGTGTGTGCCTGAGAACTGCTTGTACTGCTGTAAAAATTGATAACAACAATGTTATTTTGTCTAGTAGAAATCATTATTTGTAATTTTGTTAAGATTATCGGGTGTGATTTTTCGTACTTGGCCCCAGTGACATCCCACCAGTTGATTAAAACCAATTACACAATGTATCACAAACTGTCACCTACTCCTATTGGAATGGACCTCACATTGGTAAAACAATTAATTAAACACCAAAAACCTACTGAAGATCTTGAAGAAAAACTCAAGAAAGCAGAGAGAAAACCCCAATTACTGTCCAACATGGTACAAAAGAAATAACCAGAATTCTGCAAAGAATAAAACAAAATGCAGATCATCACTGGTGGAATGTGATCTTTGCGTGGTCACCAACTGCAAATGTAATCTTTAATAAGTTCTGTCATCCCATTGTAGTTTTGTTAATATTAGTTGGAATAAGTTTAAGATTATCCATTATATTGTTAATTTGGAATTTGAGAATACTACAGCAAGTAGCTGTGTTAACCTCTTTTATTAAACGTACATGGTAAAGCACTAAAGTACCCTTATTGTCATAGGAATTTGCATGAAGTAAAAGAATTTACATCTTCCTTTTAGGAAAGGGGGGAATGAGGCAGAGTGGAAATTTTCCAGGGTAGAAATGCATTTTGATTTAGGTGGAATGTACACCTTTAAGTATGTAGCTTGCTGTGTAGTCTGGCTGCAAAAGCCTAGGCTAAGAGAAACTGCTTCAGAGAAGGACAGAGATAAGGGGGGGGGGGACACAGGGTGATGGAGAGAGACAGAGACTGCTGTGAGACCAGGTCAACCTGACCAAGGAAATCTTTCTGATAGAGAAGAACTAGTGGCAAATGTCATGCGAAATTCCTAAAAATGAATATGTATGAACCTTTTGTGAAATTGTATGCTGTCCTGGGTTGGCTGTATGATGCTTTTATCCCCAGTCGTCTTGTTCTGTTCATGCTGAATAGTAAGTTTTGCACCTTTAAGACTTATTGCAGACAGTGAAGGGGGGAGAGAAGTGCACAGTTTTTTTTTCCTCCAGACACTGCTGTCACTCCCCCACATTCCTCCTCCTGGACTGTTGTTGTCTGCGGACAGACAGCGGGACAGAGCACTTCTTTTGCTTTTTAGTTAGTGTCAGCTAGCTGAGGCAAAGAAGTTCCCTGGACTGTGGTTTTTTTTTTCCTTTTCTTTGGACCTCTTGAAACCGGTTCTGGACTGAACACCCAGGGGAGCACCGGCAGCTCACATTTCTGGCCAAACGGGTCGGGCCTGGCCTGCGACATTTCCAGCACCGGAGGGACTGATCAGAGACTGAGTGAGCTGCAACCCGGGGACGGGGTTTTCTCAGTTTGTCATCTCTTTTAGAGTGGCAAGGGGTCTCATTGTTTGTTATTGTTTTGGTTTTATTGTTTAATAAACAGTTTTTTTCCACCTTTCTCCAAGGAGGTATTTTTTCCTCCCGGACCAGTTGGGGGGAGAGGGGCCGATTGGATCTGCTTTCCCCACCGGAGCTCCTTTGAGGGATTCTTCCCCAAATTTACTCTAAATCTGGACAAATACATAATTGGCGCCCAATGCGTGGCTGGAAAAGGTGGAAAAAAGCTCTATTAATTGTGTGTTGGTTGTTGTTAAAGCAGTCAGTAGACATGCTGCTTGAATCCATAATGTCTCTGGGGGTGAAAGCCTTCATGCTGGCTCTGGGCTCTAGACCTTTTTGAGATTTCAATACCTTTCAGGTCACTAGGATTATTGTCCATAACCGGTAATTTTTATGGTAGAGTGGTATGGATTGGAATAGCTGTTGTGCTGGCCTTGGTGATAATGATTTATAAAGTGTTTAAAAAGATACTGCCGTCTGTTTACGATATGTATGGTTTATGGATTCTTCCTCCTACCCTGTATCCCAATTCCAGTAGTACATTTTGGTAATTTATTAGTAATTACACTCAGTCTGTTAGAGGAGGAGCTGAGAATACGGCTTTCCAACCTTTCCTTTCCTTCTTCTCCTTTGGATCTGTTATGTCACTTTTTGAGAATGATCAGTTTCCTCTGAATGTTAAAGAGACCATCTTTCTGGTATTTAATTTGGTAGGCTTCCTCTATGTCGTCTGCAGCTTCTCTAGAATGAGGGCTGAGATATCCAGAGGAGCTAGTGAGACCCCTGACCCAGAAGAAGATGCAGGCGTGAAAAATCCTGAGTGGTGTGGAGAATGGGAAAATATAGGCCATACCCTGAAGGAATTTTCTGATCCTGTAGACTGGGATTTTCCATGGGAACAAATTCAGAACCCAGCTGAGGTGGGGAAATACCTAAAAGAGAAGTGCCATGATGATTCTAAGGAGAAAAGGCTCATTGCAACAAGCTGGGCCCTGGCCTATGCTTATCGCACTGTGTTAGATAGTGTAGGGCAGCAGACAGAGGCAGAGGGGCAGGGAGATAAAACAGCTATCCCAGTCACTCAAGCTGTAACCAACAGCCCAGGCTCGAAGCCAGCAGCCAAACAAGATAGTGAGCCTAAGCCAGCATCCAAACCCATGGCTGTTGCTACCAGTACTAGAAGTGGGAAATGCACAGACAAAACCAATCGACCAGTGGATGATGATGATGATGATGATGCAGGAGAAGGAACCTCAATGCCTCCTGGCATAAAATCAGGAGTCAAAGCAGCAGGTGCAAGATCAGACACAAATACTGAATACTTTTCCCTGAAGGACCTTCGTGGCTTACGGAAGGATAACACCCAACGACCTGATGAATCCATAATTAGTTGGTTAGTCCGTCTCTGGGATGCTGCAGGCGAGGCTACAATTCTGGATGGCACTGAAGCGAGGCATTTGGGGTCCCTGTCACAGGACTCTGTAATAGATCAAGGAATGATGAGGGGGGCTAATCCACGCAGCCTCTGGTCACGGGTCTTGGACAGTGTTGCACAAAGATACCTGTGTGCAGATGATCTCTATATCCAACAAACACAGTGGAAGACCATAGAGGAAGGGATCCAACGCCTGAGAGAAATGGCAGTGGCAGAGATTATCTTCTCAGATGACATGACAACTAAGAACCCAGACTTAGTACCATGCACGTCTGTGATGTGGCGAAAACTTGTGCCACTTGGGCCACATGAATATGCTTCTGCCTTAGCCATAATGAAGAGGGATGCGAGGGAAGAGACTGTGCTGGATATGGCAAGGAAGCTCCGAGCATATGCAGATGCTGTGCATGGCCCAACACATGCCAGAATCGCAGCGGTGGAAACACGTCTGCAGAACTTAGAGGATAAGATAGAGGAGAATCATAAGAAGCTCAGAGAGGAGATTAAAGAAGACCTTCTCCAAGTATCGGCAGTACAGATCAGAGGTTCTGGTATCTATCCAAGGCAGACGTTTCCCAGATGGTGAGAGACGGTACACCCGACGAAATGAGCTGTGGTTCTACCTGCGTGAGTGTGGAGAAAACATGGGGAGGTGGGATGGAAAACCTACTGCTGTTCTGGCACGACGGGTGCATGAATTGAAGGAAGCCACCAAAAGGAAAGCAGCTCCAGTTGCCCGTAGCCAAACTGCCAGGTATGATGATAACATGTCCGATCCCCTTGAAGGAACATCCAAGACATATGCCCAGGGAAGGAAGGATAACCAGACTTAGAGAGGCCCTGCCTCTAGCCAGGTAGAGGCCAGGGAAAATCGTGTTTTCTGGACTGTGTGGATTCGTTGGCCTGGCACATCGGAACCAAAAGAGTATAAAGCTTTGGTTGATACTGGTGCGCAATGTACATTAATTCCGTCAAGACATGTGGGGACGGAGTCTGTCTCCATTGCCGGTGTGACAGGGGGATCCCAGGATTTCACTTTGGTGGATGCTGATGTGAGCCTGACTGGGAATGAGTGGAAGAGACATCCTATCGTGACTGGCCCAGAGGCCCCATGTATTTTGGGCATAGACTACCTTCGAAGTGGGTATTTCAAAGACCCAAAGGGACTCAGATGGGCATTTGGAATAGCTGCTGTAGAGACAGAGGGTATCAAGCAGTTGAACAGCTTGCCTGGACTGTCAGAAAACCCATCTGCAGTGGGACTCCTGAAGGTAGAAGAGCAACGAGTGCCAACTGCCACCTCAACAGTGCACCGCCAACAGTACCAAACGAATCGAGATGCTGTGATCCTCATCCACAAAATGATCCGTGAACTGGAGAGCCAAGGGGTGGTCAGCAAGACCCACTCACCCTTCAACAGCCCCATTTGGCCTGTGCGTAAATCTGAAGGAGAAGGGAGACTGACAGTGGACTATCGTGCATTGAATGAAGTGACTCCACCATTGAGCACTGCTGTGCCGGACATGCTGGAACTCCAGTACAAGCTGGAGTCCAAGGCAGCAAGGTGGTACGCCACTATAGACATTGCCAATGCATTTTTCTCCATTCCTCTGGCAGCAGAATGCAGGCCTCAGTTTGCCTTCATCTGGAGAGGCGTGCAGTACACCTGGAACCGACTGCCCCAGGGGTGGAAGCACAGTCCCACCATCTGCCATGGACCGATCCAGGCTGCACTGGAAAAGGGTGAGGCTCCAGAACATCTGCAATATATTGATGACATCATTGTGTGGGGGAAGACAGCAGCCGAGGTGTTTGAGAAAGGGGAGAAAATCATCCAGATTCTCCTAAAAGCTGGCTTCTCCATCAAGAAGAGCAAAGTCAAGGGACCTGCTCAAGAGATCCAGTTTCTGGGAGTGAAGTGGCAAGACGGATGGCGTCAGATTGCCACCGATGTCATCAATAAGATCACAGCAATGTCTCCAACATCCAGCAAGAAAGAAACACAAGCTTTCCTAGGCACCATAGGTTTTTGGAGGATGCATATTCCCGAATACAGTCAGATCGTGAGCCCTCTCTACCTGGTCACCCGTAAGAAGAACGCTTTCCACTGGGACCCTGAGCAGCAACAAGCCTTTGCACAGATCAAGCAGGACATTGCTCATGCAGTAGCCCTTGGCCCAGTCAGGACAGGACCAGAGGTGAAGAACGTGCTCTACTCTGCAGCCGGGAACCATGGCTTGTCCTGGAGCCTTTGGCAGAAGGTGTCTGGGGAGACTCGAGGCCGACCACTGGGATTTTGGAGTCGAAGCTACAGAGGGTCTAAAGCCAGCTATACTCCAACAGACAAAGAAATCTTGGCTGCCTATGAAGGAGTCCAGGTTGCCTTGGAGGTAATAGGCACTGAAGCACAACTCCTCCTGGCACCTCGACTACCAGTACTGGGGTGGATGTTCAAAGCGAAAGTTCCCTCTACGCACCATGCCACCAGTGCTACATGGAGCAAATGGATTGCTGTTCTCACACAGCGCGCCCGTATTGGAAAACTGAATCGCCCTGGGATTCTGGAAATAATTACAAACTGGCCGGAAGGTGAAAACTTTGGTCTCGCTGATGAAGGGGAACAAGAAGTGACATGGGTTGAAGAAGCTCCACTATACAACCAACTGCCAGCAGAGGATACACGATACGCTCTCTTTACTGATTGTTCTTGTCGCATTGTGGGAATGAACCGGAAGTGGAAAGCAGCTGTATGGAGCCCCACACGACAGGTCGCAGAGGCCACTGAAGGAGAAGGTGGATCAAGCCAACTTGCTGAACTCAAAGCCGTTCAACTGGCCCTGGACATTGCTGAAAGAGAGAAGTGGCCAAAGCTCTACCTTTATACTGATTCACGGATGGTAGCCAATGCTCTGTGGGGATGGCTGGAGAGGTGGAAAGAGGCTAACTGGCAGCGTAGAGGAAAACCAATTTGGGCTGCTGAAGTCATTGCTACCAGGGTAGGGAAACTGCCTGTGAAGGTCTGCCATGTGGATGCCCATGTCCCCAAGAGTAGAGCTAATGAGGAGCACCAAAACAATGAGCAAGTTGACCAGGCTGCAAAAATAGAGGTGTCAAAGATAGACTGGAAACATAAAGGAGAGTTATTCCTAGCTCGATGGGCCCATGATGCCTCAGGTCATCAGGGCAGAGATGCCACCTATAAGTGGGCAAGAGACCGAGGGGTGGATCTAACCATGAACAGTATTTCTCAGGTTATCCATGACTGTGAGACATGTGCTGCCATCAAGCAGGTCAAGCGAGTGAAGCCCCTGTGGTATGGTGGGCGGTGGTCCAAGTACAAGTATGAGGAGGCCTGGCAGATTGACTACATCACCCTGCCCCAGACACGCCAAGGCAAGCGCTACGTGCTGACCATGGTGGAAGCCACCACGGGATGGTTGGAAACCTACCCTGTGCCTCATGCTACGGCCTGGAACACCATCCTGGGCCTTGAAAAGCAAGTTCTGTGGAGACATGGTACCCCTGAGAGGATTGAGTCAGACAACGGGACTCATTTCAAGAACAGCCTTATCAACACCTGGGCTAGGGAACATGGCATTGAGTGGGTGTACCATATTCCCTACCATGCACCAGCTGCAGGAAAAGTGGAGAGGTACAACGGACTGTTAAAAACCATATTGAAAGCATTAGGTGGGGGAACTTTCAAAAACTGGGAGCAGCATCTGGCAAAAGCCACCTGGTTAGCTAACACCCGAGGCTCTACTAACCGAGTGGGCCCTGCCCAATCTGAGCCTTTGCATAGAGTAGATGGAGACAAAGTCCCAGTGGTACATGTCAGAGGTTTGTTAGGGAAGACAGTTTGGATTAATTCTGCCTCAAATACAGAAAAACCCATTCGTGGGGTTGTTTTTGCTCAGGGACCAGGTTGCACATGGTGGATAATGCAAAAAGATGGAAGAACAAGATGTGTACCTCAGGGAGATCTGATTGTTGGATAAAACCTATGTGTAAATATCACTGTTTGCTGAATGCTGAATGCTATTACCATTGTCTGTGTATAGCTGTACAATGGATGTATAATGCATGTATTTATAGAGTTAGAATTTATATTAGTTTTAGTAATAAGCAGACGATATGGGGATAAGGGGTGGAATGTCCTGGGTTGGCTGTATAATGCTTTTATCCCCAATCGTCTTGTTCTGTTCATGCTGAATAGTAAGTTTTGCACCTTTAAGACTTATTGCAGACAGTGAAGGGGGGAGAGAAGTGCACAGTTTTTTTTTTCCCTCCAGACACTGCTGTCACTCCCCCACATTCCTCCTCCTGGACTGTTGTTGTCTGCGGACAGACAGCGGGACAGAGCACTTCTTTTGCTTTTTAGTTAGTGTCAGCTAGCTGAGGCAAAGAAGTTCCCTGGACTGTGGTTTCTTTTTTTCCTTTTCTTTGGACCTCTTGAAACCGGTTCTGGACTGAACACCCAGGGGAGCACCAGCAGCTCACATTTCTGGCCAAACGGGTCGGGCCTGGCCTGCGACATTTCCAGCACCGGAGGGACTGATCAGAGACTGAGTGAGCTGCAACCCGGGGACGGGGTTTTCTCAGTTTGTCATCTCTTTTAGAGTGGCAAGGGGTCTCATTGTTTGTTATTGTTTTGGTTTTATTGTTTAATAAACAGTTTTTTTCCACCTTTCTCCAAGGAGGTATTTTTTTTCTTCCTCCCGGACCAGTTGGGGGGAGGGGCCGATTGGATCTGCTTTTCCCACTGGAGCTTCTTTGGGGGATTCTTCCCCAAATTTACTCTAAACCTGGACACTGCCTCAAAGAGGGAGAGTCTGATGGTGCAGCAGTGGAATCCATAAACATTACAACCCTCCAGGTTCCAGCTGAACCACAAGGGCAGTCACAGCCAGCAGCCCTTGCCCTTGGGTAGAGCAGGAAGTATAAGACCAAATCAGTATGCCCAGTTAATGAGGATGAGGTACCAGGGGCCTCACTACCAGCAGGAGAGCTCGAGCCTGAAATGGTCACTGAGTCCCTGTCATATGATAGTCTCCATAATCTGCAAAAGGACATTGTGCAACAGGAGCACAAGGTTTCCTCAACCTGGTTACTTCAGGCTTGGGACCTTATGAGTCCAGGTGTGCAACTGGATAGTGGCAAGGCAAGGAATTTGGGGTCCTTGACCCAGGATGTGAGTGTTGATCAGATGCAGGGGTTGATCATATATTTGTGAGGAAGACAGGGCCCCTTTCTCTCTGGGAGCGGCTTCTAATGAGTCTTAGAGAGAACTTTGTTCACAGAGACACAATGTGGGAGTATCATCATAGAATGCACTGGAAGACCATTAAGGATGGGATCAAACTACTGAGAGAAGTAATAGTACTAGAGATACTTTTTGGAAGGAACAGACAGCATGATAATGACCCTGACAAGGTCAGATGCATAGGGCAAATGTAGAACCCGGCAAATCTCTGGCCATCCAAATATACCACCTTCACTGTAACAATTAATGCTGAGGACAACCAAGAGACAGTGGGTTAGTTCCCATGTAGCAACAGTGCAAATCACAGGCTTTAAAGTCTGAGCCCCATGTCCCTCAGCTAGGGAGAGAAGTTACACCCCACGGACTGACCTTTGGTTCTTCCTGTGAGACCATGGGGAAGACATGAGAAGGTGGGATGGAAAATCCACTTCTGTCCTGGCAGCATGGGTGCATCAACTCAAGGATGAAAACATTAACCAAAGGAGTTCCGCTAAAGTGAAGGTAGCCTCAGCCTTCCATTACTGAGCTGCCAGGTATAACAGAAGGGAGGATGATATGTTAGATCCCCTTGAAGGCAACTCTAGAATGTATGCCCAGGGAGGAAAAGATAACCAGGGCTAGAGGGGCCCTGTGCGTAGCCAGGTAGAGCATGGGAAAACTGGATCTTTTGGATGGTGTGGATCCAATGACCTGGCACATCCGAGCCAGAAAAATATGAAGCTTTAGTTGATACTGGTGCACAGTGTACCCTAATGCTGTCGGGACATGTGGGAGCAGAACTCGTTTCTGTTGCTGAGGTGACAGGGGGATCATAGCAGTTGACCATGTTGGAAACAGAGATGAGCCTGACTGGGAAGAAGTGGTAGAAACATCCGACTGTGACTGGTCCAGAGGCCCTGTGTATTCTGGGCATAGACATCCTCCAGAATGGCTATTTCAAAGACTAAAAAGGCTCAGGTGAGCTTTTGGAATAGCTGCTGTGGTGGCAGAGGGCATTCAGCAATTAAACACCTTGCCTGGACTGTCAGACAATCCTTCTGCAGTTGGACTTCTGAAGGTGGAAAAGCAACATTGTCCTAGATTGCAAGGTAATGTGTGTATCCTATTTGCCATCTGTTAGAGGTGTGGTAGTTATCTTCTGTTAATTGGGCAGTTTTCTTTATCTCTTCCACAAACCAATCCTCCCTCCAGGGAGATATCTTCTGTTAATGGGCCATTGAGTCCCACTGCATGACTGATAAAAATTCCAGCATCCCATTGTGAGATGCTCCACCCAGAGGGAGGAGCTATGCATTCCTAACTGGATATAATCTGAGATTTTGGGACACCAGCACAGCCTTTCCAGCCTTTCCTCTGGATTCCCAGAGGAGCAGCTGCCTTTTCCACTGGATTCCCAGAGGAAGACCAGGCCCATCTACACCACCACTGGATCTTCAGAGGAAGACTACACCCTTCTACACAATCACTGCCCCAACAGAACCACATCTATCACTCCAGGAGGACTGCAGCTACCGTTTCAATTGGACTGCTACCAACACCCTGACCAGCAGGGTGTCAGGTTGTATTCTGACTCTGTCAGTGTTGTTTTGTATCACTGCATTGTTTATTTTATTTTTATTTTCTTCTCTAATAAAGAACTGTTATTCCCGCTCCCATACCTTTGCCTGAGAGCCCCCCTTAATTTCAGAATTATAACAATTCGGAGGGAGGAGGTTTACATTTTCCATTTCAGGGGAGGCTCCTGCCTTCCTTAGAAGCCACCTGCCTTTCAAACCAAGACGCAGGACCAGATGGAGATCAATTAGGAATATCAATTTATGAGGACCTAAAAAGAAATAAAAGGGAATTGATTGGAGGATTTCAAAAATGGGGAGATGAGGAATGGCCCCCTGAATGCATAGTGGAAACATATGAGCCAGCCACCTGGGCACATGATGAGAGTTGGGGATATCAAACCCCAATTTATATGATGAATCATAATATAAGACTCCAAGCAGTTGTCAAGATAATAACGAACAAAACTGCTCAGGCAATAGAATTAATATCAAGACAACAAAGCCAAACGAGAGCTGCAGTGTATCAGAATAATTTGGCTTTAGACTATATTAGCTGAAGAAGGGGGTGTTTGTAGAAAATTTAATACATCAGATTGTTGTTTGAAAATAGATGACAATGGGGATGCCGTCCTAAATATAGCAAACGATATCAGAAAAATAGCCCATGTACCAGTCCAAAAATGGGAATGAATGTTAAAAACTAACTAGTGAGATAACGTATTTGGAATAGAATGATGGAAGAAGCTAGGTTTTTTCCTTTTATGTTCTACAGCAGGTTTGATATTTCTTCCTTGCTTGATCCCCTGTTTTATTCAGCTAATCACCAGCGTAGTCCAAGGCATGCAAGTGGTAACAATGCCTATGGACCCAAAATTGGCTACATCTGGAATGGCACAAAAGATCATGGTGTTAAAGAAACAAAATAATAAAGACCCCTTTAAAGAAGCAAAATTGATTTGTGAAAAAAATGAACGAATAATAGAGTTTGGAAAACAAGAATTATTGCTCAAGCCAAATTATTTATAAAAAAGAAGAGGGGGGATTTTTATAAATACATATTATAATATTGGCTTTTTGCAAATATTGAAATGGATGCTATATGTATAATGTTAAAATAACTTTGCTATAAAGATATAGTTTTTATTTCTGCTGTTAACTAAACTTAGACATAGTAGTGAAATAGCTGATATAGTTATGCTTGTGGTAATTGAACTGCCTGCTTGGTTGGAATAACATCCAATGAACATATGATGAAGACCTCTGCTACTGACATGCCAACTATCAGCACCTACCATCTGTAGAAAGTATGGACCAAAGCCCAAGCTGCAGGTGATACCAAGAACGGGCTAAAACCACAGCCAATAAATGCGCATGCTCTAAAAAGGCAGACCCGAGGAGGAGCCATGCTAAACAGTTCTTGGAACATGTAAACTAGTTTGAGGAAAAGTTTAAATATACATAATTGTTTATGATTACGCAATAGGCTGATGCAATAGAAAAGGTAAAATAAATAGCAAGTGTGCTCTTGGCTGAATACCAAACATCCAACTATTAAACTTTGCTTTATTTTTAAATCCTATTGTCCTTTAGTAAACTTTTAAGTTTTATCAGGAGAGTGAACGTCATTTTTCACATCAACATCTCAGCACAAGATGTATTTGGGTCTCCTAATGGGGTGGTAGGAACCACTGATATGTAAGGTATTAGAGCAGGACAGCCTCCCTTCTGGGGGCTCTCATTTCTTTGCCTCGACATTTTTACCAATATTTGTTTATCCATCAGTTCCTGAGGGATACCATTTTCCAATCCCTCCCTCCACAGGTGGCTTCTTAAGAGTTTGCTTCCTTGGTCCAGCTCTTTTGTCCTGGGTTGGCTGTATGATGCTTTTATCCCCAATCGTCTTGTTCTGTTCATGCTGAATAGTAAGTTTTGCACCTTTAAGACTTATTGCAGAGAGTGAAGGGGGAGAGAAAATGCAGGTTTTTTTCCCTCCAGACACTGCTGTCACTCCCCCACATTCCTCCTCCTGGCCTGTGGTTGTTGTCTGCAGACAGACGGCGGGACCGAGCTCTTCTTTTGCTTTTTAGTTAGTGTCAGTTAGCTGAGGCAAAGAAGTTCCCTGGACTGTGGTTTTTTTTCCTTTTCTTTGGACCTCTTGAAACCTGCTCTGGACTGAACACCCAGGGGAGCACCGGCAGCTCACATTTCTGGCCCACCGGGCCGGGCCTGCGACAATTCCAGCACTGGAGAGACTGATCAGAGACTGAGTGAGCTGCAACCCGGGGCTTTTCTCAGTTTGTCATCTCTTTTAGAGTGGCAAAGGGTCTCATTGTTTGATATTGTTTTAGTTTTATTGTTTAATAAACAGTTTTTTTCCACCTTTCTCCAAGGAGGTATTGTTTTTTTTTTTCTTCCTCCTGGACCAGTTGAGGGGGAGAGGGGCCGATTGGATCTGTTTTCTCACTGGAGTTACTTGGGGGATTCTTCCCCAAATGTACTCTAAACCTGGACATCTTTGAATCAAGGTTTCCCCTCAGCTCTGCTGTCCAGACAGCCATCTGATTTTTCACTTCATTTCAAATAAATCCCACTTGTCTTCCTTAAGTTACCAACTCCTCTGCTATTTCCCCCTGTTTCGAATGGAGTGAGAGTTTAGACAAGTCCTGTCTTTGACTCAGATTTCTGGCAGTAACTCCCTTTGAGACAGCCTGCCCCCTAAATGGTTATCACTCCCAAGTTTTTAAGAATGGCCTGTTAGGTCTGTTACAAAATAAATTATTTATTGAGTAGACACAAGATTACCAGACAGAAGACTTTAAACAGACTACTTACAAACAGACTACTTACTACACAGGATAAAACAAAAAGAACTACTAGTAGATAAAAAAATACAGTGCATGATAAAAGGTACCTATATTACAGCTAGCAAAGAAATAGTATAGATTAGGAGTTAATGTGACTTACCATCTAATTGATGATGGAGTACACATAAAGTCTTTTCCTTCAATTTCAGAAAAGTAACTGTGAAATTTGCATCCAAACATCAGGGGGAAGTCCTACACAATTCCAGGGTGTATGTAGGAGACTTCTGCCTCTATGAAAGTTTGTGTAGCTTTTATAGTTTGTAAAGTGAAGTGTCTGTCAGTCAGAAATTCCAGCTTATCTCCCAACATCTTGTTCTTAAAGTAAACTGTTCCTTGTCAGTGGGGGCGTTTACTGTATCCTATCTCTCTGGTGTCAGAGATAACTCCTTCACCAGAGGCTTATGGCCTGGGTTAATTCACCCATTCATGTGAAGGGGGAGAATGCTTGGAATATTGGAATATCGCACCAGCTGATGGACAGAACAGATAAGCTCTTCTGTGTTAGAGGGAATGTCCTGCCACACTCCCCAACATAAGATCAGGTCCCCTTTTTGGTCCCACTGTATGAGCAGTTCTTGCAATTGGTTGATATAAAGCTTTAATGAGTGTCCTGGTTACAAAAGGAGAATGCCAATGTGGGTGCAACCAAACTGTGTATTCCACTCCCCTCAACATCATTTCTGACCAACTGTTAATGATGTGTCGTTTGCAGTAGCTGCCCAGTGCACACCTGACTTCTCAGGATACAAGCTGGATGTTAAATTAGATAAGGAAGAAGAGGTAAACCTTGATAGGCAGGGTGGTGTTTCTTTTTCTTCATACCAATGACTCAGCTGTGATGAGTCCTCTCTGGGAAAACATCAGCACAGTCTCACCCATCCTGAGGGCGTCATCTCTGCTAATGGGCCACAATGGACTCAATGGCACCAGCATAATGGGCAGCTGCAACACCTTATACCATCAAGAACTCCCAAAAATATCCTATGACTCATAAAATTACATCATTATATTGTGAAACTCCCCACCCTGGGACACCATCTTCACTACTCAACATATCCAGAGGAAGACCAGAACTTCCACAATACCACCGCTTTCAACTGCATCCATCACTTCAACAGGACTGCAACCACCACGCTGACCAACAGGGTGCCAGGTTGCACTCTGACTTTATGGGTTTAAGCCAGTTTTCTGTGTATTGTTGCATTTATTGCAATCTTTTTTATTAAATCAGAACTCGGATCAGAAATCTCTCCAAAGGTAATTGAGCAGCGTTCATTTCTCCCACCAGTTTACTTTCAAGTCAAAACAACAAGTCAGGCAGACCTTTGATGAGGGGATTCTTCCTATCTGGGTTAGCAAGCAACAACATGGGGGAGAGGGGGCATCTGACAGGTTACTAGCTGCCTATCGTGTATTAACTGGAGGCAACCAGCCTTTTGTACACTTTCAGTGAGTTTACCCAATGTTGGAGTGGGGATAGAGATGGGTTGTCCCCTCTCAGACAGGTCTCCCACCCAATATCCTGCCCTTTGAGTGAGAGACCAAGGCTCTCTGCTACCTGCATTGTTAAAAATATACCAGGGCCTGAAAAGTCATGGAACTCCTCCTCCAAAAGCCTCATCCTACCTTCACCTGTGAGCAAAATTCTCCAAACATACTCAATTTCAGTTTGTTTTGCATATTTACTATATTTGTTTTGCAGATTAGCCAGCTCCACAGTGCTGTAAGGTGACTGTTCAGTTGTTACAGTGGGCTCTGCCTCCTTGTTAAAAACGGGACCAGACTCCCAGTACTAAAAGTGATTTCAGCATTAATTATAATAAAAAAAAAGGCCTAAATCATGGGAGCCCGCGGGCTGAGCAGGAGTGTTCCCACTGAGGATGCTGCAGCACCGGCACTGGGTTTTCTTCAGCAGCGATGTCCCCGATGTTCCAGGTGGAGCTGCACAGATTCAGTGGGTCAGATGCCCCTTTTTATCATGTTTTTTGTCCCTTTGGATTGGTTTCTTTTTCAATTCATTTGCATGAAGGTTTAAGGCGCTTGATTGGCCCATTACAGTTCTGTCCAGGTTGGCTCATTTTGCTTGGGGGGTGGTGCACTTTACTTAGGTGTATTATGATACCTTGAGTACCGTATTTCTTATAACTACCCTTTTAACCCCTTTTACCATAACCAAACTAACAGTACATGTTTAACAATCTATCAACTATTTTACAACAGTTTCTAACCTATTTTTAACATCCTCATCTTCCCCTTGATATACAAATTCAGTCTTGACAACCTAAAGTAGCTTTTAAACAGCTGAAACACTCTCTAATGTCAGCTCTAGCACTGAGGTTGCCAGACCTAACTAAACCTTTTGAACTTTTCACACACGAGAGACTGAATGTGGCTCTGGGGGTACTAGCACAGTGCCTCATAATATATATAAAAATAGAAAAATATTATATTTACATATAATATATGTAAATATATAGACTGACTCTAAATATGCATTTAGTTTTATCTATGCCCATAGAGCCATCTAGCAGGAGAGAGGACTTCTGAACGCTCAAGGTAATCAAATCAAACATGCTGAACAAATACTTGCCCTCTTAGAGAGCATTAAAAACCTTGCAGAAGTAGCTATCATGCATTGTAAAGGTCAGCAAAAAAGGAAAACCACTCCAGAATTAGGAAATCCCTTTGCTGATAAAGCAACAAGAGGGATTGCAGAAAAAGGTATTCTCACAATAATTCCACAAAAAGAGATTGATTTGTCAGAGTTCACCCCAAATATGACCAAGTTAACCACAATCTAATTGTTTCTTAAAGCTGAGATCACAGAAAGTGAATAAGCTGTTACACCAGCAAAGCAGGTGATAGTGCCACCCCTGATCCTTTGGGAGCTAGCTCAGAGAGAACAAGGAAACTCACATTTCAGGATTGAAAATCTTCTGAAACATCTAAAAAAGTTAATAATAAGAAAAAGAATAACTGATGTTATACAATCAGTAGCGAGCAAATATGAAATCTGCTGTAAAAAAAACCCTGACATGAGAAAAAGAGTTGTGTTAAGAGCAACAAAACCAGGAGATCTTCCTAAAGATTACTTGTAAGAATCTGTGTATCTTGGGCTGTTGTATGGGTCCACTTCGGCTAGCTCGGACCCTAGCCCACACGGTCTTACATGGACAAAGTAAAAGACAAGAAATGCTCTTCTCCACGTGGGGACAAGTGTCCTGTTTATTGGCTTGGGAGGAGACACTTCGAGTTCTAGCTACCTTCCAGGTGAAAAAGAGGGTGTGACCTTCTTGCAGTGGACTTTTATACCTGAGGGGATGGGGGCGGGGGAAGAGGACCGCAGCCAATGGGATACCATTGAAGAGGGGCGAGGGGAGGGGTAACCAGGGAACAGACCACCAGGGGGTATAGCAGAGGGGTGCATGAGGGAGAGACCATGTGATGGGAGTAGGGAAATAACAATCTCCGTGACATAACATACTCAGTACAAATTTCCAATCACCCAGTGCAAAACAACAACTAAATAAACTATTTAGTGCAATGCAACAATTACTGACAAATAGATTTTGTGGAGTTACCATGCAAAGAGGGATCCTGGTACATACCGGTACCGGCATTAGTTGACACCTTAAGTAGATAACCATAAGCTTACGCGTCACGCTAACACAGCCAAGGAAGAGGTGAAAATTTTGCTCAATCATATAGTTCCAAGGTACAGGGTTCCCTTGGGGATGTCATCAGATAGGGGAGCACACTTTGTTGCAGCAGGGGTTAAGGAAGTTAGCTGGATTTTGGGAATTTCTTAGGATCTACATGTACCTTATAAACCCCAAGTGAGTAGTAAAGTTGAATGTATGAATAGGACTCTCAAAACACAAATTAGCAAAATTTGTCAAGAAATATCCATGACATGGGTTCAGGCCTTGCTTATAGCTTTACTGAGAATCTGCATACAACCAAGGCAAAGAGATAACATCAGTTCCTATGAAATACTGTATGTCAGACCATATCATACTCCACAGATTACAGGTGAAATTCACATGAAGGGGAAACTTGATTTGCAGAAGTATCTAATAGTTTTAAGTTCCCCATTACAGAAGCTCCAGAATTACATCATACTATTCAAACCCATAAGACTAGACAGACCTACACATCCCTTCCAACCTAAAGACTGGGTCTATGTTAAGTAGTGCGACAGTGATCCTCTACAAGCTAAGTAGAGAGGACCATTCCAAGTTCTGCTAACCACCCTCACCAAAGTCAAAGTCACTAGCAAAGTACTCTGGGTTCACTACTTCAGAGTTTAGAAAGCTTCTCCTGAAATAACTGTAAAAACAGAGACTGATGAGGACGAAAACCTGTTTTAAATGATTCCCCTTCTGTGCCCAAAGAACTGTTCACAATAATCATTATTCTTCTTTGCATGATACCCGACTGTGCAAAGCATTACAGCTGTTAGATGTTTATTACTGTTTATATTGTTTATTATTAAATATTTATATCTTATTAGATATTTAGTGTTAGATATTTGCCGTTATTAAATATTTATCCAGTATTAGATGTTTATTTGCTATTAGATATTTATCTGTTATTATATGCTTATTATTAGATGTTTATAATAATGGTTGTTTATTATTGTTAGGTATTTATCTGTTATTAAATACCTATTATTAGTAAATATTTAGTATAGAAACTCGGTAAGGTAAAGGCCTTGTCGAGCCTCTAAAGGAGGAAATGATGCCTCAGGTTTTAGCTTTTATATTTTTCAGATTCTGTACTGGTTTAGTGTGTAGTTCTGAGCTTCATATTAGGGAATAGTAAGCTCTTCTTCACAAAGTAGAAAAAACAATTACTTCTCTAGCTGGGGACCAAGGACAAATGATCTGAATTTCAGGCCTAAGAGCATAAACAATAGCAGAATGAAGAGAGAAAAACAAGAAGGATGGGACTTCATAAGCTAAAGCTGTAATTGGACAATTAATCCCAATATGCAAATGGACGAGAACTTATAAAGGTGTCAGACCCTGTGACCGGTCATCCATTTTGTGACCCTTTGGGGTTCCTTTTGGGTGTAGCCCTGGCTGGGCTCTTGTACTGCCCAAGGTGTATCCATTGAGGCCTTCTAATAAATACCTACTTTATTCTTTAACTCCATCTAGTCTCTGTTCTAGGTCAGCCTTCACAAGGCATCAGGAGCATGAGGTAAGGTGGGAGGAGGGTTGTCCTTACAAAGTAAAACTCCTCCTCTGGAGAGTGGAGGGAGGTGACATCAGGATTAAGAAGATCCATCTCTTTATTGAGGCTAGAAAACCCCACCTAATTCTCCAGCTTTCCAACCACGTGGGCAATTCGCAATTCTAATTCTCTCTCCTTGGAAAGACTCAGAGGGTTTCTCAGGTTCACAATAAGACTTCTTTCAGCCTTCTGTATCTTCTCCATACTTGGGCAGTGGTCTCTGCCTTCAGGCTAGTTCCTAATGTTTTAGTTAGCTCAGTCAATGAAGCAATCACCTCTGTCCTGTTGCTTGGCAGCTGTGCTTCTCTTTCTGGGCAGCCATTACCAGAACCTTCAGCAATGCCAAACCAAACCTTTCCCTTTACAAAGTTTTTTTGTTTTATTTTCTGTTGGCAAATCTTTTGTTTTCTCTGCAAATAACTGAAGATTTTGCCAATTCCTCTCAGCCCACATCTCTCTGCTTGGGTTTGGACAATCTTTATAAACTTTTAGCAATTCTATAAGTGGAGAGAAATTCAGGTCAGATTTTACTCGGGATTCCATGACCTTTCTGCTGGAGAATATCAGTTTCGACCAAAAATTAATTTCTCCTTTAATCTGCTATGAGCAGTTTTATCCAAATAAAATACCTCTTGGTCACCCCAAGAGTACTTTGCTCAACTGTGCCAATTAAAATGTAAGGCCACAAAACTCACTCGATGAGACACTTAAAATGCCTTATCATGTTTCATGTACTCTGAGTTAGATACACATGAGAAATAGAGACAAGATATTCTCAAGAAGTCAAAACAAAAAAACCCCTTACTGTCAGCTTTAGAAAATCAAAGAATGTTGGCAAAAGATTTAGAGCAGCATACAAGGAACATATAGCACTTCTCAATGCATTAGCTTAGCCCATTTAATGTGGTAGTCCATTATTTTACAGTTTGTTCTTCTGTAGTAGGTTTTAAATATTCCTTGTTATAAGTCTGTAATGGTTCATTCCATGTACCCCATTTGGCTTCCCTGATGGTTCAGTCCTGAGTTGTTTACCCCAAGATTTTCCTGCCAAGTGCATGTCAATCTCCCTGTCTGTCAAAGATAGCACAGCCTTTTGTTCTGGAGTGTTCCCTGTCCTTCATCCCTGCCTTGAAGCAAGACTGGATTGAAAGGTTTGCTCCTTCCCCTTGTTGGCTTCTATTGGATAGCCCTTACCCGGCACTCCTTCCCTAATGCCATCCTATTGGTAAAAAGTTGTGTCCTCTCCTTATTCCCTCCCCTCCTTAAAAAGCAGTTTTTTGACCTCAGTTATTGTCACTTGTCCCTGACTCCTCTGGGGAAATAAACCTTCCTTAGAACTCAAACAAGTGATCCCTCTCTATTCCTTCACCTTGGTCCCTCGTATTGGGTTGCTGCTGTGTCACCAGAGCCACAGCCGTCTGCTGCAGGGAGCTGCGAGCCCCTGTAAGCACAGTCACCCAGGAAGGTCTCCGTAGAGATCCGGGGGTGGCCTCTCTTGTGACTGTCCATCAGTCTCAGGGAGTGAGATGGCCAGAGAACATATTCCCTGTGACCGCAGCCCATAGTTACAATTTAACTTAATAAATTCTAAATCCAGCCAATTTTAAATTACTCAAATTCCTACGAAGAGGGAATTAAAATAAGAAGAAAGAGAAAAAGAGAAAAGAACAAACACAACTACCAGTCCTGGTTCCACCGGTGTTCGGCTGATAGAAATTCCAAGAGGACATAGGGTCAAGACGTGCTTCCTTTGTGTCTCATTTAAGTACCCTTTTGCTTTTCCTGGGCCCTTCTACCACATGGGACTTCTGGTCATCTGGACACTTAGGAGCTGGGCTAGGGACTCCAGAGGTGGGGTCTGTAGCATTGCCTTCAGTGTACCAGTGACTGGAGATCACTGCAGGGCTGGGATATGGGCTGGGGGGAAAGGCATGCAGGGAGGGTATCGCCTCCCCAGAACAATGCCCGAACTCTCATTTCCCCACACATAGGCACCTGAAATGTTTCAAGCAAGCAATCCACACAGTCTCTCCCAGTATGTGATAGACAGACTGCTCACACTTGGGCCCTTCATCCACAACCATCTGGAATCTATTGGTCAGGCCCAGGTAAGCAGCACGCTTCTTGCCAACAATCATTACATGCCCAAGGAGCTGGAGAAGGAAGTACAAACCCATAAATAAGTAAAATAAAAAAACAAAGGAACACACAAAGAGCAGAGAGCGCAGGAAGGGAAGAAACGAGAGCAGAGAATCACCCAGAGAAAGCAGCTAGCCAATTCCCAGTGTAAGAAATGATGCTCACTTTTAAAATTTTAAAGGTTTATTAAACCTTAACAAAATACAACAAAAGACTGAATAAGGAGAAAGAGCAGTGCTGGGAGTGTGGAACTAAACTGCCATGTGCTCGACCACAAAATGGCTGCTTCACTTTTTATACTCCTGGTGTTGCATCAGGTAACCCTAGCCCCTCACAAAGTCTGTCAGTCAACTCTTCTTTGCCATCTATTGGGGGAGACTATTTTCTTGCAACTTGATTGGAGGTCAGGTGTTGCCATACTGCGCCTCCTAGTAACAAGCCTGCTCTCCCCCAAAATGCCCCAACTACCAAGGCTGTCCAGTAACAACAATACAAGGGGGAGGGGAAAGAGGACTATGGGGAGAACATATCACAATAACATATCTATACATCAATAAAACTTCTCTTAACATACACATAATATTCATCCCTTAATTGCAAGAGCCAATCATCTTATTACTCATCTGTAACACCAGCAATTCAATCATTGTGCTTTAAATTACTGTCCATCTGACTGCTTGCAACTGGTGCTTTCCAGGCAAAGTTGCAAAGATTAATTATGTATAGAATAGGGGGGATAAGAGCCTGGCCTTTTTTTTCAAGCTAGACAGTAACAGACTACAAAACAGCCACAGAAGCTGTGCAAAGAATCTAGCACCTCTCAACCAGCTTCGCCCTTACTCACCCCTGACCACAACACTGCATTTTGCACCAGAAGTACATACCCAGGGATGAGAACAGCTTTATATCACTGCTTTTAGTCAAAAAGCTCAATTCCATTACAAGTTAGAGGCAAAAGATTATAGTGCCACAAAATGCAAAGTAGCCTACTGTGCTCAAGAGGGAAAGGGGGGGATGAGAAAGTCTAGTAAATCAGAAACTATCTACAGGTACAGTTTAGTGTACAGAAAGCTCCAAAAGTACTTCCAGATTCACCAGAATCTCCTGCTTCAGACAATCTGTGAAAAACATCAATCATTTGTTTGAAAATTTTAAAAAATTTAATAGCAATCCAATGGTTATTAAAATAGTAATAAAAATTAGAGCAATAAGAATTTGGACAATCAGAGTAAGGACAATAAAGGACAATAAAAAGCAAAGAATTACGGATGCCTGGATGCTTCCTGGGCATTAAGCCCTGCAAAAGCATGCCCGCTAACGAAGGATTAACCCTTACAAGCAATAGCCTGCTGCATATTCATACATCTCATACATTATGCAAACATTCATTTCAAACTAGAGATTTTTCTGTTTATTGTCAACTTCCCCCTCTTCATCTTGTTGGCTCCTTGGAGTCTGGAAGGAGGTGGAAGGTGTCTGGTTTTTCCCAATAAGGAGGCAATAATTCTTCTCTTGGATATTTTGGTGTCTTGTTGTTGTTATCTCTGTGTGAAGAATTTCTTGATTAACTTATCCATTTCTTGAGCTAGTTAGAAAAAGTATCTTAGATCACATAGTTTCTATTTTAGTATTATGTTATAGCCTAAAGGTATATTTAACACACTACTTAAAAAGGATTAATACAGTACTACAAAATAACTTTCCAACATAACACATATAGTATTCAATTTAATATTTGTGAAGAGCCAATCATATAATATGCATTTTTCACACAACCCAATAATTGGCTCCTTAGGCATGACTAGGAGAAACATCCCAGCTTGGGTTTAAAGATCATGAAACACAGGGCACTGGACGAAGAGCAAACAGTTGAAACATAACTGGTTTCAAGGTAACATGTTATGCAAATCAGCCTGCCCCACTGAACTCCTACAGAAGCAGATTACCAGATATCCCAAACACAGGCTGGAACATTGATTTTTATTGCATGATAGTAATTATTTCTATACCCAAAATGCAATATATTTACAACCGCCCCCAGAAGTGGTATTTGATATGCAAGACTGAAGCCCCAAAACAAATAGCCTTCAAGAAATAATGAGTTAAAACATAGAATGTGAAACATTTGAAGAAAGCATAGCATTTAAGAAACACCCAGAGCAATAAATCGCCTAAGGCAGGGAACACAATGACAGGGAAGGAAGATAAGGATGAGGAAACTAATGGGCTAAGCAAATTCGGAGATAACAATGTCAAACTGACCCTAAGAGCCTTGCCAAGCCATGGAGAGTAAGCCAAGTACACCGGGAATTGGCCATATTAGGAAAACGGTTCAAAAGTTCAAGGAGGAAGACTTATCAGAAGACCCCCGCCCATGATGAAGGCCACCGGAAGGACCACCAAGAAGATCCTCAAAAGAGATGTCCCCGCCCACGCTCCGCCTACACCACGCCCCATATGAATATGCATGCAAAGATATGATTATGATGTAATTCTGCATCCAAAAACTGTATAAAAGGCTTGCTTTTGCTGTCAGAAATTAGAAATCCATTTAGAGATTTCTCCAACGCGTTGTTAATAAAATACCTCCTGTCTATTTGACTTAAACTGAGTCTCTTAAGCAGTTATTTTCGCCTTTTGAAGCAAAATTCGGCATCAAGACAATGGGGGAAAGGACACAGGCCACAGCTAGTGACCTTCAGTATGTTTTAGTTCAGGTTGAGTGTTTTCTAAGCAGTTTTTCTATTGGATGTGGTCCATGCAGAGGCAGGAGACAAATGGCTTAGATGAATCAGCAAAGAGTTTAGTGAAGTGGGAGAGCAGCGGCCATTCACTTCCCACAGGACAGGGAGCTCAAGTATTGAACAAACGCATAATGACAAGAAGCCTGCAAGTGCATTAGGGTGAGTCTGTCTTCTATATTATTTGCAAACCCTACCTTCAAAAGCAGAAGATATCTGTACTGGGTCTGACTGAGATAGGGTTCAATTTCCCTTAGCAGCCCTCAGAGTGCTGTGCTTTGCATTGGTAGCTAGAAGGGTGTTGATAACACACCAGTGTTTTGGCTACTGCTGAGCAGTGCTGTCTCTCTAACGTGTCCTCCCCCCCCCCCCAATCAATGGGCTAGGGTTGGGCAAGATCTTGGGAAGAGACGCAACCAGGTCATCTCATCCAAATTAACTGTTGGAAATCATACCAAGTTTAAATTTTTTTATATAACTTTAGTCAGGGGTTTTGTTCGCTTTGCCCAGGGGGAAAGGAAGTGAAGTTTCTTTTCAAAGGACTGTTTCATCACTGAGGCCTAATGACCTTAACATCTCAGCAGATTTGGAGTAGCACAGAAGATACACAAAAGATAATGACCATTAACGAACATCAACTCCAAACATCACCCTTGGCATGGTCAGAGACACCTGATCTGGGAAAAGATAGATAAGAGAGTAAAGAATGATGACCTAATTAACATCAAAGGTTAAGGGATCAATAACCAACAGGAAACCAAATACTAAGAACTGTGTAACTTGGGACTAATGGACATTGAACCAAAAAATTTCTCTGGGTTTTGACTGCATAAGTATGTGAAAAATCTAGTAAAATTAATGTGTGATGGACGAATTTTCTCTGCACAACTGATTTGCAGAAGCAAATAAACTCTACAACTTTTGTGAAAGTTGTAAAGCCACTATGTTTATTACATCGCTGGATGCATGTGGGGATCATTCCCCTTCAAAGGACATGCATACCTCTGGGAACTCCAGGTCCTTTTTTATCTACCTTTCTAATGCATATGCATGCAATTTCACAATAGGTTCATTCATATTCATCTTACTGATTTCATGTTGCACTTGCAGCTAGTTACCTTTGCAGCTAGTATTTACAGAAAGTACAGAAAAAACTCCTGGGTCACCCTGCTCTGTCTCCCGCAGTCTCTTCCATCTGTTTCAAAGTTCAAGGGGCCTACCCGCTTATCTCTGTCCTTCGGCTGAAGCAGTTTCTTCGAGCATAGTTTTTTTGTGAGAAAAGACGGTCAGACCAAACAGCTATGTTTACAAGCTACAGACTTAATTCAAAGATGTACATTTCACCTAAATCTGAAATGGATTTCTACACTGGAAAATTTTCACTCTATCTAAGGGACAAAATATAATCAGAAGCCCTTAATAAGTCCCCAAGAGGAAGAATTAAATTTTTGTTGAACATGGGAATTAAAAACAAACAACTTGTGTTTATAGAATTGAAAGGGCATATGGGAAGAGTCAAAATACCGTGCAAGTAATGAGTACAAGAGGAGAAGAGTTTGAAGTATTGAATCATAATGTTGACCCTAGAGATTAAGCACTGATCAAATCATAGAAAGACCAGCTTCCAACCCCTCAGTGGGGAAGTCCCTTTCAGGTACTTCTAGACACTGAATCGGCTGTGCGACTCTCAAGCAGAGACAGAGAGATAACCAAAGAAACACCAAGAAGTCTGAAGAAAAAAAATAGAGTCAAGCTTCCACCAACCAGCTTGAAGACTTTTAAGTAACACTTTGGGTTGGGAGTTTGAACCGTACCTGTTATTGATATAATTGTCCTGTTTTAACGCATAGAGATTGCAAGTATCTGTTGAGAGGAGGTACACAAAGAACCCTAAGAGGTGCTGGAGTAGTTTACTTAAGAAGACAAGAAATACAGGGCAAGACCAGGTTGGCCCCTGTATTCATCACCGAGAAGATTCCATAGCCCTACTGCGGACAGCAATTCCGTAGGATTACTGGGGCAAAAAAGGCCTTACTGGACTTCTATCATTCCTCAGCTGTCTTTTTCCTTCAACATCCAATACGGGTACAATTAATAACAGGGTTTAGAGGGCAAGACTGAGTTGGCCTCTGTACTCCTCACCAAGATACACCTGCTATGGGTAGCAACCTGTCTTAGGTTGGAAATGGGGATGTGTGTTCTATTCCTATCTGATGGGGAAGTTATCTTCTGTTAATTGGGCAGTTTACTTTATCTCTTCCACAAACCAATCCTCCCTCTGGGGAGATACTTTCTGTTAATGGGGCATTGAGTCTCACTGCATGACTGATAAAATTACATCATCCCATTGTGAGAAGCTCTGCCCAGAGGGAGGAGTCAAGCATTCTTAACTGGATATAATCAGAGATCTGGAAGACCACAGTCAGTCTTTTCCACTGAATTCCCAGAGAAGCAGCTGTCTTCTTCTCTGGATTCCTGTGGATGTGACAGCCTGGTCAGAGAGCAAGAAAACGAGATTCGTTTTCTCACAGTGGACTTGTGAGACCTTTTAGGTAGTTGTAGAGAAATGATGAAAACTTGTTATTATAAACAACCTGCAGGTGGTGTTTTGCTACTCTGTTTTCCTGTTCTTCTCAAAGATTGCTTGTGAGAAAAGTTTTTTTGTTAATTAGTCAATCAAGTGGAATGTGTCAGAACAGTCTATAAAAGAGTTTTTGTATGAAAGTGGCTTCCTGCAAACCAGCCTTCTGGTGAATCTGTGTCATTTCTTACTCAACTATGACCTCTGGTGACGACCGACATGTATTACATGGATCGGGCCCCTGTAGTTCGCAGGATAGACGGAGACACATAGGACCTCTGCTGGGACCCCTGCCAGACCTCTTCCGGGACCCCGCAGTGCCCACACCGTCTGCTCAGGTTCGGACACCCTCTGTTTCCCTGGAGAGGTAACGACCTTTCCATGTGCCCTCCCGAAAGGGTCTGGGTCCATGGTTTTGCCCTCGTAGCTTAGACCAGTGGGCAGGGACAAATCCCCCAGTGCAGCGGGCAGTCCATACTTTCACCCTCCTGCACATTGGGGACTGACTTTTCACGACCAGCAGGAGACTCAGTTCCCAACTCAAGATTCCCCCCAAGCATCACGGGTGAGGGCGGAGTCAGCTCCAGTGTTGGTGATCGCCACGACAACACTGGCCACTTCGTCAACTCCCTTGTTGTCAGTCACGGAGCTTGCACTGCTGTGCCGGCCATGCTCATCATCAGTGCCTGTCAACGAGTGCCCACTCCAGCCGACCTCACACCCCTGGTCGGTTTCCCCCTCCTTTTCCATGGCGCCTGTGCAGACGACAGTGACTGTGACCACCACTGCAATACCATCTCTCCGAACTGTAAATCACACAGTGGGGGATGTGTCTCCTTTTGTTACCCTGCCTTGGGTTGCTGAGCAACTGCTTCCTCCTCCTCCCAACGCGGTGGCTGGCTTGTTTGACTTAATGTCTTTTACACCTTCACCAGTGCAGCCCACAGCAGTGGTGGTAATGCTGCCAGCCGAGGCTGTGCCAGCCACCGCCACACCTCCAGCAGCACCATCTGTGGCTGGGCCCCTGGCCACGGCACAGCTGGTGGCCAGCCCCCCTGCATCTGGGCTTGTAACTAGCCCTTCGGGCTCGCAGCCTGGGGTCGGTGTCTTGAGTCCAGAACCTTTGGCCAATCCACCACCCCCTGCTACCCACTGGCTGCCCTCCCCATCCCTGGATGAGGACGACGACAGTGATGGCAGCCAATGGTGAGTCCTCCAGCGGGGGCGTGCCCCTGTGGTAGACCGCCAGCACCGACAAGTGGAATCATTGTCCGTGCGTAACCGCTGGACTTTGCCTCCCTGTCAGGTGACTGTGCACCCCAAGAATCCCTGCAGCTTTTGGGACGCAGTTAAGGCGCAAGCTTCAGGAGCTGGCAATGGGGATCCATTGGACAGGGCGAGTAGGCCACGGTGTACAGCTGACACCACACTCCAGGGGAAGGAACCACAGATGTCGGTCAGATAGCTTGTCTGGCATTTGTGGGGGGGACACAGATGGTTCAGGAGGACCATGTTCTGTCACAAGGCGAGGTGCAATATCTTCCCGTGTTTAAAGCTGTCCCAAATTCAGGACACGCCAACAGGCATGATGTGATTGCCTGGCGGGTGATCCAGGATCTGCGTAGACCAGGCTGCGAAACATGGCCTTGTCTCTGTGCAAGTCATGCAGTCTCTCAGAGTGATAAACTCGGACCTGCTTGCTCCATTTGATATTAAACATATTGCTCAGGCACTGTTCCAACCTGTGAAATATGCAGTTTTTTTAAGTACTGGACACAGGCTGCTGCAAAGGTTGCAGCAAGCAACAGGCTTCTGCCTCAGGGTGACCCTAGGTATGGCGTGAGGGTAGACGCTCTCCTTGGAGAGCATGCCTTTTCCAATCCTGATTTTCAGGCTACCTGGGACTCTGCTGTTCTTGAGCAGTGTCAAAAGGTAGGATTTAATTCTTTGTTGAAGACTATTGAGATGACCTCCCCCAGGCCACAATTTACAACAATAATTCAAGAAGCAGGTGAGCCTTTTTTGCCATTTGCCAAGAGGCTTGCTGCTGCCCTGGAGAAACAGGTTGAGGATGTTGCCTTAAGGGAGACTTTATGCAAGCTCTTAGCCCATTTCAACTCGACCAGTGAGTGCCGGAAGATCATAGATGCAGAATGTGGAATGTGTCGGAACAGTCTATAAAAGAGAAGATTTTTCGTATTAAAGCAGTTTCATGCAAACCAGCCTTCTGGTGAGTCTGTGTCATTTCTTACTCAATGACAACAGATTCCCAGAGGAAGACCAGGCCCATCTATACCACCACCGGATCTTCAGAGACAAATCACCCTTCTACAGGATCACTGCTTAAACAGAACCAGATATGTTACTCCAGGAGGACGGCAGGCACCATTCAATATGACTGCTACCAACACCCTGACCTACAGGGTGTGAGGTCGTATTCTGACTCTGTCAGTAGGTTTTTGTTTGTACTATTACATTTGTATTTTTAGTTTTCCTAGTAAAGAACTGTTATTCTTATTCCCATATCTTTACCTGAGAACCTTTTAATTTCAAAATTATAATAATTCGGAGCCAGGGGGTTTGCATTTTCAATTTCAAGGGAGGCTCCTGCCTTCCTTAGCAGACACTTGTCTTTTCAAACTAAGACACAATCCCATAGGCATGGTAAATGGGGGTAAAAAGACATACCAGACCTCTGTGATCCCTTTTTTTGTCAGCTCAAACAATTCATCAATAAGTGTGCCTAAGGAAAACCTGAGATTTTTTCCTGTTCGCACTGTCCTCACTCACATGAACAGATGCTAGTATGACTCATTCAAAAACATTTTATTTTGAAAAGTAGGGAAAAAATATTAGAATTGAAAATAAGAGTTAATTGTTTGAGCCAAATGACTTATAAAAAAGGAAAAGGGTAGGGTTGTTATAGATGAGTAATGAGATGGTTGGATCTCACAATTAAGGGGTGAACATTATATGTATGTTAAGAGAAGTTTTGCAGATGTATAGTTATGTTACTGTAATATGTCCTCCCCCTTACATTGTTATCATGGGATGACCTTGGTTCAGGGCATTTGGGGAGGGTTGGCTAAGACCTGACCTCCACCACTGGATGGCTAGGAAAGAGTTGACTGAAAAGACTTTAGGGATGCTAGATGTATAAAAGACGGAGCATCCATTTAGAAGGGGAGCATGTGGCTGATAGTCATGGGGGCTCCCAGCGCTGTAATTTTTCCTTATTTAGTCCTTTTGTTATATTTTTTGTTAAGGTTTAATAAACCTTTGAAATTTTAAAAGTGAGCAGTTGTTTCTCACATACATGCAAAGGGAAAAATAGTGCTTAGTAGGTGGGAAACTTCTGTTAGTGTGTTGTTTGTTCTGTTCTGTTTTATATATATGTCTTTCTTTTTTTCTAGTAAAGAACTGTTATTCCTTTTCCTACATTTTTGCCCAGAAGACCCATAAATTTCAAAGTTATAATAATTTATAGAGAGAGGTCTTCTTTTCCATTCCAGGAAGGTTCTCACCTTCCCTGGCAGACATTTGTCTTTAAAACCAAGACATTAATTGGCACCCATTGTTGGGCTCGAGAGGAAAGGGTGAAAAGAGGATAACAGTTCTCAGGTAACCCATTTGTGTATTGGATATACAAACCTCATTAGGTATCACCATGTGGTCCAGTTTAACCCAATTCAGTTAGCAGATAATCATGTTAATGTTTTTTCCATTTGCAGATCACTATCTAAACATGGGCCCTTCAACTAAGGTCATTGTGACTGTTATCAGATTTGCAGAATGGGTCAATTGGGTGAGAAACTCAGTGCTTGTAAACCTCTTTTGGAATGTGTGCACATGGCTATATAACTATCACAGCCTAAATTGCTATCTGTGGACAGTTTTTTTTACTGAGACATAGTCCATGGGAAAAGTACCGTGAGAAAGAGCATCTGAGTAGGTAACATCTGCCTAATTCAAGGACATGGTTTCTTTGAGCAAGAAGTTGTTTTATAAGCTATGTGATAACAGGAGGTAAAAAAGAAGCCACAAACATCTTGAGAAAAGGTGTGGCTGACTATTATAGCTGACCAATGGTGAGCTATAGTTTTGCAATATGCATGAACCTTATTACTGTGATTATAAAAGTATTGCTGTTAATCAATAAAGTTGAGATTTTGCTGCATTAGGAGGATGAGCAAGTCTCCCATCTACTCGTCAGCTATCCTTGAAAGTTCACTAATAATGGTATCTATTCTGGGGGAGGAATGCAGGGGATGTTTTCTCCCGACCCTTTACCCACTTCTTCAGGTCTACCACAACAGATTTGAAGGGTTTAAATTCTCTCTGGATGCTAAAGACACCACACTCTTGCTGGTGTATTTGCTAAATTTATTCAATGCAGTCCATTTAGCATTTAGAGAAAGGGTGAAGTTGCCCTCAGTAGCTACCCCAAGATCTACCCCAGAGACTAGGAATGTTGTACAGAAACCTGCTGCAGAGGCCAGGGACACTGCCCAACATCACCACCTGTAGTCCAAGGGAAAGGTAGATAGTGCAGCAGTTGAACAGATGTTATAACCATTCCTGCTCCAGCCAAACCACAAGGGCAATCACAGCCAGCAGTAGTCACCCCTATGCAAAAGACATAGTATAAAGCCAAATTGGTATGTCTGGTTAATGATGAGGAGGTATCAGGGCCCTTAAACCAGCAAAGGAGCCAGGGCCCAAGATCATTATTGAGTCCTTGTTGTTTGACAAAATCTGCAGTCTGAGGAAAGACATTATGTGATGTGCGGGCAAGGCAATTTTGGCCTGGTTGATTCAAATTTGGGACCTTACAGGTAAAGGCATGCAACTTGATGGTAACGAAACAAGGTTTTTGGGACCCTTAGCCCAGGATGTGGCTATTGAGCAAGCATTCATGAGAGAGTCAGGACCTCTTTCTCTCTGGGAGCAGCTTCTAACAAGTGTAAGAGAGAGGTTTGTTTACAGAGACAGCCTGCAGGAGCACCATCATAAAAAGCCCTGGAAGACCATGGAGGAAGGGATCCAACACCTGTGAGAATTGGCACTGTTGGAGGTACTTTTTGGAAGAGATGGGCAATCCAATAGCGACCCTGCCAAGGTCAGGTGCACATCACAAATGTGGTGGAGCCTTGGACACCAGGGGCCATCTGAATACTCTAGTTTCATGGCAACAATGCATTTCCAGGACAACTGAGAGACAGTGGGCTCTGTACCAAGCCAATTCAGGATGTATGACAGCATGGTCCATGGCCCAATACAGACCCATATCTCTGTTGTAGAGACATGGGTTGAGAGTCTCAAGGATGACTGGAAAAAACTCAAAGAGGATATTAGGGAGGGGATTAGGGAGAACAGTTTCCATGTGGCGCCAGTGCAAACCAGAGCCCCTGAGGTCAGAGCCAGACAACCTCAGCTAGAGAGAGTAGATATACCCTACTTCCTTCTTGACCATGGAGAAGACATGAGACAGTGGGACAGGAAACCTGTGTCCTAGCAGCCCAAGCACAAGAACTGAAGGAGAAAGGAAAAGGGAAGTTGGGGAGAGGGAGTGCAGTGCCAGTTCCCCGTGGGCAAGGATCTTACCCATTGGAAGGTACCTCCCATATCTATTAACAAGACCAGTGTTAGAGGGGCCCTGCCTCTAGCCAGGTAGAGGCACCAATGGATGACCATGTCTACTGGACTGTGTGGATTTGATGGCCTGGCATGTCAGACCCACAAGAATACAAGGCTTTGGTTGATGCTGTCATGCAATACATGCTAATGCCATCAGGATATGAGGGGCTGGAAACAGTCTCCATTTCTGAGGTGACAGGGGGACCCCAAGAACTGATAGTGCTAGAAGCTGAAGTAAGCCTGACCAGGAAAGGCTAGCAGAAATACCTCATTGAACTGGCCCAGATGCCCTATGAATCCTGGGCATTGATTACCCCAGGAAAGGATACTGCAAAGACCCAAAGTGACATCAATGGGCTTTTGTAATTGCTGCTATGGAGACAGAAGGAATTAGGCAGCTGAACACCTTGCCTGGACTGTCAGCAAATCTTTCTGCATTAAGACTCTTGAAGGTAGAAGAAGAGTGTAGTGGTTTTGGTTCACCAATTTGAGATTTCACCAATTTTGAGATTTCCTGTGCGGTGCACCAATGAGTGTGGTGGGTTTCAGTGCTGGCCAATCACCAGTGCAGTCACTTCCTGCTGTGAGGTAGGATTAGGAGAAAGGCAAAGCAGGCTCAGAACTTTAAAAGGGTATAAAAAAAAATTTATCAACAGTAACTAAAAGATAGAGTAATATAAATCAGAACAAAACCTTCAGAACACTTCTCCTCCCCCCACAACCTTTTCTTCCCACTGATAATGTAAAGAAACAAACCTTAAAATTTCAGTCAATTTACCACCTCTAAAATAGTTTTTCTTCAGCTCACTTAGGGAGAGAAGTCCCTCTTGTTAATGTTATGGAGACTTCTCCACAAGGAAGAAAACAGTTCTCTTGTGGCTCTCTCATGAATAGCAGCCGCATGGGGAAATCTGCAATCATGAAGTCCCTTCCATTTTATGAGGTACTGTTTTAAAGATGAGCTGTTTGAAGGCAAAAGTTCTCATTATCTATCTCTAAAATCATCTTCATCCCTGGGAACAGAGAACTTCTTCTTCTCTTCCTGGGGGCACAAGATTTTCATCACCCTTCTCTCCTTCTCTGTTCAAACTTCTCATAGGATCACAGCTACTTTAACATCTGCTTACTTTGGCATGGAGGCCTTTGCTCTATATTTACAATTTGAACACTTTCATCTCCCCATACCTTCATATGTTATAGGGAAAAAGAGTCTTTTCTCCAAAGCTTTACAAGAGGATTTCAGACCCAAGATTAAAGCATCTCCTCATCCCTCCCATCTGGGACTTGACTTCTTCACTGACCTCTATGTCTTCATTTTGTTCCTTTACATGCTTGCATCTTGTTCCTTTCTCTCACTCGAGAGAGGATTGAAGCACTGAAAGGGTTAAAATGTCACCTGGGACCTGAAAATGGTCACCTGACCGGCCGGTAGCTTGTGGCAGGAACTGCGGCTGGAGCTGTGTCAGGATCGGCTGCATGTGTAGTCTTTGGTTTTTTCTGCATCCCATTCCAGCCGCAGGGCCACTCTGCATGGCTGCAGGGTTGCCTCTGGTCTCAGCCACGCTGGGGAGAGGGGACCTGACGTCAAGATCTTAACAGCTGTGGCCTGGTTCTGCTTCGGCCAGGGCACCACAGCCTCCTCCGCCTTCCTGCCTGGCAGCTTCTGGGGACCCAGCCCGGCCAGGACGGGGCCCAGTGGGCTCCCCGGAAAGGGCCCTGGCCCCGCGGCACTCCCTCTCTTGCCCAGCAGCCGGTGGGGGGGCTGGCAGGCATCCCGGGAAAGGGGCCTCGCCCCGAAGCAGTGCCGCCCGGCCCAGCCTGACTGAGACAGGGGCCAGGCTGGCCGTGTTACCGGCTGGAAGAAGAAGAGAGCTTTCCTGGGATTTTCGTCTTTAACGTGTTTTTCACAGAGGTGTGTTCAGCTTCCCAGTGGTTCCACAGACTGTCAGTTACACAAAAAGTTTTTGCATCACTTCCCTAAATTCCTCCCATGCCAAACCATGACAAAGAGTCAGTACCAATTCCTCCTTCGACAGTGCATATCCAGCAGTACTGAACAAATTGACATGCCATGATCCCCATTCACAAGATGATCCATGAGCTGGAAAGTCAATGAGTGATCAGCAAGACCCACTAACCCTTCAACAGCCCCATTTGGCCTGTGCAAAAGTCTGATGGAAAATGGGGATGGACAGTGGATTGTTGTGGCTTGAATGAAGTTACCCCACTGAGTGCCAGTGTGCCAGACATGCTGGAGCTTCAGTAGGAACTGGAATCCAAGGCAGAGTGTTGAGATATTGGGACACAGGACAGATGATGGACTTTGGACTTGGTTAGCATAAGAGATTTCATAACAGGATTCCTTGGCAAGAGCAAACAGAACTTTGAGAATTAAACCTAGTTTGCAAGAAGATTAAATCAGACAGGTTTACCAGAAAAAGAAAATTTCATCAAACTCTGCAAGCAAAAGATGTTGTGATATGCATAAGTTTGTGTATGTGATTTTAGCCTAATCATTGTAGTAAACGTTACTAGTCTCCCTAAAACAGTATATAAGCATTGGTAGTTCATAATAAATTCGGATTCTCATCACTGAATCAGTCTTCCCCGTCTCTCCTCATCGCCGACATCAGAGAAGTTGTATAGCACTATTGACAGTGCAAATGCACTCTTCTCCATCCCTTAAACAGCAGAGTGCAGGCCACAGTTTGCTTTCCTCTAGAGGGACGAACAGTACATCTGGAACCAATTGCCCATGGGGTAGAAACACAGTCCTGCCATCTGACATGGACTAATCCAGACTGCACTAGAGAAGGGTAAGGCTCCAGAACATCTGCAGTACACTGATGATATCATTGTGTGGGAGAACACAGCAGCAGAACTTTTGAGAAAAAAGAAAAAATCATCCAGATTCTCCTGGAAGCTGGCTTTGCCATCAGAAAGAGTAAAGTCAAGGGACCTGTGAGGCAGAATGGAAATTTTGCAGAGTAAAAATCCATTTTAAGGTAAGTGAAATGTACATCTTTGAGTTAAGACTGTAGCTTGGTGTTTAGTCTGACTGCCTGTTCTTGCAAAGAGCCTGTGCTTAGAGAGACTGCTTCAGCCGAAGGACAAGAGATAAGAGGGGAGGGGGGGAGGGGGGCAGACACAGCAGGGCAACCTGGCCCAAGAGTTCTTTCTGATAAAGAAAAATTAGTAGCAAGTGTCACACGAAATCAGTAGAATGAATATGTATGAACCTATTGTGAAATTGCATGCATATGTATTTGAGAAAGAGATAAAAAGAATTCTGAAGTTCCCAGAAGTATGCATGTCATTTTAAGAGAAGATTCCCACATGCGTCCAGCACTTTAATAAACATACCAGATTTACAACTTTCACAAAGTTATGGAGTTTTGTTTGCCTCCACAAATCACCTGCTTGAGTGATGGGTTCGATGGGAGACAAGCACATCCGATGATGATCAACAAGTCTCAAATTTATTGATTAACAGGCACGCTTTTATAATCACAGTAATAAGGCTCATACATATTGCAAAAGTAGAGCTCATTATTGGTCAGCTATAAAAAGTCAGTCCCACCTCTCTCAGGATGTTTGTGGCTTCTTTTTACCTCCTGTTATCACATATTTTCCTTAACAGCTTCTTGCTCAAGGAAACTGTGTCCTTGAATTAGGCAGCTGTTCCTTTCCTAGCTGTATTTTCTCACGTCTCTTTACCCACCAGCTAAGAATCAACAAAAACTCTCTACACTTTCCCTTGTCTTCTTTTTGAGCAAGAAGGTTTGTTTGCCAAATCTTTTGTATCAAGCGACTGACTATATTTTGAATGCAGCTAAAAATACAAGGCAAAACAAGCAAAAGCATTAAAACTACACCTAAAATCCCTATTGCATATACTACGAGGCTCCTTAACCATGGTCCTAAGCCCAAGCTTTTAAGCCGTGCAACACATACCCTCAAATTCTTCACATCCATGCCCCTGTGCTAAAAGCAAAAAATCTATAGCAGCTCTATTCTGAAGCACTGCGTGATTAACACTTTGCACATCTGTAGTAAGCATATCTAAAATTTGTGATGTCTTATTCAGTTCATCTTTAGCCCAGCACCCTAGCTGTTTTGCTAAGTTCATTGCCTTATTTGCCGTGCCTCCAGGTAAAATAGTCGCTACCACCACCTGATGCAGCTCAGTCCAAAACCTGGCTTCCCCTGTCTGCCTGCAGTCCAGTTCGTGCACACCACGTTTAGCCCTGCTCGTGTTTTTACTCCATTGCATTAGCAAAGATACGTTAAGATGGAACAGCGATAGTTTTCCCAAATAGCACGGCCCTCCCTGTGGTCTTGCTGGTATTCCATTCCAGAGATGAGTCTAAGTTAGCCCCATTTTACTCTATTCTTAATTAAATCTTGGGCATTTAAGGGCTCAAAGCTTAACCAACCCCCCTGCAGGTTGTTTGTAAGGCTGGCATTTGCATTCCCAAAGAGATCTAACTCTTCTGGGGGAGAGAACAGAGTGGTGTTCAAGGACAATATGAGCTCACACTCTCGGCAGCCGTTCTGCTTGCAGCCACTTTGTTGTTGGCAACAGGCCGAAAAAGACAAGTTTTTACACAAACTGCTATTGTTCACCAAACCACAAAATTCCCCTGGGAACCAAACAGGTAAACCTATAAGACAAGTTCAAAAGGATTAGTAACTCCTCCTAAACTAAGGCAAAGCCATGATTGATTCGTTTGGTTTGCTAATGTTACCCAGATGTTATCTCTTGGCTGATTAAAGCATGTAATTTTTGCTACGCTGGCTATTATAACACTAAGCAATACAACGCAGCCAAACTTTTTTTTATTCATGCCTCTTTTTCCTCTTATGCCTTTTAGCCCTTACTGTCCCTAATCGTTGTAGTTTTAACTCTTGTAATCTGCTCAAGCACTGATCCAGTTCCCTGTCGGGATCTCCTCTAATGGGCCCCACTATGGAATACTGTGTTATGGGTACCAATTGTCTACACCTCGCAGAGACAATATGAGACCGACTCTGAGCTGTAACCCCTTCAACGATATGCTTTAGTTCCCAACGATAATAAGCCAGGATCTTTTGCTCGGGTGCTTCAAAAAGCTCTAAAGCCGGACCTACTCCTAATCCTGTTTGTTCTTGCAGCTCTCTCTGCCAGTCATTAAAATTATGGTTAAATGAGCACCTGTTACACCACAATTCATGTACTAAGGACTGTTCTATCCAAAAGGTTTTGCCGCAACCCCCGCAATACAAAGCTACTCAAGCAGCACAATACAGGCTATTTACAGTCAAGACATTTTTGACCCGCCGGTCCCCGTATGTAAAATTCTAACAGCAACCCAACAGTTGTAATCAGTCCTTCAAAGGTCTGACAGCGTGTCACAGCCCTGTCGACAGCCTTCGAGTGTCCTTTCAGCTGTAACAGCAGCGGTCGTAGGATCAGCGGCAACTTCTCCTCCAGTCGTCTCAGTCGCTGCATCAAGAACAGGTTTAGTCCACTTGGCAGGTACCCATACAGCTCCTGTATTTCCCCTGTTTTCTTTTGCAACTGAGTCAGTGCACCAAGGAGGTATTTGGGACCGTGCCAAATTGTTAGGTCTATAGAAGACTCTGGGTCCTGCCGATAAACTTGTCCTTGAGTAACACAGTCCATTATTTGCTGAAGAATGTGCTGCTGCTCTGGAGTAACACAGATCGGACTTGTCAGGTCTGTGCCTTTAAGAAGTGGATGTAGACCATCCAGCAGCCCGTTCCATAATTTTCCCAGTAAAATCCGCATCAATAATTCCAGGTAAAACAAATAATCCAAGCATAGAGGCAGATGATCTCCCTGAAAGCAGTGCACCCATTGCTCGACCTTGTATAACAATAGGTCCTTTAACCCCCGTTGGATTTTTTGTGGGTGCAGAGTCATCAGCGTGACTTCTACAGCGGCTGCCAGGTCCAGCCTGAGGCTTCCAGGCAGGTTGGAGGCAGGAAAGGTTATGCCCATATTGTGTGTATCCGAACGACATTTCTGGCACCATATCCCTGTAGCTCGGCACTCTCGGCGCATGTGACCCATGCCTCCGCATCGGTAGCATTGCGTACGGTTTCCTGGTGGAGCTGGGTTTACTGCGGCGGACGTTTGAAGGGGAGCAAGGGCAGCTAACACCTGATTGTGGGAAGCCTTTGCCTGTTCCTGTAATTCTAACCCCAGCTGTTTGATAGTGTCTACCAAGAATGCTTGTGATCCTACTGGCATCTGAGCCATTCTCTCCAATACCTGTTCTATGGTCCAATTTGCACCCAATGCGTTAAGCACATTCCTCGTAGCCTGATTGCAGTTCTGAAGAGCACATTGTCTCAGCATAGCCCCTTTCATATACTCAGGTACCCCTGCTTTTTCTATCACGGCAGCAGCCTTATCTATAAACCAACCGAACAATTCTTCCTGGCCCTGCTTAATCCCCATGTACATGGGCACTCCTCCAGGTTCTTTTACTCTGTCTATAGCCAGTCTAACCAATCTCATCCCCTCTTGGCACTTATCTGGTCCTACCAGAGCCTGAGCTTCGGTGCGGAGAAACGCTCCTAGCCCCATAAGCTCATCAGCTGTCACTCCAAACTGACTAACTCCCGATCGTAGCTGTGATAGCAACTTCCAGTCAAGAGCAGTTATTATTGCTTGCAGACTTCCCCCCTGCCTGAGCTGGAAAAGTAACTGGGCATGCTATTTGTGTAGCCGCGCTAATTGCACCATCATCCCGTTTCTCCAAGCCATCCTTTGCCAGCGCGGCCCAAACCTCCCTCCGTCCCCTGGCAGTGGCCCCCGCTAGGTCGTTTTCCGCCCCAGGGATTGGCTCACTGCCCAGAGGGAGGGCAGCCAGGGCCGGTTTTGGCCACGAATCATTCTCTCTGGGGGGTGCGGAGGGCTCACACGCTGCCTCGGTACCAGAATTAGAAGGCGGTGGTGCCAGGGGAGGCAAAGACACCCTATTAAACACAGGGGGAAATGGGTTGTCTTGGGATAAATCTCCCTCATAGGTTCTGTTTTTCGTATGAGCAGCGGATGCCTGCACAGCTGCTTTCTGTTCTGCCTGATACTGCAGAGGCTCATTATGAATCACCCTCCAGAACTTTCCCATCTTTTTAGCTGTCTTATCATCCTCTAATGTAGCGTCCCAGAGCACATCCCCAAATTTACAGCACTCTGTAAGCTCATGTACAGTATGAGGATTTATGAACATTCCCTTAGCATACCCGTACGACAGGAGCCCCCGTAACTCCTTTTTTAAATCTATCCCCTTAATCTGCCGCTTTTGCAAGAAAGCGGTAAATAAATCATATGCTGCTTGCCTATCCATATCTAAGTCTTCAGCACTGTTGCAGCCCCTCAAGGTCTCGGCAGCACGTATCGGCCAGGCTCATCTGTACGGTCACCCAGGGCACGGCGCGGCGTTATCGGCCCTTTATGTTCGCGCCTATTGCCGTCCCGGCTGCTTTGGGACCCGACCCTTGAACGTCGCTCGTCCGTGGTGTCGGGGTCACCATTTGATGGGAATCAATGGGAGTCAGGCACATCTGATGACGATTGACAAGTCTCAGATTTATTGATTACAGGCACACTTTTATAATCACAGTTATTAGGCTCATACATATTGCAAAAGTTAAGCTCATTAATGGTCAACTATAAAAAGTCAGTCCCACCTCTCTCAGGATGTTTGTGGCTTCTTTTTACCTCCTGTTATCACATATTTTCTTGAACAGCTTCTTGCTCAAGGAAATTGTGTCCTTGAATTAGGCAGCTGTTGCTTTCCTAGCTGTATTTTCTCACGTCTCTTTTCCCACCAGCTATGTCTCAACATAAACTCTCTACACTTGAGAGATCCAGTTCCTGGGAGTGAAGTGGCAAGACGGACAACATCAGATAACTACTAAAGTCATCAACAAGATCACAGCAATGTCTCCACTGACCAGCAAGAAGGAAATGCAAGCTTTTCTAGGTGCCATAGGTTTCTGGAGGATGCATGTCCCTGAGTACAGCCAGATTACAAGCCCCCTTTACCTGGTAACCTGCAAGAAAAATTATTTCCACTGAGGTCCTTAACAGCAACAGGCTTTTGCCCAGGTCAAGCAGGCAATTTCTCTTGCGGCAGCCCTTGGCCCAGACAGGACAGGACCAGAGGTGAAGAATATGCCCTACTCTGTAGCCAGGAACAATGGTCTTTCCTGGAGCATCTGGCAGAAGGTGCCTGATGAGACTTGAGGCTGACCACTGGGATTCTGGATCCAAGGCCACAGAGGGTCTGAAACCAACTACACCCTGACAGAGAAGGAGATCCTGGCAGCCTATGAAAGAATTCAAGCTGCCTCAGAGGTAATTGGCATGGAAGCACAACTTCTCCTGCACCTCAACTACCAGTGCTGGGGTGGTGAGTCAAGGGGTCAGCTACAGATGCATTTAAGATAATTGAAAACTGCAGATGAGTCAAGGGGCCAGCTGGGAATGTAACTGCAATAGTAGAAGATTGCATATTTTAGTTAAGATTTTAAAATTAGTTAAGAAGCTAAGTTAGTAATATAGGTAGCAAGACTCACGTACATTAGTTAAAGAGTAACAAAGATATTAGGAAAGAGAAGCTAGGAGTGACAGGGATACATGTAGCAATTGAGAAGGAGCAGACACCATAGGAATAGCTTGCCTTAAGAATAATCAGTTAGGAGAGGCTTGGACCGTGACCAGCAGATCAAAAAGTCCTGCCAACTGGCCATGGGTAAAGAGTTTACCATGAGGAAGACAGCTTTCTTCCTCCCATACTACCACTCCCTTACTTCCAAATCCCACCAACCCAATTAAGGGAGTACAATTGCACAGATGTAATGAATATTCAGCTGATTATAATACAAAGTGGGCAGGTAATGATTATGTATTATGTGTCCTTAGAAAACACTTGGATATTTACATATCCATACATATCCATTTACATACCTGTGTATAAATAGAGAGCAGGAGTCTGCAACTCCTTGCACTTGCCTTTGGAAATAATTCCGCTTGTGCCTGGCACTGTAATAAATACCCTTTTTTTCAACTTTAATTAGTTGGAGAGTCATTCTGTCTGTACTTCATGAATGTTTAAAAGAAAGGTTCCCTCCACACACCATGCCACTGATGTTACACAGAGTAAGTGGATTACCTTGATTACACAGCGCTCCCACACTGGAAACTTGAATGGCCCTGGGATTTTGGAAATAATCATAAATTGGACTGAAGGTGAGAATGTTGGACTGATGGATGAAAAGGAGCAGGAACAGGTGACGTGTGCTGAGGAAGCTCCTCTGTACAATCAATGGCCAAAAGAAGAAACACGCTACATGTAGCATCCCTTGAACTCTCTCCTCTTAGTCAATTCCCAAGCCCATTGTCCTGGCAACAGCAGTGACTACCTACCATAGAGTTAGTCTTTCTGGGGGGAAAGGACAGACTCCCACATGGACTTCTGTGTTGCAACTTCCCCTGGTTTCCCCTTTCCCTGTCCCCTCACTGACTTGGTACTCACTGGTGGCTGCCCACCCTCCCCTGGAGTTCAATCCCCTTTGCCCTGCCCTTAGCTCCACCCCCCACCCCTTCCCCTTCTTTAGCTGCCTGCACCACGTGGTTGCTCTCTTTCTCACCGGGTCCCCTTCAGTCACATGTGATATACTTCGCTGGAATAAAAACTTGCAAAAAGGAGCCTTTCTAGCCTCTCTCGCTGAGCCAGCTGTGGTGAGTGTTGTGTGTGGATTTGACTGCGTTGCCTAAATGTAAACCTGTAGGAGCGACGGGGGATAGCACAGTCCCGACGGACAGAGACGAGAGATCTCTGAAGTTGGTTGTGGAACTTGTGGTTAATTGCAGAGGGCGTGGGTGCAGGGCCCTGCTGGGAGCTGCCAACCGCAGCTTGGAGCAGGCCTGAGAGAAGAGAGGGGTAGAGAGGATGAGAGGGTAAGAACGTAAAAGGGCAAGAGAGCAAAAGCATAAGAGAGTAAAAGGCAAGAGAGCGGAGTTCTCGTTACAATAAAATAAATCATCTTCTGTGTTGAATATTCTGATTCTCACTAACCAATCTAGTACAATATACAAATTTTATAGCATTTCTATACAGCCTATAAAAGTCACTACATTACCATACTGTGCTACATTTTAAACCCTAAAAACTCCTCTTTGGACCCCTTCTGCCAAGCTGGCAGGATCTGCTCAGACCCTTGGACCTGCCTGCAAGCAGAGGGTGTTGTTTCATCAAAAGGGGATTACCTTCAGCTGGCTACACCATTGTTTTCCCATTGTTCAGTAACTAAAGGATCTCAAAGCTTGCTTTCATTTCAATCTCGCTTATAGTTTCCGTATTCTCAAAATCTTTTGCCAGGCAGTCATATTTATAAGGCTTTCTTGTTTCATCTTCCTTAACATAAACCCAACTTGGTTTTTTACAGGAGAGGTTTGTTGGGAACAGATAATAGGCAGCAGCACCCACATTCAACACTCGCATTTTTAATTGGCTCACAACTGGGCCCTGACCTTGAGGCTTTATCTAGCCTTTTGAAAGCGTCTCCACTGGATTTTAAGTTGCTGTCATCGTTCCAGTTCTCCAAGAGAAAAAAACCCAATTTTCTGGGGGATTTCTCTGGGGGCGGTTGACAACCCTCGAGGACCGGCCCAATCAGCGAAACCTCCTCTGAGATTGTTTTTTTCTGGCACACCGAGGTGGTCAGTATAGCCTGGTGACTGTCACATTTTTTTTTCCTTTCTTTTATCTCTTAGGAGGGAGAGTTCTTAATGGGTACCAAATTATCCATTGAGTACTATCCAATATACTATCCAAGTAGTATATTCCCAAGTTTATAATGCCGTTCTTAAATATAATGTTAAGTTCTCTATGTGCGATCTGAGGATTCTTTTTCTTTGAGTCTTCAAATTCTTTCCGGGTGCTATAGCTGAGTCAGTTTTGTCTGTTGAGTTCTGGGATAACGTAGGAAAAACAATGTATCAACTTCAGATTGAGGGTGATTTTCGGGTTGGGAAGTTCTATCTGTTATGAGTAGAAAAGTTGTCCATTTTTTTTAAAGGTTGCAGAGTTAACAGGTTAAACCAATTGCTGCTAAGTGGGAGTTTTAACTATTTGTTGTTAATAATTTAATGTTGTAATCACCTGTTGTTAATAATTTTTCTTTAATTACCTGTTGTTGATGGTTAGAAATCCCTCTTTGTTGAGTATCACCCTGCTGATTCCTGGAAAATGGCACCCGGGACTGTGAGGAGGAGGTGACATCGGGGCTGGTATCCAAATGTGGAAACACCTCACCAAATCTAGCAGGAAAAATCCCTAAAACAACATGCCACCATGGAATTAAGAGATCTAAGTGATGTCTAGAGGTGAGGAACGGAATCCAGTGTCTGCTAAGACCCTTTTTACTTTTCACCCTGTAGTATATGGAAGAGATAAATTCATGCTATATATGTATAAGATATTGTAAAGTCCAAAGTTATGTCTTTGACCACCCTGCCTGGGAGCAGAGTCTTATTTCTATTCAATCAGTTCCCAGACAAGTTAAGATAATATCGACGTATGAATGAAACCTTCCCGGGCCATGATTGCTGACTTCCCTGGAATGTCTACCTGCACCTGGAAAGATTGCATCTATGGATGAAACCTTCCCGGGCCATGATTGCCAACTTCCCTGGAATGTCTAAGCCACTCACAAGTACCTGCACGTGGGAAGATTGCATCTACTATACTCAAACACCGGCGCCACTCTGCTACATGTGAATGCAGGCTCTTTCGAAGAGTTCAGACAACCATCCAGACATTCGGACTGTCCTTTGTATATTTCTGCACATGTATGGCCCCAGTTCTACATGCGAAGAGACACAAAGGAACATTCGGTCATCTCTGCCCCAGGCAGAATAAACTGTATATAAGCTAGCTGCATGAAGCAGTTGGGGTGAACCTCTGGGGAAATGCTGACACTGTTGGTCAGATCTCGGTTCACCCAGTGCCGGCACCTGGGGTTGACGCTGTCTTGGCTGTGGTGGTTTTTCGAAATTCTATTTTTTGTCAACGATCTAATAAATCTTTGTTAAATTTTATTATAAATTTGGCTGCCGATTTGATAATTTATAACAACCCTAACCTAAAAAGATGTTGGCTAGAAAGAAGACCTCGAATGTCAAACTGAAAAACTGGGAATCTCCTGGTGCTCTCGTGAGGACGGAAGCCCCAGCTCTGCCTGCATACCAGCAGACACAACTGCAGTCTTCCTCCTCCTCCATGCCACTCCTGGGAGCGGCGGTGGTGTGTGCGCGACCCGTCAGTTGTCCCCACCCAAGCTGATTTTTAATAAAGGCATTAAAAAGGAGAAAGATCTCCTGCCCTATTTATTTCACTATCCACTTTTTTCACTCTATTTATAAGGTTATTCAAGCTTTGGAAGAGGGTTCTAAAGATTCTAAAAGCTCCGTATCCCTGCCTCTGTGTCCCAAACCCCTGTCCCTGTTCCACTGTCCACATTCCCCTGTCCCCTCAGGATAGGTCTGGAGATGGAAACTGCTTGAAACAGGCACAGGAGAGCTACCTGCCTTCTGCCTCCAGTCCCCTCCCGTCCCCTTTTCTGACTAGTACTGGTCATGATAGTCTGGGCTCTTTCCAAACCCTCTCTCCTAAAATCCTTTATCCTCGACTTTCACTGCTATGAAACAAGATGGTGATGGCCACATAGCCAAATCCTCCATTTTAAAATCTCCCACCCCAGGCACTCAGGACGGTGTCTGGGATCCTCCTCCTCCCTTCCATTCCCCGACACCACCTCGGAGCCCCACCCCCGCAGCGGGTGCCACCCCTGCTTTGGGCGTTCCCTCAGGGTGGGTGACGCCCCCGTTGCCACCCCCATGCCGAGTCTCCCTGTCCCCGTGATCCCCTCTAGCCTCGCGACCACCCCTCCTTACGTTCCCGCCCTTGCATCTGGATTTCCCATTCCCTCTTCCAACCCTATCCCTCCTCCCTGCCCTGTCTCTCCCGTGCCTGGTTCAGTTTCCGTGCCGAGAACCCCGTTCCCGGCTGTGAAAAACGCCAATCACTTGCTTTTGAAATTGTTAAAAGTTTAATAGTAATAAAATGGTTATAAAAACAGTAATACAATTAGAGTAATAATAATTTGGACAATTTAAATCAGGACAATATGAGACAATAAAAGCAAAGAGTTACGGACGTCCGGGTACCTCTTTCTGGGCAGCACGAGCCCGAAAAAGGACCCCTGCCAACAAAAGATGAACCCTTAAGAACAATAGCCCATTGCATATTCATACACTTCATCCATGATGCATAAATTCCATTCAAACACAGGATTCTGTCTGGTCAGTGTCAACTTCTTCCTTCTAATCCTAACAGCGCCTTCAAGGCGGGAAGAAGTTAGTTTCTTCTGATAAGAAGGCAATAAATTCCCTTTCTCTGAAAGATTTAGGTGTCCTGTGGCTGCTATCTCGCTGCAAGTCCTTTCTGTCAAACAAAGCATCCTACATAGCACAGTTTTTATTTTAACAATTTTTATAACCTAAAACTATATTTAACACAGTACTTAAGAGAATTACTACAGCATTACTTCCTAACACAACACATATAATATTTATTTTAATATTTGCGAAAAGCCAATCATAAAATACATGCATTTTTCACACGGCCGCACCTCCCACGGTTCCGCCCGCCCCCCCCTTCCCCACGGCTGCACTTTGTGTTCCCTGTGTTCCCTCCCTCCTTTCCAGCCACAGCTTCCATGATAACCCCAATCCCTCCGCTGCCCACGGGACCAGCCGTGCCCACCGCCGCCATGCTGGCCGCAGCCATCACCGTCCCGCCGGGTACCCTCGTAACCCTCCCGCCCCTGCCAGCAGCGCCACTTCTCCCCGCGACCTCGGGCGTCTCCCTCTCCGCATCCCCGGGTCTCCTCCCCGCGGTCCTGGGTTTCCTCTCCGGATCCCAGGGTCTCCCCAGTCCCGCGGCTCTGGGTGTCCCCCCTACTCCAGCTCCGAGTGTCTCCCCTACCCCGGCTCCCGGTGTCCCCCCGGTAGTAGCAGCCTCCGCCCCTGTCTACCCGCTCGCACCAGTTGTCCCGGCAGCGAGGATTCCCTTTCCCCCATCCCCTGCGGGACCCCCCCTCTGGGTCCTTCTCAGCCTGTGATAAACGAAATCGCTGAATTTAAGGATCGTATAATTATTTTTATTATTATTATGCAAGCGAGAATAAGCAAGGCACAGCGCTGGGGGCGGCCAGGAGTCTCCACTCCTCTATACGCGTGCCCGCCTTTCCTCCCCCCAAGGTTCGCCTCTTATTCCCTTCTTCCTCCGGATTCCTGGATGACGTGATCTGCATTCTGCGCTTGATCCTCCAGTTGCTAGGGGGTCTTTTTCTGCCTTCTGGTGGTCGTGGGATGAAGGCTCCAAGTCTTCCTCTTTGGCCGCTGGATGAACCTTCCCTTATAAGGCATATCTATAAGGTGAAATTTGAAAACCAAGCAATTCTTGCGAGGTTCATGATTGTTACCATATGTGGCTGCACATAGTTTCATATTGTATATCCTGCTGAACAAGCAGTTTTAGCTATTTAGCTATTGCTTTTATAATCTAAATTATTTAGCTATTGATTTAATTAATGAACAAACGTAATGCTACTTATTACACCCCCCCCCCCCGCCGGATTCCCCCCCCCCCCCCCCCGCTGCATCCTGCAGTTGCTCCCCCGGGTCCCCCCCCCACACTCTACCAGGAGGGAAGCTAGTCAGGAAAAATCCTCCTGTTTACAGACCAAAGGCTCCAAGCGTGAAGTGCACCTGGGCTGGAGCTCTGGTGCTGGTTCTAGAACATCTGTCTCTACCTCAGATAACAGTGATTCCTCAGATTCAGTGAATTTGAGAATCCCTGGGTTCAAATCAAAAGAGAAGCACCTTTGGATAAGAACTGGGAGTTAGCTGAAAAATTAAATGTCCTTGCTGGCCCAGTTAGATACAAAAGGGGGGTTCTCCCAAAATGGAAAACGATTAATTATAATGAGCTCAGAGAAATCTGCAGAACTTCCAAAGATTTTGGCTGCTATTCCCCATATTTCAAAAATCTCATACAAGTAACTTTCTCAACTCATGTGCTTGTCCCCTATGATCTCCAGTATATGTCCCTCTTCCTATCACTTACAGAGCTACTTCCGTGGGAATCAATTAGGAAAAAAGAATTAAAAACATTAGTACAAAATTAGCAATTGGAGGCTAGCCGAGCTGATCTCACTGTAGAGCACCTGAGCAGGTGTCTTGGTTTAGGGCAAATTTGGGAGAAAACTTCTAAAAGGGGTTTTCCAGAAAGCTAACTTAGATGGCTCTTCTTTCTAACTGGTTCAGAAAAAATTTCCTTAGAGATAAGTTGAAAAAACATGTTTATTTAACAGGCAAGGCACTCTCCAGCACACAAAAGGAACAGTACCAGATGACAAAACTCATTCGTTGCTCTGAAGAGAAGACAAATTCAGAAAGTTTTTCTGGTGGGTGGTTGTCCTGTTATCAATCTCTCCAGTGCTGGGAAAGGCTGCAGAGTAGGTTTTGGCAGGCTACAAAGTGCAAGCTCTTGGCGTCTCCCCAGGTCCCAGTCTGGAGCAGGTTCAAATGGTTTTAAGAAAAGGGAAAGAAAAACAGTGTAGGGAAAGCTCGGATTGCCTCAAGTAGCTAAACTAACTAACTCACTAAAAAGCAAAAGAAGCGTGGTGTTCTGCTTTATCCATGCCCAGACAACAACAGTGGAGTTCTGTGTTCTAGCAGACTGTGGGGGAGAGTGCAGCTGATAATGCAACTCTGTGCTCTTTCTTCTCCCTGCTTCATAAGCAGAACAGACGATTGGGGATACAGGCATCATAACATCATCCTAGGACAGCGGGGAAGGAGAGTACGAAAATCCACAAGCACAAGCCCAAAATTTATCCAAAGCTGTTTTAGAGGGCATTAAAAATGCTTTATTCCAAATACCTGATGGTACTACCTCACAACTAAGTTTTGCTGACATTTTTCAAAGCACTGATGAAACATATATTAAATTCATTGACAGATTAAAAGACACTATTTATAAGCAGATCGATTGCCCAAGGGCTAAAGAAGAGCTACTCAATAAACTAGCCGTTTCTAATGCAAATGAAAATTGCAAAAAAATCATGAGAGCACTCCCTCCAGACCCTGAACCCACCATTCATCAAATGGTGGAAGCCCGTTCCCGCCTCACAACCACTGAACATATGGTAACCATGGCAGTCAGCAAAGGAGTAGCTGAAGCCTTTGTAGCACAAAACAAACAAAATATGCAATGCTATAAGTGTAATGAACTTGGTCACTGTACTGGTTTAGGGCAGATTTGGTAGAGGATTTCCAAAGGAGGGCCTCTCCAGAAAACAAACCCACACGGCCCCTCCCCCCTCACCTGGTTTGGGAAAAAATAAAAAATTCCTCAGAGAGAAGTGGAAAGAACCTGTTTATTTGACAGGCACAGCACCCCCAGAACACAAAATGAACAATACCGGATGACACCGCTCTGAAAAAGATGACAAATTCAGAAAGTGTCTCTCGGGGGTGGGATGGTCGCTTTGTCCTCAGTCCCTTCGGCGCTGGGGCAGCTGCTGCAGCCACAAGATGTGAACTTTCGGTGTTTCCCAGGTCCCAGTCCGGAGCAGGTTCGGGATGGTCAGAGGAAAAAAAAAAGAAGAGAAACAGTCCAGGAAGAAATTTGGACTTTAGCTAAACTAGCTAGGAGCCAAAGCAAGCAGGAGCGAAGCAAGCAAGAGCAAGCGAGCGAGAGAGAGAGACAGAAGACAAAGCAGCAAAAGCCCAAAACCTCTCTGTCTCAGCCAGGCTGATAAGAAAACCAAAACAAAACTTTCACTCTTCAGGGCCACTCTTAAAGGTACAGAACATAATATCCAACATTAACAGAACACATGAATGGGGATACAACGTCACCCTAGGACAGTCACCTCAAGGTGGAATGTGATAAGGATGTTGTGTAGAGACACCCCTCCACTGGTTGTTCCTCCACTGCACGCTTAGACTGTAAAGAACATTTTAAACACTGTCCCCAGCTCCAGTATCACCAGCAGATCCAGCATAAGCCCTCTCAACAGCAGTACCAGGGAAACTTTCCGTGAAGCGCAGGACAGCCCTGTGTGATGACACCAAATGCCAAGCCATTCCGTACCGCTTTCCCCACCATCCCGGAAAGCCCAAGCACCGAGAGATCGTCTGTGATGACGAGGAAGAGCTCAAACTCTCCGAGGTCTACCAATACATTCAGGCAGGGACATGACGCGTGCTGGTAAGCGCCCTTTCCATTCATCTTGAGGATACTGAGATCTACAAAATTCCAACTGGTAAATTTGGACACTCTGATGAACCAAGGGACATTTTAATCATAGGAGACTCTACTGTTGGACCAGACCATTTGCAAGTATTACCAGAAGTCCAAAATGTGGGACCAAGGGATGAAATTACCATGACTGTCTCATGTGTACACCCACCTTGGTATTTGTCTAAGGGTACACCCATTGCTCAAACTTTCCTCATGCCCACATGGACTGACATTTTGCCAGAAAACCGTACAGTCTTGTGGGCAGATGTCACGATCCGTCCTTATGAACGGATGTCGTGATGGTCTGTGGGATGATCTCAGGGTGTAGTAAACCCCATAGGTTTAGCAAGGGCACCATGGAGAATATAACAATAGGAATGCTGACACAGCAGCAAAGAAGTTCCTGTCTCCATGGACCTCCGCCCTATAACCTATCTCTATAACCTTTTAAGGTAATATCACTGTAACCCTTAGCCATTGGTCATTTATGGATACCCCTAGCCCCTGACCATTAGTCAAGCTTGGATCCTTTCCAAGGCTATAAAAGTAGCATACTGTACTCCATTAGTTAGAAGAAGAAGAGCTGAGACCCTTCACAGACCCCCTCAAATAAAGCCTTCTCCTTGGAACAGCAGGTGTCTTCTTCTTCTCCTCTCTCTCTCTGTCTGCTGCAGCCTCAAGCCCAGAGCACCACTACCTAGCAAGCAAAGCTGAAATCCTGAAGAGCTGCTAATCACTATAGAGCTGAAAATCACCATTGTTGGAGAGGATGAAACAGGAAAGCCTTATAAATATGACTGCCTGGCAAAAGATTCTGAGAATATAGAAACTATAAGCGACATTGAAATGAAAGCAAGTTTTGAGATCCCTTAGTTACTGAACAATGGGAAAACAATGATGTGGCCAGCTGAAGGTAATCCACTTTTAATGGAACAAGACCCTCTGCTTGCAGGCAGGTCCAAGGGTCCAGCAGACCCTGCCAGCTTGGCAGAAGGGGTCCAAAGAGTAGTTTTTAGGGCTTAAAATGTAGCACAGTATGGTAATGTAGTGATTCTTATAGGTTGTATGGAAATGCTATAGGATTTCTATATTGTACTAGATTGGTTAGTGACAATCAGAATATTCCACACAGAAGATGATTTATTGTATTGTAACGGGAACTTCACCCACTTTCCACTTCTTCTTCTCCTTACCTTACTTTCTATACTCTTGTCTCTTAGCTCTTATCCTTTTACTCTCTTACGTTCTACCCCTCTCTTCTCTCGGGCCTGCTCCGAGCTGCGGCTGGCAGCTCCCAGCAGGGCCCTGCACCCATGCCCTTTGCAATAAACGGCAAGTTCCACGACCTGGCTTCAGAGATCTCTCATCTCCGTCTGTCCCGACTGTGCGACACCCCATCGCTCCGACACACCATACTAGCTAGATGGTAGCCCCGCGGCGTTGGCCTGAGCTGGCTTCGGGCACCCAGTCCCTCCTCGGGGACTGAGATCCTGAGCTATATTGCTTTGCTTTATGATAAGGCCGATCGGAGGCTTTATTATCAGGGTGCAAAAAACCGACACGGCACAGGGGATTTGCAGTAGTAATCAAACAAGTGCAATTTTATTGAAATAACCACAACAGAAATGAGTTGGGGAAGGAACCGTGGAAAAAAGGAGAAAATAAGGGAAAAGAGGGAGGAAGAAGAGGAATGGGTTATAGCTACCAAACACGGTGCTGCGTTATCCTTCGGGGTCCGGCCGATGGAGTCCACCAGGTCACGTCTGGGGAGATCTCAGAGGCACAGTTCATCTGGACCCCAATTATACTCTTTTTCGTTGGGGGAAGGGGGAATAAATTTTGCAACCGAAACAAAGGTCTTCAGGGGGGAAGAATGTTGTTTGGTTAGGGGTACACAAAGTTCAGGCTAGGCAGCAGGCGAGAGCCATTGTTTTTGTGGTTCACTGCCTGCACCTGCGCTTACTTTGGGCAGCTTTCCTTCCCCCCCCCCACTGCACACCTCCCCTGAGTTGGGGGTTTCAGTCCCAGTCTCTGGAAGAAGGTGAGAGAGGGTCTTCTCACACAGGGATTTCATGTCTCAGTCCCTTGATGAAGAGGCTTCTTACATCTCTACTTGTCTGTCATGATGGTTAAGGATGGGCGAGAGGGGTCCTCTCTTGGAGGAGAGACCACCCCAAAGCTCAAGCCAGCCAGGTCAAGAGGTGGGGAGGATTCCAGAGCTATTGTGCAAAAAGGGCAGGGTGCCCCTTTGAGCTCAGTGTAGCATATAGCAAACAACACCTGTGGAAAGAGTAAGCTAGCAATACCTTCAAGCCTCAGGCACATGACTTTCCCCCCCAGTGGTTCAGCAAACAGGAGTTTTTAATTTTTCAGTGGTCTCTTTCCATGACAATCGTGAGGCAAATGAAGGATATTTCGGACAGACTCTCACAGCAGAGACTGTGGGCTCGGACAGACCTATTATAGAGTGTGGTTTTACTAACAAAGGGGAAAAAGTTTATCTTCCAGGTGTAGCAGACACCGGAGCAGACGTGACCATCACTTCCCACTCCAAGTGGCCACAGGGCTGGGAACTAGTGCCAGCCAATGGAGTTATCTCTGGGATTGGAGGAGCTGCCACCTCTATGCAAAGCAAACCAGCAATCCTTATCCAAGGACCTGAGGCTCAGGTAGCCACAGTAAGACCTTTCATGGTAAGGGTACCTATCACCTTATGAGGTAGAGACCTATTGTCCTAATGTGGAGCAAGGCTAGAAATTCCCTCACCACCACAGGATTTTTAGTCGGGGCCACTGTAGATGTAAAACGCCCCACCACACCACTCACCTGGAAAACTAATGAACCAGTGTGGGTTGATCAGTGGTCCCTCTCAAATGAAAAGCTAAAGACGCTCGAATCCCTAGTGGAGGAGCATCTGTCCAAGGGCCACATAGTACCATCCATTAGCCCATCCATTGGTAGAAGCTAGTTATTTGTAAGTGAATGAAGAACAGATCCTCTGTCTGCTTGGATTTTTGCAAGGGCCCTGCAGAAGTCCTTAGCAGTTTTGTTTGTAGGTCAAATACAAAAAGGGGGAATTGTGGGAAAGACATTTCTGTGCTGTTCTTGTGAGCCAGCGAAGGCTTCCTGAAGATAAGGAAAGCCTCATCTCTCTCTCAAGGAATTTACCAAGGCTATCACCATGACAACGCGAAGAAATAGAGAGAAAAAAGTGTAAGCAAAAAGATCTGGACTTTGGTTGGCTTACACAGTGGCGTGGTTCCTTTCACCTATTGAAAGTTTTGTTTCTAACCAATGGGCAGTGTGTGTGTTTGTTAAGTAAATGTAAACATCTTGTAAAACTATAAAAGCAACATGTTGCTTTAATAAATAAGTCTAAACAGCCTTCTGACTGAGCCCTGGTGCTTTGCACCATGTGGGGCTCTGTAGCGACATAGTACCATCCATTAGCCCTTGGAATCCCCCTGTCTTTGTCATTCGTAAACCAGGCAAAGACAAGTGGAGGCTGCTACAAGACCTCAGAAAGATCAGTGAAGTCATTGAGGACATAGGCCCTCTGCAGCCTGTCCTACGCTCACCCTCAATGCTCCTCCGAGATTGGAAATGAGCAGTCATTGATATCAGCGATTGCTTTTTTAACATCCCGCTCCATCCCAGAGATGCCCCAAGGTTTGCATTTTCTGTACCATCAATTAATAGACAAGCCCGTCTCAAAAGGTATCAAAGGAGAACTCTTCCTCAAGGCATGAAAAATTCCCCAGCCATCTGCCAAATGTTTGTTGCCCGTGGGCTCTCACCCATTCGAGAGTATTTCCCGGATGTGATAATTTTTCACTACATGGACGTTATTCTAATTTGCCCTGAAACCTACTATTATTTAGAGACTGTTCTCAAAAAAACTATTCAGGCCATCGAAGGAGCAAGGTTTGAAATTGCCACCAAGAAGATTCAATGCACTGGCCCATGGACCTACCTTGGACTCTGGATCAGCCAAAGGACCATTGTACCCCAGCAGCTCACCATCAAGGACAACCCGAAAACTCTGAGGGACCTACATCAGCTATGTGGGAGTATCAGCTGGGTTCGTTCACTGCTGGGGATCATAACTGAGGACCTCGCACCCCTCTTCAACCTCCTGGGAGGTTGCGATGACCTTGATTCACCACGGACAATCACCCCAGAAGCCCGGGTAGTGATCCAAAAGGTATCAGAAGCACTGTCCATGAGACAAGCCCACCACGCTGATCCAACCCTGACCTTCCAATTTGTCATCTTGGGTGAGGCACCAAAGGTTCATGGTTTCATTTTCCAGTGGGACCCCACTCTGAAAGATCAGCTATTAATTACAGAGTGGGTGTTCCGATCATATCAATCACATAAGACTATCACTACACACCAGGAGCTGATGGCTCAGCTCATCATAGAGGTCAGATCAAGCCTCAAAACCTTAGCAGGGTGTGAGTACACATACATTTACCTCCCAGTGAAATTAGGTGAGCTGGAAGCTCTGCTCCAGACCAACGAAAATCTCCAGTTGGCTCTTGACAGCTACCCAGGTCAAATCTTTATCCATTTGCAGAAACATAAGCGATTTAATGAATGTTTTAATTTGGTCCCAAAATCATTAAAAAGTAGAACTCCTTTAAAGGCACTAACAGTTTTTACTGATGGCTCTGGAAAATCCCACAATTCAGTTATGACATGGAAAAATCCTGATACTCAGGAGTGGGAGTCTGATGTTCAAATTGTAAAGGGATCCCCACAAATCACAGAATTAGCAGCTGTTGTCAGAGCTTTTGAGAAGTTCAAACAACCCTTGAATCTGATTACTGATTCGGCCTATGTTGCTGGGATAGCTGAAAGAGCAAAACATTCTTTGTTAAAGGAAGTGCCAAATCCAGATCTATATAATTTGCTTTCGAAGTTAATATACCTCCTCTCCCACCAAGAGCAACTGTATCTCATTAGGCATGTGAGGCCACACACTGACCTCCCAGGACCAGTTACAGAGTGCAACCGGAGAGCTGATTTCCTAGCCATGGCAGTGCAGACCACCCTACCAGACATTTTCAATCAGGCCAAATTAAGCCATCAGTTTTTCCACCAGAACGTGCCAGCCCTTGTTTATATGTTTAAAATCACAAAGGAACAAGCAAGAGCAGTCGTGGGCTCCTGCCCCAATTGCCAGGAGTTTGCGCTACCCTCCATGGGGGCCAGGGTTAACCCCTGAGGCCTGCGAAAGTTTACAGCTGTGGCAAACAGATGTCACACATTATGCACCTTTTGGGAGACAAAAATACGTTCATGTGTCCATAGATACATTCTCTGGAGCTGTAGTCGCATCTGCCCACTCAGGAGAAAAGGCCAAAGACGTTGCCAAACATTTTCTTATAGCATTTTCCACACTAGGCATCCCTCAAGCCATCAAAACAGATAATGGTCCTGCTTACACCTTCAAAAATTTCAAACAGTTCCTAGATCAATGAGGGGTGAGACACACTGTGGTATTCACGTGCCTTCTGAACAAAGAGAAGCTGTGAGAGAAGCAGAGAAAAGAATGATCAAAACAATTCTTATCTCATTTGCTGCTCCTGGTGTTTTGCACATGTGGAATGTATTGGGAAAGTTGTTTACCTGAAGTGAGTCCTTAAGTGGACTCCGGTGATGGTTGTTTATATTAATTGGCCTATTGGGTCAAAGCTGTGTCCTGGCTGCCTCAAGACAGTCACGAGTTTTCTTTAGTATTCTTTGTAGTAAATATGATTAGTATAGTATAGTATAGTATCTCTCTTTAATATAGTTGTAATGTAATATAGTATAGTATGGTATAGTATAGTATAGTATAATGTAATATTATATAGTTTTAACAAAGCGAGTGTTCAGCATTCTGAAGCCTTGGAGTCAGATGTCAATCATTTCCTGCCTCGGGGGTGCCCTGATATTACTATAACCCACCACTGGCATTCCCCACTCACCAACAGGGCCATCTATTGAAGAGCTGGATAACTGTACACTCAAGAGAGTCCTTGACCAGCAGCGTGGGGGAGTTGAAACACTACCAAATGTAGAAAGATTATGTAAGGCTCTCTATGTTATCAACTTTCTTAATAATTCATTCACAGAGCTAAACCCCTCCATTATCAGACACTTCTCCAACACTAGTTGAGCTCAACTCACTGAGAAACTCCCTGTGCTGATCAAAGACCCTGAATCCAAGCAAATAATGGGTCCATTTCCATTAGTTACTTGGGGCAGAGGCTATACTTGTGTGTCCACAGAATCTGGCCCCAGGTAGATCCCTAGCAAGAATGTCAAGCTGTTTATCGAATCGCCAAGTGCAGCTTCCAGAAACACTTCCCTGGAACCACAGAGACAGGAAATAGACCAAACTCGGGCAGTGTGGAGAAGAAGGAAAAAGACTGTAAACACAGAGGTCGCTCACAGAAGAAAATGACACTGCTTCTCCTTGAAGACAAAAGACTCTCTGTTGAATTTTATTCACTCATTGTTTGCACTGTTACCCCCCCTTTTGTTGGTTTTACCTCTCTTTAGTTTGCTACACTGTTATCCCCCCTGTTTTCCCACCCCTTTTCTACTCAGTAAAACCTGAGGGGATAAGAGGGGAAGGTAGGAGGGGCTGTTAAAGTTACACAAATCTAAAAAAAAAATAATCAATTTTATCAAACTCACAGATCAACTCATCACCCCCAAGCATCCTGCTATGTCTCTGGCAGCAGGGAACCTCCAACTGTTCCAGATAGGATTTTGATGCTCCTCACCTTCCCATCAGTTTGTGTGTGGATCATCCCTCAGCCCAGTCAGAACATCTGGGTCACTCTAGCCAAGACTTTACAGCAAGACAATCTCTGCCTGTCCATGGGCAGCCTGGGCAACCCATTGTCCATGTGTCTGGTAGGGATTCCCTTGGTAGCAGATGGCTGGCCTATCACTAACTCAGATCTCCTCCACACCACAGGCAAGAGGCCAAATCCAGTAGACACTTGGGATGAGTGGACAAAGATTCTGCCAAATTCTATAGAGGAACCCCAAGAATTGGACCTGCTGGAGTCCTCCAAAGCAACTTACTGTGTCAAATTTTACTTTTGATGACCGAGTCAACATTGGCCCGAAATCGACCTGGCAAAAAACACATACAGAAAAGACATATCACCAATTAACAAAGCCTATAATAATCTAAACTGGTGTAATTACACCAGTCACATACTTTCTGTGTCCTCACTCCACCCCAAAGTGCTGCCCTGGGTAATGTTTCTTTTCTGTGGTGACTGAGTGTGGGCTGGGATCCCTTCACATCTCCGGGGGGGTCCCTGTAGCCTTGGCAGGCTTTCTACCCTCACTCCAAACATTACATTATTACATAATTGGAAACAAAAAAGCGAATTGGCACGCTACAAGAGATCCTATTCTGAATTAGATTTAAACTGTGATAACCAAGTCTATAATTGGAACAAAACAAAGAGAGACGCCGTCTCACTTCTCTTACCTTGGGTGGCTGCAGCTAAGGCTCTCAGTGAGCTTTCTCACCTGGAGTGTTGGCTTAGTAAGCAAGCAAATGCTGCCTCCACTGCACTCAGTGACCTGCTTAGTGACACTGAGGCTACCAGGCATGCAACATTGCAAAACAGAGTTGCCATAGACTTTCTACTGCTTGCCCATGGACATGTCTGCCAAGACTTTGAAGGGATGTGCTGCCTCAACATCTCTTCACACTCAGAATCCATCCACACAAGCATCCAGAAGCTGAGGGAGCACATAAAGGACTTAAAGGTGGAAAAATACCCAGATTGGATCAATGACCTTTTTGGAAAGTGGAGTTTCACAGGATGGGTTGCATCTTTTGTGAAAGGAATTTTTTGATTGCAATAATTGTTTTTATTGTCTTAGTCATGTTTCCCTGTCTAGTTAAATGTATGCAGAAGTCCATTAGGGAGGTCTTATTAGTAAGAAAAATCAGGGGAGTTACAGAATCACAGAATCACAAGGTTGGAAGACACCTTCAAGATCATCGAGTCCAATCCATTCCCTGACACCTCAACAAAACCATGGCACCGAGTGCCACATCCAGTCTTTTTTTAAACACACCCAGGGATGGTGACTCCACCACCTCCTCTGGCAGACCATTACAGTACTTTATCACTCTTTCTGTGAAAAACTTTTTCCTAATATCTAAACCTATATTTCCCTTGATGCAGCTTGAGACTGTGACCTCTCGTTCTGTCAGTTGCTGCCAGGAGAAAGAGACCAAGCCCCATCTGACTACAACTACCCTTCAGGAAGTTGTAGAGAGTGATAAGGTCACCTCTGAGTCTCCTTTTCTCCAGGCTAAACAACCCCAGTTCCCTCAGCCATTCCTCATAGGGCTTGTGTTCGAAGCCCCTTGCCAGCCTCGTTGCCCTCCTCTGGATGTCCTCAAGCATCTCAATGTCCTTCCTAAACTGAGTGGCCCAGAACTGGACACAGTACTCAAGGTGTGGCCTCACCAGTGCTGAGTACAGGGGAGAAGAACCTCCCTGCTCCTGCTGGCCACACTGTTCCCAATACAGGCCAGGGTGCCATTGGCCTTGGCCACCAGGACACACTGTTGGCTCATGTTCAGCCAGCTGTCGACCAGTACCCCCAGGTCCCTTTCCGCCTGGACACTGTCCAGCCACGCCATCCCCAGCCTATAACACTACAGGGGGTTATTGTGGCCAAAATGCAGGACTCGGCACTTGGATTTATTAAACTTCATCTTATTGGACTCTGCCCATCTATCCAACCATTCCAGGTCTCTCTGCAGAACCATCCTACCTTCCAAGAGATCAACACACCCTCCCAGCTTAGTGTCATCTGCAAAATTACTAATGAAAGCTCAATCACCTCATTCATGTCATCAATAAAAGCATTGAACAGAACTGGTCCCAGTACACACCCCTGAGGGACACCAGCTGGATGCAGCACTGTTCACCAGGACTCTCTGAGCCCAGTTGTTGTCGGTGGTTACAGGGGTTTGTTGAGAATGGAAGAGACAGGATCTTGATTCCATGATCAGAAGGCTTGATTTATTATGTTATGATATATATACAGCATTATAACTATACTACATAGAGATAGAAAGGAAAGGAGCTTCTTCAGAAGCTGGCTATGCTAAGAAAAGAGATAGAAAGAATGAATAACAAGGGTCTGTGTCTCGGCAGAGAGGATAGCAGCTCTGCCTGTGAGTGGTCAGTAGATCCAAACATCTACAGGGGACCAATCACAGGTGGACCTGTTGCATTCCACAGCAGCAGATAATAATTGTTTACATTTGGTACTGAGCTTCTGAGCTCTAGAAGGAAAAATCCTACAGCCAGTTCTTAACTCAGCAAAGAGTTCTCCTGTCCAAGCCATGGGTTGCCAGCTTTTCCAGGAGTATGCTGTCGGAGAGAGTTTCAAAGGCATTGCTGAAATCCAAATAGACAACATCCACAGCCTTTCCTGCATTCACCAGGTGGGTCACCTGGTCATAAACAGAGACCGGGTTTGTCAAACAAGACCTACCCCTCCTAAACCCATGCTGACTGGGTCTGATACCCTGGCCACCCTGTAAGTGCTGCATGATGACACTCAGTATAAACTGTTCCATAGTCTTACAAGGTACTGAGGTCAGGCTGACTGGTCTATAATTACCCAGATCCTCCTTCCCACCCTTTTTGTGAATGGGCGTCACATTGGCCAGCTTCCAGTCATCTGGAACCTCACCAGTGAGCCAAGACTGTTGGTAAATGATGGAGAGTGGCTTTGCAAGATCATCTGCCAGCTCCCTCATCACCCTGGGATGGATCTCATCTGGTCCCATAGATTTATGAATATCCAAGCATCTCAGAAGTTTTCTTGGATAATGGGGGGACCATTCTGCTCTCTGACACCATCTACTAACCCAGGAGGACAGCTGTCCTGAGGACAAGCCATCTTCCCACTAAAGACTGAGGCAAAGGAGACGTTAAACACATCTGCCTTCTCCTCATCTGCAGTTACTAAGTTCCCTCCCACATCCAGTAGAAAACAAAGGCTGGTCTTACCCTTCTTTTTGCCATTAATATATTTGCAAAAATATTTTTTATAATCCTTAACAAAAGTTGCAAAATTAAGTTCAAACTGAGCTTTGGCCTCCCTATTTTTTTTCCTACATGCCCTAGAAACCCCATTAAATGCTTCCTGAGAGACCTGACCCTCCTTCCAAAGATGATACACACAGTTTTTATTCCTAAGTTCCTTCGAAACTTCGTTGCCCATCCCGGCTGGATATTTGCCTTGTCGGCTCATCTTTTGGCACACAGAGACAGTCTGTTCCTGTCCCCTCAAGATCTCTGCTTTGAAGCACGCCCACCTTTCCAGAACTCCTTTGTTTTTAAGGGCTGCTTCCCAAGGAACTCTCTGAAGAAGTCTCCTAAATAGGCCAAAGCCTGCCCTCTGGAAGTCCAGTGTAAGAGTCCTATTGGTGTTCCTCCTGATTTCACCAAATATCGAGAACTCTATAATTTCATGATCACTATGCCCCAAGCGGCCTCTAACTACTACATCTCCCACCAGCCAATGTCTATTTGAAAACAGCAGGTCTAACATAGTTCCTCCCCTGGTGGGCCCACCCACCAGTTGTGACAAAATGTTGTCCTCCATACACTCTAAAAATTTCCTGGACTGCCTGTGGTGGTTTCACAGGAAATACGGTTTTTGGGATTTCTGGGATATGCTGTGGTCAGGCCAATGGGTGCTCAGATTTTAATATTGGCACCTGGTGTGACCAATGGGGATGTTTGGACACGTCTCAGAACACCCACACAGGGGTTAAAAGCAGGGCTCTCGCCCTCGGAGTCCTCTTTGAATTTCTGGCAGGAAGCGTTAGACCTCTCCCCCCGGCCCAACTGCTAGCTGGGCAGGGGGAGGGGAAAAAAAAATCCATGCAGGCCTGGGAAAGGTAGGCCTGCCCCCCCCACGAGGGTGGGAGGGCCAGAGAGAAAGAAAGACGGAGAGAGGGCTGAGAGAGGGAGGCGAGGCGCGGGCCTTGGCCCCCCCCTCCCCTTGCGGGCGGCTGTCTGCGAGCTCCCCACTCCCGGAGCGAGCCGCTGGGCTGAGCTCGTCCTTGCCGGGGCCGCACCGCGGATGCGGTGGCGCAGCAGCCGGGGGAGAACGAGAGATGGCGTCGAAAGCGCTGCCGTGGGCCAAGAGAGAGACCCCAGGAGCCATCGGACAGCCCCCCCCCAGAGTGAGAGAGCCGTTCCTGGGACTGTTATCTTGGAATGTGATATCGTGTGCTGCTGCGGCGAAAGGGGGGGGGATTGCGGTGTCACACTGGTTTTTAAGATTTTCTAAGCATTCTGATGTTGACATTCTTGTAGGGAACTTTCTCACGCACTTTCTTGTAAATAACTTATTGTTTACATTCCTTCGATGGAGGAGGAGAGAGTTGATGGACTGTTGGTTTAACCAGTGTCATTGGAGAGGTGTCACTGTCACCCTCCAATCCGCTGTCACCTTTGTAAAACTATAAATATTGGAGTCAGATAAATAAAGGTCCCTTTTTTCCTTCACCTTGAGAGCGGGTGCGCTTGTGTTCTTTCGTGTCCTATAGCGACATCTGGTGACCGCCAAAGTGTATTGCAGCCTAGGCTGAGACGCGGACAGCGAGCGAGTTTGGTGAGGTGTTCCCCCCCCCCCTTTGGTGCTTTGCCTGCTGTTCTTGGGGCAATGGCAACCTCTGTGGGTGTCGGGGAGGATTCCCTCATTTTGGACCTCTGGAAGGAGGTTCTGGAGTGGAAACAGGTTTCTGTTTCCTGGGATGATTTTGATAGATTGATTCTGTGGGCCAGAGAGCAAGGGGTTTTTTTCGGTCCTTGGAAAGGTGTTCTCCAGGGAGGAGTGGTCTCTCGTGGGGGTCTGCCTCATGGAGGCTCTCTTTGATGACTGCACTCTGGATGTGGGGTCGCTGTTGGTGCAATGGAAAAGATGTGAGGGGCTTTGGCGTGGGTCTAGTTCTTGTACTCCTCAGAGTTCCCAGGGAAGCCCTTCTGTCTCGGACGTGGAGGAGGGGGAAGGTGAACTTCTCTGTGATGTAGAATCCCCCTCCCCGCTGCAGGACGGTGTGTCTTGCGCGGGGGACGGGTTGCCCTCTCTTTGTGCCTTCCCAGCATTGGATGGTCAGCTTCCGCCTCGACTTGAGTCTGATTCTGTGACGACCTCTTGTCCAAATTGCGGTGTGTCCACCACGTTCCCCCTGAGCGCGGCAGGGATGGGCTTTCACACCCCCGAGTCGGGCTCTTCAGCGGGGGAGGCGGCTTCGCCCGTCTCTGGGCCTGCGCAGCCTGCTGGGCAGGCGCAGTCAGTGAAAGCCGCTGGGGGCAGGGCGTCGCCGGTCTCTGGGTCTGTGCAGCCTGCTGGGCATGCGCAGTTGGCGAAGGCAGCTGGGGGTGGGGCGTCAGTCGGTGCTCCGTCCGGCCCCGCTCCGGTCGGCGGGCAGCCCCCCGCTCTCTGCTCGGTGGGGGCGGTGCCCGCTGTGGAGTCCAGTGGCTTGGGGGCAGGCTCTTATAGGGGGCTTGCCCAGCTCCCTTGTGCCGCCTCGCAGAGATGCGGCTCCGCGGGCCGCGTCTTTCTTGGCATCCCGTGCCTCCCCCATGTCGGGGGCTGGGGCCCTGCGCTGGTCTTGTCCCGGCCCACACCGGATTTGCGGGCTGTGCCGGCATCTGCGTCCGCCGAGGGGTTCCCTGCCGGAGCTGCGGCACGGCAGGGCGCTGAGGTATTTACCTTTAGCGCAACTGCTGACATGGTCAGTGGGAGGCCGGTGGCTGCCCGGGGCCATGACGCTTTCTCATCAAATCATTGGACGCTTCCTGCGTGCCAGGTGACTGTGCGCCCGAAGCACCCCGAGAGTTTCTGGCGAGAGGCCAAGACTAAGACCGACGAGATGAATGAGCCTGTCTCCTCGCGGCATCTGCAGGGTGGCGGAGTGAGCTCTTCTGGCTCTGCCAGTGCTGCAGGGGGTAGGGGGGCGAGTGCTGTTGACCTGGCTCCCAGCCAATCATCCCTTGTCCCCGTGGGGCCCAAGGGCCGGGACACAGCAGATGGAGTGGCTTTGCCAGGGGATCCCCAGCCTTTCCCTGTGATCAGAGGCATTGCTCATAACACCCATGAACCCCTTTCATATAAGCTGGAGAAGGAACTCCACGAAGCAGTTGCTCAGCATGGTTTGGGGTCTGCTGAGGTTATGCAGACTCTCCGGAGGATTTATACGGATGGATGTGTTGACGCCTCATGATCTCCGTCGTGTGGCACATTCTCTTTTTAACCCTGTGCAATTTGGTGTTTTTGAGACCAAGTGGGCTCGTTTGGCGGCCCAAGCAGTGGTGCAGAATGCTGCACTAGCACAGCAGGACCCCAGGCGTGGGGTTGTTGCTGACATGCTGATGGGGACAGGGCATTATGAGAATGTTCAGGGGCAGGTTGGATTTGATCCCCTTGTGCTTGACCAGTGCCACACACTGGGAATGGCAGCGATTGTCCAGACCCTGGAGATGGCTGCTCCGAAGCAGCCGTTTTCGACCATTGTCCAGAGGGATGATGAGCCTTTTGTCACGGCCAGGTAGAGGGGAGCAAACACCGACACAATGTAAAGTCATCCACAAGCTCCGTTTATTGCTTACAAGTTTGTCTAGTTATACAGTTTCTTACTTCCTTACACGCGATCACGCACACAATGATTGGATGGCCCGCTTCGTGCATGAGGCATGCATGCACCCTCGCAAGTCCTTGATTGGTTATTCATATGTGCATAGCTTAAGCATCTTGCTCCTGCCTTGCGGTTACCAGCATCCTGTTTTGCATTAATTTTTTGCTGAGTTCTGCTTCTTTTCTTCCTCGTTCTTAGGGTTAAGGACAGGGCGTCCTTACAGCTTGCTGTAAACTTCTCCCATAGCCCATGCGCGGCCCCCAACATCTCCCCCTCTTTTTTCAAATAAAGCGTCTGCCATTTACTGTAAGCGTTGCATTATACATTGCAATAAGCACGGTCCAAAAAGCAAGCACAGTAATATTCCAATAATAGGTCCAGCAAACATCATTATCAGGCTGCAAAACCATCCCCCTATCCCAAGAGATTTTAGCCAGGTATCAAAGGGGTTAGAGTCCACTTCTAGCTTCTTCATATTTTCCTTAAGCTGAGCCAATTTCCTATGTATGGACTCAGAATGATCAGATAGGTTAAGACAACACATACCCTCAAATTCTTCACATCCATGTCCCTGTGCTAAAAGCAAAAAGTCGATGGCAGCCCTATTCGGAAGTAATTGGTGCCGTATACTATCAACATCTGTGACCAGGTCTCCCAAAATTTCAGATGTAAGGTTAATCTGTTTTCCCGTCCAACATGCCAATTTTCTTAACTGTGTAAGGGCTTGAGCAGCAGCTACC